>JAEQBH010003874.1:0-201699 GCA_016808115.1 Tetrastigma voinierianum
GAAAGCATCAATTACATTCACCCTGGCTATGTGTGCATTTCCAAGGTAAAGAATCTGCATTTGAACATGATGAATTAATTTAGTCACATAGGGCGAAAGTATGACAATCAGATGCAATTAAGCATCTAAATTTGCACGAAATTTGGGTCAACATTAAACTTACAATAAATTGTTGACACAAATTCAGCATATGAAATTTGCACATTCACATAAAATGTGATGACCTAACCGTCCTTATATCCAACTAACCCATTTGCATTCTACACCAATTCGCCACCTTCACAGACATAACAAAACATTTCATTCGCCATCTTCTTCAAACTCACAAATGAGCTAATTTTCAATTTGAAGACTCATTAGTAACACATGCAATCATATTGAACATATAAGTCCTATGATTTAGATTGTGTTATTAATATATTTAATAGGTTCTTTTCCTCTTGATCTACCACTCGATATCCAACCTATTACTTTAGTAGATAAGATAGTTACGATAGTAGATTCAACCCATTGTTGTCAATTACATAGTTATGCAGTATATTTGAAATCTCCATGCTAATTAATTACAATTTTTAACATACATGAGCAATGTCTACTAAAAAAGCACTCAAACAAATTTGAATTTGTAGTAGACATGTTATAATAGTAGATCCAATGATATTGTGGTAGTAAATATTACATTTATGATAGTAGATAAAACATATTATGATAGTAAATATACAACATAAAGAGTAGATCCAATATATTTTTGGTAGTAATATTATAATTATGGTAGTAGATCAACCATATTATAGTAGTAGATATGTCAATTATGATAGTAGATCCAATATATTATGGTAGTAAATATTACAGTAAAAAATATTGTAAAAAATTCTAACAAAATAACACTACCGAAAGTCAAAAAGAAGAAACTTTTGCATAACAACATAAAGAAAATATTAAATTTTTGAGGCATGTCTCTTCGCCAAAAACCATAACAACCATTGCCCAAAGAAGACAAACACTAAGGATCAAAGAAACAATTTTACAAAAAAAAAAAAACCTTCTTCAAAAGAAAACCATTTGAAGCAAACCCATTCGACCCATTTATCGAACAAACAGAAAAAGGGCCACAAAGGTTAGAAAGACCTTATATGTACCTCATTTCCTGTTTGGATGTCAAAGATTGAAGGAAAGACTTGTCAAATGGCAATTCTTTAATTGCGGGTATAGGCAATGTACAATTTAAGTCCAAACTAAAAGAATGAAATACGTGAGGTCTGCAGGGTTTGGATGTTCAACAATAAGATGAAGTGTTCAATGTCCAAGAGTTCAAATGTTTGAGCTCTAAATTTTCTCTCTTTTTGCTTTGGTTATTGATGACATAAGCATTATAAATGTGGGATAACTTAAAGTTTTTTTTAGGTTTGACTTTTCACCAAAGACTGCTTATTTTTTCATAGGTGTAGTGACAACCCTAAAATCATTTTTTCATCATTATCTAATACATTTTTCTGTTTAAAGTGCATACAAACCTACTTTTTCTCATTATATTATTTTGTCCTAACTAGGAATTTGATGGATCGAAAATCTTTCAAATCTAGGTGAGAAGATGTTTTAGTATGAAATGATTGTCATGCCCTTAGAGCGGGTTTCAGGGCTTGATAACTGAAATGACCTTTAACAAGGTGAAAGGGCAATATTACCCTTTTCACATTAGGGTTTTTGTTATATGTTCATTTTAATACAAAAGAAAATGATTAAATTAGCTACTATGAATAAAAATAATTATTTTAATTATTTTAAAAATAATTTTAATATCTAATGTTTTATTTTAAATTATTCATATATAATTTTTTTCACACAAGACTTAGAAAACAAGTAAAATAATGTAGAAGATAATAAAAGTTACTTTTTTAAATGTTACTTTTCTTTTTTAAGAACTTTTAAAATTTTTACATCAAATTTATAAGAATCAATTTTATCAATTTTTTTATTGTAACAAATAAATAGTAAAGCTTTTAGTGGAACATATAATATTGTCATTTCATCACGTTAAAGATCATTTAAATAGTTTCATTATTTTATATAACGGGGAATGGAATGTCATTCGAATTCAATTTTTCGTAATTCAAATATCTTAATAGTTTTTATTGGTCAAGAAATGTTTGATTGAATACAAAAATTAAACGTTTAAACATTTGATTTAATAAAAATAAAGTTGAGATATTAAAATAGAAAAAAGAAAAAATTTTAGATACTTGATTGAACAAAATAAAGAATATATAAAATATGAAAAAAATAGAAAATGAAAAGTTTAAGCATTTAATTGAACAAAATAAAGTTAATATACCAAATAGAAAAAAAAAAGCTTTGAAAAAATAAAATTGAAACACAAAATTAGAAAAAAAAATGGAAAAGTTGAGACAATTTATGTAATTGACCCATAAAATTATATTTGAATTTTCTATTTTCTATCTGTAAAAAATAAAAATTAATAAAAGCAGAGATTGAAGCTAGGCGTACAATGATGCGGCGAGTCGCACTGAGTTCACCCAGCCTCGACTAACTCGTAACCAGCTCTGAGCCTCGAAACTCATCAAGCTTGAAAAATGAAGCTCAAACCGCGCTCGAACCGCACTCGAAAATGTAAAACTTAAACTCGGCTCGAACTCGAACTCGAATCGAGCTCGAACTCGGTTCAAACTCGAACTTTGCTTGAACTGAAACTTGAATTTGACTTAAGCTCGAACTCAAATTGAGCTCGACTCGATATTAGACCAATTGAGGGTTTTTGTTCATGACGTTTGTGTAGCGTCCCACATGACCGGAGGAGTGAAAGGTAAATGTTGACATATATGGAGGACTTGAACTTAATATGTCAAGATCTTTTCTGAAGGCCGCCTTGGGTTTGCTCCCCAATGGTCACCAATTCGAGTCCCCTCAAGGCCACTAGAGGTTTATCTGGCCTTTAATTTCAAGCCTCTGTGTGATTAGTCGGTGATGTTTGCAAGTCGGGGTTTCGACACCCACGTTTATAAAAATGAGAGAAAATATTTTACATACCCTCAACAAGGAAAATATTCCAACCTATTGGTCGATTAGATAATGTTCATAATTTATGTTATTTATTATTATTATTATTATAATTATTATTTAATGACGGAAAGCATTGGAGGGGTAAAGAATCTTGAGTTTTGAACTAAAATACTTTGTTTTAAAAAAAATTACAATTTTTTTTTAAACTAAACTATTGCCCAAAGTATTGCGCTGCCTCGGGCCACGTGGATTACAACAGGTAAATGCCGCTTATCCTAACAACGCTCACCAAAATTTGATTTCAATTGTCACATAGGATAACAATGTACTTAACCATTTTTTAAAACTTCAATTGCAAATTTCGCCCTAAATGCGATATACATTATCGTCTTTTAAAATATCTAACAACCCTTCTTCCTCCCCCCATTTCTCCCATCCATCTTCTGTCAAGACCCACCTACCGCTACGATCGATTAGTATTTCCTCGAAATCTAGGGATTTTTGCTCCATTTTTCTCTTCTAGTACTCCATTCAACTCCATAAAGGTAACCCGCCCTATACTTACATGTTCTTTCCATAAACTATAATTGTCAACTCGCTCTGTCTGCTTCGTGGTTCTCGAAAGTGAGATTTATGAACTCGGATCCATGTCTATTTGTGCTTGAAATTCTAATGTGGGTATTTTGAATTTGTATTTGCTTCAAGTTCTCAGCTAGATTTTGACTTCTTTTAAGAATAAGTCTGAGGTATGAGGATTATTGTAATTTGATGGGGTTAATGAGTTGCTGTTTTGTGGGAATTTGATATTGTGAACTTCAAATCCCTATTCGGTATAATCTTATTGTGTTTGATTCAGGGTCTATTTGGTTATGGGGAAAATGTTAGGAAAAAGAAAAGCTTCAAAATGACCTTCCTTCTTGATCATTTTCCAACATTTTCTTTTTCTATCATTCACCTTTTCCTTGATCCAAACGGTCATCAAGGAATCATATTCTGCTTTTAGTTCAAGACTTTTCTTCTTGGACAAAGTAATTATACACCCAACACAAAGGTCAGAATTTTCGCAACCAAACATATCGTTTCACTTTTCTACTACAAAACTCAAATGGCCATGTAAAAACCACACTAGAAAGAGAAGTTTTATCATAAATTGCTTTTAGAAATGATGTAAAGGAGATATTCAAACTCCAAACTTAAGGTAAAAAGTCAAAGATTTTCTATAAAGTTTCGCTTCGTATAATGTGTAAGGTAATCAAACCGTAATTTAATGAAAATATTTTTGTCACATCTCATGATCTTTGGCCTACCAAACTTTAGATTCAAGGTTCGTTTATTGCTTGGTTTATTGATTTTTTTTTTTTTAACTTTTTCATGACTTATGGTTGAATTTTTGAAATTGGTCGAATAGAAAAACAAAAATATTTGGCTTTTTTTTATTTTTCTTAATGTTGTTTAGTTGTTTTCTATTAAAAAAAAATTAGATATTCAAATATGAGATAGTCATATACTTTCTTATTCAATTGAAACTCTATATATTTTCATGCTAATTAAATAAAACATATGTACTTTAATTTTTATTTAAAAATTGATTTTCTCAAAATTTAGATAAGAATTAGAAGATCGATTTTTTTAGAAAAACAAACTACTAAATAATTAATCCTATTAAGCACCATTAAGAACAAAAGTTCCATTTAGTATTAAGTAAAAAAAACAAAAGCCACTTAAAACCAAAACAACTAACAAATTCTAAAATTTTCTTACATTTATTCACTTTCCATAGCACATTATAATATTATGTTCTTACAAGGACATCAATATGAATTAGTATGATTCCAAACTCATATTATAATATTATGTCCTAAATTTGAAAAATTATAAAATTAATTAGTATGATTGAATGGCATCCATAAATGTGTTTAAATTATAATGATTATGACATCTAATATTATTTAATTTATTTTGACCATTTTGTATAGGTAAATTATGCTCGCTTCCACTATTCTCGTGGTATGTTATTACAATGGAAATATAATGAGGATCAAATAGTGCCAAAGTCATGCCTAAAAACTATTATCATGGCCTTTGATGTAATCGATTGATTACACGTTTGAACAGCTTGGGTGATAAGGGATACACTCAAGGACAATCATCGACAAACAAATGTTCAAATTAGCACTAATTGTAAGACCTCTAAAAAGTGGAAATATGCTCAACATTTTCCAATATGGGATGACAAATAAGGTGTACCGTATGCTTAAACATGGTTAACACAATCGACATGGAGGAAATTGAATTGTATATTGAGGCCACCGACAAGTGAGCCATTCCTGCGGGGGTGGATAGATTTATTTGTCTGCGTAGGATAATGCTGCAGACGGATCATGGTCGCTGGCCTAGTAAAGGGCCAGTATCAAGTACTCACAAATGTGGAGTATATGGAGATGATGAAGACTGCGAATATGAAAAGTTAAGCTAATGATGAACCATGAAGATGTTGATGATGAATTCATGAGACTTAGATATTCAAGCCGGGATGGATTACGTATCATTCTTTCAAACTTCAACCAAGTTTTCTTGAGAACGAGCAAGAGATATATGTCTTGCGTACGCAAAGATCTTATGATTTGATTCCAAACAACCTAGATGGTGAGGAACTGCATGAGTCATCACCGTTTCATTATCACTTACCACCATCATCTCACTCAACATATTGAAACTTTAGTAAAGCTATCATGTGATCTGACTCCATGGGTGCAACATGTACGTCTATTATTTAAGTAGAGAATTTGTGAGTTGGTCGAAGTTTTGGCTCTAAATCTTATTTGTAAGAGGCTGCAAAGATTTACTCAATTAAAGCACACCAGAGTTTGTCGTTGTTGCATCCTAAAAAAATTGCTAGTTTTAAGGTGTAAGAAGACCAAAGAATGTCAATGTCCATGGAAGCTTTGTGCCATGGTTGTGAAAGATACTTGTTTATTTGTTATCAACAATATAAATACGCATACTCAGGTTAATCCTTACTTGAATCCATTCATCATCAGACTGGACTCAAACTTGGTTTTCGTCGCCATATCAAGGCAATTATTAAGGCAAAATTCAATAATGTTCCTAACTACTATCTCTGCCAAGTGTGACGGAGAAATGGGATATGAAATTTCACAAAAAAGGCGTTGGATGGAAAGCATAAAGCACTTAGACACTTATATTCGTGACTTTTCAATCATATACAGAGTCGCCATGTTTGTTCTTGTTCCAGAGCAAACAACCTGGATGTGTTGTAATTTGGAAAACATTTGATAGTAATATGCCAAACACTGAGATATTTCACCGCGTGTTCTGGTCATTCAAGCCATCTATTGATGGGTTTGAGCATTGTCATCCCATATTGAGTATTGATGGTACACATTTGTATGGGAAGTATAAAGGCACGTTATTGATTTCTATGGGGTGTGACGGAAATAATCAGTTGTTTCCATTGACATTTTCTATTACAAAAGGCGAGAATATTGATAGTTGGGGATGGTTCTTAAGTGGTATCATAAACAAGAGTAATTCAACTGACTGTGTGGATTTGTGTTATATCCGATGACATCCGTGCATATGCACGGGTGATCCTCATCTTCGTTATAAAGCCAGATCATCCGTCTATCACAGGATTTGCATACATCATCTTCCAAGCAATTTTATGACCCACTTCAAAGATAAACACTTGAAGAATTTGGTATGCAAAGTAGCTTTAGCAACTACACAACGCAAATTCAATAGGCATATGGCTAAAATTAGGAGAATTAATTATGAAGCACAATAATGGTTAGAGGTAATCCCTCTTCAGTTATGGGCACTTTCACATGATGGAGGTCGAAGATATGGGATAATGACAACCAACATGTCCAAGGTATTTAACAATGTTCTTAAAGGAGCTCATAACTTACCCATCACTACATTAGTTCAACTGACCTTTTTCCGCCTTAATAGTTACTTTGTCATAAAGAAGGAACACAAGGTTAATAGATTGGCATCCGGCGAGTGCAAAATCTTATGTCAACATGCCCAAATTATGGCCCGCGGTTAAGTACCGGATCAATAGAAATTGTTCTTTACGATCACATGCAGGGACAATTTCATGTCAAGTCAAGGAGTGGTCGAACGCATCGCCTCAACTTACATGACTAGAAATGCACATGTGGAAAGACACTGATATATGGATTTCCATGTAGCCATATCACAGCAACATGTCAAGATTGGCGTAAATGAAGTTTTGAAGATTTTTTCAAGGCTACTACACTACGCAGTCGTACTATGATACTTGGGCAAGCATGTTTCATCCCATTTTCAATGAAGATGAGTGGCCTCTTTATGATGGTCTTACGATTGTACCTCACGAGTCAATGAAACGCATAGTCAGTGGACGTCCTAAACCAACCCATTTGCATAATGAAATAGACGTTATGGAGGGGGAAACTACTATCACATGTGGTTTGTGCAAACAACCGGGTCACAATCGACGGTCTTGTAAGAATATAAATCAAGTTCAAAGGATAGATGAAGTGAATCACTTTTTTTATAGAGCAATCGTTTCGGGACTAGAGTCGCTTTCAGAGCAAGACCTTCTATGTACGAACGTGTATTTCTCGATTATAAGACTCAGGTACCTTATTTAAGTAAATGAGACATCATTCTTGTACGTTTGTATTTTAATTCATTGTCATTATAATTAGTACTTGCATTAATGACTATGATACTATTTTCCCAATGTGTTT
Organism: Tetrastigma voinierianum; assembly: GCA_016808115.1. Classification (NCBI taxonomy): domain Eukaryota; kingdom Viridiplantae; phylum Streptophyta; class Magnoliopsida; order Vitales; family Vitaceae; genus Tetrastigma; species Tetrastigma voinierianum. The sequence continues at coordinate 7,779 of JAEQBH010003874.1, forward strand.
TGTTAATAATTATACTGACTTCATGTTATTTGTTATAGATATGGCGTTCAGAGGGCTTCATGATGCAAATCCTTTGGATCCATCTGTCTTGGTATTATAAGACGTATTACGGAAGTCAGACTTATAAATACAAGAGTAGGTATGTATTTTATTAATAATCAATTTCTATTACTAGCTTATAACATGTAATTTATATATAATCAATTATAAATTTGGTTTCTTCTTGGCATTTATAATTTTTCGTGAAGTACTCTTACCTCGACAGTAGATGAAAGCCATCATGAGTATGTGGAGGATGGATTTACGCATTCGTTCATACGTGATCCGCACGGGATTTTATGGTATATACAAGTAGGGGCCACATCATGATCGACGCCACTTATCACTGTTGTCTTCGCCAAGAGATGGCGACCCAGACACACACGCTTCATGTGCCCGTCTGAGATGACAATCACGCTATACTGCATGTTTCTATCATCCTTAGCCTCTATATCGACTCACCAAAGAACACTGGATACGGTGCCCGATGTGGCGTAGTTGTGTGGGGAGCCGTTTATACCCCAATCTCGTCGATGCTTTGGGATGATCCGCTATCTCCAAGCTGGTTATGACCGCCATCCACCACTGCCTTGATGCGTATGAAGTCACTTTAGAGCGGAGTGCGCATGGTTTCATCTTAGTGCTGATGGGATCCTTCTTGTTTGCAGATGATGAGTGCCCAAAACACTCATCATATACCCACGATTGATAACGTTTTCGGTTCATTTTACTTAGTAACAAGTGCGTTTTTGTTTTTTTTTTTCTTATATATGATACTCTGGCCAGTGATTTAGTGAAAAAGGTGGCCTTTGGAAGTCGTGGTGAAGATTTGAAGAAGGAGACTGATATATTTCACCAATGTTGCGACATTTCACCGCCAGAACAAGGCGCTCGGTGTCATATGACGTAGCCATCAGCCACTGTCGCAAGTCAGGATATCGCAAGTAGCTGGACTCATCCAATGCAGAATTTTTTAGATATAACAAAAAGAACAAAAAAAAAAAAAAAGAAATGAGGGGGAAAAGGGAGGATGAGATCCAACATCAGACGGCCACAAGTATGATCAGAGATCGTAATTCTGATTCTTCAGATTTCTTTCTCGAACCCCTGTCATTGATTGGAAAACAAAATGATCAAATCACTATAATGATGTTCAGTTTATCTCTAAGGTTTCACATACTGCTACAGCATTCATGTGATTAGCTACTGATTTGGTTTCATTTAATATATCTATTTGATCTCATATCGAATTTTGCTCTATTTTCTATTAGTTAATTACATGGCATATCAGCCAACATCAACATGCTCTGTCTCGAATCCGAGGTCGAGAGATAAAGGTTCCTGGGATCCTCGCAGTGACATTCTCACACCTGAGCAGAGATCCCTGCCTGAGTGTGGCACTAGTTTTGAACGCTTTCTAAGCTGCCTGAATTAAGGGTTGAAGCAGATATGCGATAAAACCCTACTGCGAGATAGGTGAATATACTTCAGAGAGATATTCCTGCATACCGATCAACCCATGCTGTGAATCCATTAATACACCGGGACAACTAATTTTATATGATTATAATCCATTGAACGTGACAAGGGGGCAAAACTCAGCTCATTAATTGAATTAACAACTCATTTAGATCAAACTACGTCATACTAGTAGTAAATTCACTCAAGTTTGAAATCCAATAACATTTTAAAAGCCATCTCAGATATTCTAAGATACTTCTCCTCAGGATTCAACACTTGACTACCCACTATATTACGTGAATTCAAGGTTTATACTTGCGCAAATTATTGCCAGAGATTATTTTCAAACTTACGTGTCTGCCGCCGCAACGCACAATCGGAGAAGCTCAGGTTGATATTTTTGTCAATAGCTCGCTTAGATATTATTCTGGAATTTTTTTTTTTTTTGGTTACACAAGTACTTGTAATTTGGTCTCCGTATTATGCCAGATCAGCAAGAAGGTTAATGTGTGTATAAGATCGGTCAAGTCGAACTAGTAGTCACAACTCCATGGTGATCTATACAGAAAATGAGTCGCAAGGGGACATAATAGGAATAATGGTAGAACTGCATGCCCCCGGTCACATATGCTGCATGATCTGCTTATGTCGCAGAGAGTTCATTTTACCGCCTACTATTGCTCGGGCCATATCCGAAGACCACCTATTCAAGAGAACAATTTTGAGCTAAAAATAGTAACATTGCAAATGTTCAGAACATTCAGTTCCATGGTCTGCCAAGTGAGAACCCGAACACGCATTGGACAAACTTCATTGAAGTATGCAACATAATCAAATACAATGGAGTGACAAGAAGCACCAGACCGAGATCGTTCCTACGCCTTCATCAGTGATAAAGCCAAACACCGTCGACGAGCCAACCAACAAATTCAGCCACCATCGAACATTTGGTAAAAAATTCCCCACTCAAGTTCTTTCCATTCTCCAAGATTGCACAGTTGGTGCAAAAGATTACCACATTTGTATGCTTGAAGGACAACTTAATAAGCCCTGAGATTTAATGAATTGTTAAGGAGGTCCACATCATAGTCGACAAGATGGATGCAAGTCCATACCTTTTACAACGATCTGAGTGATTTTACTAGAACAGCTTATGGGATGTCCCAATGTGGGACGCGCTGATGAAGAAGACTACAAACCAAGCATATGGAATCCTAAAGACATGGCTACTAATACAGTTAAATGCCCAGTGGAGAGATGACACCGAGGGCTGTACGTGAGGTGCAAGACACTGAGGTCTTGTTACCTGGTAAATCATGTCACGCGAACTCACCAAATGCTTACAAAGGCAAAGAAGGTGTTGTAAATTCTATTCATGCTAATCCTTGGGAGATATGTGAGTCACGCGGAGGGGCGCATTAGTACTACATCGCTAGCTGGGCCATGACAAGAGGAACAAGAACAAGATGTGTCAAGATTTAAACTTAATCACACTGTGGTCAGATGCCAGTAACACTCATCGACCTAACTGTAACAAGGGCCAAAGATGGCAACAATCGTAAAACTTAACTATGGATGGAGGTACAATCGTATCAACATGCGACCTTCCTAAGTTGGGGCAAACCACCAGTTGAGAAAAAATGGATTCGGGAAGAAGCACTAGCTCAAATGCTTACTTCCTATACAGCCTTTATGAATGAAACAGCGCTTAATCTCAAAATTAATAACCCAATCGAATAATCGTGACAAAGACAAAGCTTGAGAAACTCTTGAGTAAATGGGCAATGGCCAATCTATCGACCGAGAAGCAAGCAAGGTTCTTGCCAAGCAATTCAGATAAACCTCGAGGAGGTGAGGGAAGTGGGAACAACATCAAAGCAACACTCCTGGAAGCCGAAGGGGAAGTACTACACCCGCATTCTCCACAATGATAGTAAAAGAAACAAGACAATGCACTCAATTAAATGTAGGTAGATATGTGAGCGTAGAGATAGGATCAACCCCAACTAAGCAATTCCAATGGGGAGCACCCAAAGGTAGTGAAAGGGGATAAGCCACAAGGCAGATCCGCACCCCAATTTCATTCCCCATTCTTAGAGACTAAAGAAGTGGTAAGTTAGAAAAGCACCAAAGTTTCTCGATATCTTCAAGAACAGATATCAATATACCCTTTATGGATGCACTTGAGAACATGCCAAGTTACGTGAAGTTCATGAAAAAAATCTTGGCAACAAGAAGAACAGAGTATGAGACTATCGTCATAATCGAGGGAGCAGTAACAAGAATCCTTCAAAAAAAAGAAGCTCCCACCTAAACTTAAAGATCTGGGGCGCTTGCCATACCATTCCTCGGAGCAGAAACTTGGTATCGGTAAAGTTTTATGACTGGGAGCAAGCAATTTGATGCCGCTCTCAATGTTTAAAAGGTTGAAGTCGGGAAAAGCAGTCGACGGTGACAATAAGCTTGCATCATCGATTGTTCCTACCAACACCCACGGGGTGTAATTGAAAATGTCCTAGTGAAAGTGGATAAGTTCTTCTTCCCAGTAGACTTTGTCATCTAAGACATGGAGGAAGATGATAAGGTCCCCATCATATTTGGTAGACCCTTCTTAGATATGGGAAAAGCACAAATTAACGTGCAAGAGGGTGAGCTTAAATTGAGAGTTCAAGAAGATAAGGTCACGTTCCATGTATTCCAAGCTACAAAACATCCGGATGACGAACCCCATGACGATATCCAAGAATGTCACCCCAAGGAGATCATGCGCAAGAGCGACATGGTAAACCACACAAGGATAAGCTCATCAAGAACACATAAAGAAACCAAGAGAGTTAGGAAGACAAGATATTCCATCCGCCCCAAGAAGGTGCAAATACCTGGAGCACTATGGAGTTTTTGCTAAAGATTTCTAGTCTCTTTGAAGACCACATTGAGATTCAGTGAAGCTTCAAGCTAACGACATTAAATAGCTGGCTACTTTGGGAGGCAAATTCAAGCATTTTTAAGTTTTTAATTCATTAGTGTAGCTTTGCATATGTTTTATAGATGAAAATTTTCTCGGAGACTGAGAACTTATGCTGTTGCTCGCAGTCTCGAGATCAAGGCTTTCTGGCAAGAGAGTGTAGCTCGAGAAATCTACCTTGTGGTCAAGGATCAACCTTAAAAGGGGAGTGCTCTTAAACTCATAAATGTTTGTATAAAAAAGTTGAATTATTCTTCACTGCCTTGATGTCGATCCCCATGTCGTGACGTTGAGGAAAATTGAAATCTCACCTCTTTGCAATGTCGCAATTTTGGATCCTAACGTCGCAACGTTGAAAATTACAGCCTCTGGAATGTTGCGACGTTGGATCTCAACGTCATGACGTTGGAACCCTGACCTTCTGAACGTCAGCAGAATCAGCAGATCCCTAAATGTCACCACATTGAAAATATAACCCCTTGAACGCCGCGACATCGAAATATAACTCTCGAATGTCGCGACGTCGTCTAACGAGATTCGCGTTCTGCTTTTATGAACAAACGTCATATTCTCACATCTAAAAACCTGAAGAACCCTAACTATGCTCTTCGATTTTTGCAGGTGCCCTAGCCAGCCCTCACCTATCCTCGTCCCAACTAATCTTAGCACTCTCCAAAGCCCTAAGAACATTCCTAAGTTTGAAAAACCCCAAGATTCACCTCCCTCATTTGATACTTCCACAAGGTCTAGTTTTCAGTGAGTTAAGTTCGCATTCAATTTGAATTGTCGTTTTCGAGGTTACCTCAGAGTTAGAGAAGGACACAAGGAGTGGTCAGATTATGTGTTTACAGGATGTAGCCAAGAGCACATTCAACTGAGAAAGGCAATACTCAGTGTTCCATATTTCTGCTCATGAGTCTCTGTGGCTTTATTAGGCACTTTGGTTAAGCTACATCACACTGGGTGTTAAGAGGCCTGGGAGGCCAAGTAGAGTGTGATCAGAGCTTAGGTGGCCATTCAAACCCGACCCTATCAAGTGCCCAATGTCGAGCAAAAAACAGAAATTGAACTCGAAAATAAGCCGAGCAAATGAAGAGCCTTCTCATGACTATGATCATGAGAAATTTGTCAATGAGAGTGCAGACCGAGAAATTCGGCCTAATCTCGCAGAATAGGTCCTTCATCAAGGAGAAGGGGTTTCACCACCCTAATGATTCTTTCTCAGAAACCACACTGCGACACATGGAGGCGCTTCACAACCTCCAAGACCGGCTACCACGATGTGCCAAGAGTTCCCACGCCAATCTCTTAGCCGCCCAAGTGCCGAAAAGGGTCCGAGTGCATCTGGCTGTGGCATTTCAAGGCAAAGTCTATCAACCGATACTATAACCTTGAGCCAGTTAACCCCGAGGCCAATGATAGGGTCCATGAGCATGGTCCATGAGCATTCCGTATCCGAAGTCCTTAGGATGTTGACCCGACGGCGGGGTGAGTGGGCGAGCGATGAAGGGCATGGGTGCGCCCAGGCCAAACTACTTGGCCTATATTCTAAAGGTATGGCATCCACTTCATAACGCCGGCGTCATCAGGGACAATGTGTGTGAAGTGGCGAAGACTGCTGACTATGCCATCGTCGGGACATTCCATTTGATGTCGGGCGGGTTGCCTGGGGATCTGATCCTCTATAACAAGAATCTTGAAGATGAATCTCAAGCACCCTTCTTATCCTACGGCCTATGCAAGCAAGTCAGGATTTGCCCTTGGGGATAATGAGGCGGATACGCGATCAGAAATCCACGGTTAGAAAGACAAATCATGTGTATCAAAGCCAAAGAAGGTCTACGATTCCGACAATGAGCCCTCCGATGAGGATGAGCTTAGGGCGTACCGGTCTAGGTTTGGGATCCCAGTAGGTGCCCAGGGAGAGGCCGGGCAGTCATCCACTCAACCCCCACCACCATCGCCATTCTAGGAGGAGGACCCGGTCAGTCCTTCCACTGCCTTGGGATAAGTATAAGACGACATCCCAGATTTGATGCATCTTTGGGGATGAGACGAGCGCAAGTCACCATTAGCCAGGACATGGACACACTTAGGGCCTACATGAGCACAGTCATGAGCAACCAGACGACCATTCTCAACAACCAGCAGTCCATCCAGGAGCAACTTACCCAGTTCCTCGCCTTTCATATGCCACCTCCACCACCATCACAGTGATTCGAGCGATCACCAAGGGAGTTCATTCCACCCTCACTTGTGCTTTTATTGACATTAAGGACACTGTCTACTTTTGTTTAGAGGGGGTGGGTGCCCAGTTTGGATTTTTTTTTTTTTAGTTGGTGTTTTCTATTTCAGTTTGTTTATATGTTTAGGTTGTTTTAGTTTTCATGTGTTGAGTGCGGGTGTTTGTTCTTATATTCAGTTTTTACTTGTTTACGTATTTTAGGTTGTTTTCGTAGCATTGCATGTTTTAGACTTGTTTTAGATATTGTGTGTGAGTGGATGTCACACTCGCTAATGGGAGGTTAATTGAGTAAAAAAATTTCAAAAAGATCGAGGAGAGAATGAAAAGGGACCCTTAGGTTGTTCCATGATCTGGAATATTGTATTTGAAAGATCAGGGTGGGCTCAGTCTGATGCCGTGTGTTTTGAGCCATTTCCCAGTAGTCTATCGCACACACGCACATGCTTGATCTCCAAAGGTATACTAAGGCCATGGACCTTACTCCTGAAATTCCACAAGCCTTAGTGTGTCCTAAGGAGCCAGTGATGGGACACGTTTGAAGAGGATTTCCATCGAGCCCCAAGTAAAAAAAACAAAAAAACAAAAACAAAAAAAAATATCAAAAAAAATGTGTGAATAGAGAATAGAGTAGGATTGTCAAGGAAATTTGAAATCACGAGCACGGTCAGAGAAACCTTTAAAGCCCTAATGCCTGAGCAGTGGCAAAGTGACTTCACTACCCGGTGACCCAAAAAAAGTGTGTATACGGATCAAATTTGCGCTCTCTTGTACCAAGGACTATTATATAACTTGGTAAAGGCACAAAACTTGTTGACCAAAATGAACTTGTATGCTCATAATAAAAATGGCTTTGTTAATGATTTTATTAAAATTTGGTTTGGTCATAATACTATGAAAGTGCACAATTAAATCTGAGTAATAAAAGTGGACGTATAAGTCGGATACTCGTTCCCCATAGGGTGAAGATTCAAAAGTTCAACTACCTGACTACTCGAGTTCCACACTATATGAACTTCCATTTCATAAAATTTTCGATAGCCTAACTAAGAATTCCCACTAATTAAATTTCTACATCTATAATAAAGAAAATTTTAAATCTGAACCTAAAATGACTGAACAGTTATTCTTTGAAGTAGACAGGATTTACTGTTGTGAGTATCAATTCCACCAACACTAATCTAATTCTATTCTCTCATGAATTGGAATTTGAATTTGTCAGAAGCGGAGTAGTGTAGTTTAGTTCTCCTTAACGTACATTTCACTGATTAGAAAATCATGTTCATTTATGAATCATGTGTCTAACCAATTACTTGTGATCAGAATTTCTTTATAAGATCTGGGTATTTTTCTTTTCCAATACTTCATACCCATTTCTTATGACTGCGGATTTCTTGCTTCCCAAGACAGGGCCATTGCTAGATTTCTACAAGACGAATGATGTCGTCTTGAGATCTTAAAGTTCTCTCTTTCCTTGATTAGATCTAAGCTAACACAAGATCAAGATCATTCATCAAGACCAAGGAGAAATCTCTAATTGATTAAAATGATAGATCCCTCGATTAATTCTCAAACCATGAGCAAATTGATGATTTATCTAAAAGTAATCTTCGAGCTCATTAGTTCTTCATTAGTCTAGCATACCCATACGTAATGCATCCATGCTCTCGGAAATCTCCATCTCTGTGTCTTTTCGGAGGGCCTCCACAAAAATCCTGCTTGAATATTGTCATAAGTGGGTATAAGTTACTAATGTTGAGAACAATTCACTTCATGAACAACACCATTCAAATAAACTCAAAATTCTCAATCCATAAATCTCTTTCTAATTTTGCAGGAAATACCATAACTAAAATCAGATCTTTCCCAAACAAAGTTGTATTTCGAGCGAGATCACGGTGAACATTGAAATGCGATCAAGAAATTTCAATGCAGCGTAATCAGCGAAAGAAATGAATCCAACTTTAATCTAACATATTATATTCAAACGATGTCGAATTGATCTTCAACAATTTAGCTCAACTGAAACCTGAACAATTCATTGTTTCAAGTCTAATAAACAGAGATTGAAATCCTATGCTAAATCTAATCTCTAGAAGAAAGAAAAATAAAATAAAATAAAATAAAAATATAATACAAATAGTCCTCAACTCCCCAGATGCTCTAGTTTTTCTGGCGACTGACTACCTCCCTTTCCTCAAATTGTTTCTATTTATAGAGCCCCAGAAGTTTGGGCCCTAAATTCGAGGCTGCCTTGTGGATCCTTAAAATTCTTGCCCATATTGCATTCTCTATCGCGACCTGAAAGTGTTGTTGTAGTAGAGTTTTAATTCTTTATTGTAGGTCTTTGTTGCGATCACGATGGTTGTCGCGACTGCTCCTGTGCACATCCTTCTTGGATTCAATCGCGTGAGTTTCTGATTCACGACCAGATCTTTCTTTAGCTCTTTAACAATTTGTCTTGCAAGGTTTGTCATTCTATCCATTCTATCTCACGACAATCTTATGTGTGATTACTGGAATAGTTATGTTACGACATTAACAATTGTGTTGCAACAGTGTTTCTGTGCAGCTTCTTCAAATTAATGTTGCAACCCAATTTTTATGTTGCGACAGCATTTTTGTTGGTTCTTGTTGCAGCAATGTTTCTTGTATTGTCAGCATTTTTGTCGCGACTAAGTTTTTATGTCGCGACAAGACTTTTTGTATTCAGCTCCTCTTTGTGTCGCGACCCATTTTGTTATGTCGCGACAAGACCTCTCTTCCTTGTGTGGGAATCTTTGTCGAGACATAGAAAAGTATATGTGTTATGTTTGCTCGTTCAACTTATTTATGTCGTGACCTTAAGATTCATGTCATGACATCGAAACCTCTTGACTTAAAGTATGTCATAATACTCGGAATTCTTATGTTACCTTGAGGTTAGTTCACTAAGTCGGCATAACTTGTAGCTTTGTTTTTACATCGGACGAAACCTTGTCTTTCAGTGTCGTGACATTCATTACCTTGTCGCGACAGAACTTCTTCATATAGTGTCGCGACATAGATTGCCTTGTCGCGATAGAGGTGTTTCTTTTGCGTATTCTTTCTGTCTCAACAGGCTTTTCCAAGTTGCAATGTCGATTAATAGCGATAGGAAGATTACATTCGACCTGTACACCTTCTATTTTCATTATGTCGCAACATAAGCTGTTCACATCACATTATTCTTCTATATTGCTCTTTAATTTCTTATAGCGATAAATTTCTCCTTTCTTCCTATTTCCAGTGTCGCGACAAGAGCTTTTATGTCTTGATAGGTTCTTCCTGGTTTTGACATCCAACTGACAAACCTTGTCACAACATTATCTTTCTTTGTCTCAGCTGATTTGTTACATTCTTCCCATGTTCTATCGCGACATAGCTCCTCTTCTATATTCAGTCCTTTGTGTTGCGACAAAGGAAATATTGTCATAACAGATTTCCGTAGCCATTTGCTTGGACATTTGTCGCGACACACAAAACTCTGTCGCGATAGAGACTACTGCAATTTATCTTTTTCTTTTCTTTCTTGCTGAAATTTTCTCATTTTTGAATTAAAACCTGCAAAACACAAAGTTGGTGAATAATCCTTAATTTGACATTAGAACTGATCTGAATATACTAAAAATAAGCCAGAAAAATGGATTATAAAATATATGAGTTTAAGACTCATCAAATTCCCCAAACTTAAGGTTTTGCTTGTCCCCAAGCAAAGAAAAGAAAATTTTGTTTGTCCTCAAACAATTCAGCTTTATTTTTAGGGACATTTTTTGCTTTACACTACGATCCTTTTGAATCAACTACAGAATTGAAACTAGTTAGTTGCGACATGGTTTCAAATTTAGTTTTTCAATTCGGACTTAGGAGAAATTTTCAATTATTGTCTAAAACAAACAATGATTCTAAAATGTAAACAATTGGTCGATTCACTCATGATGCGTGAGTGTGTGATGGTCTTCCTTCCCTATACAGCAAAATTAAGCTAATCTTCACAGGGCCTTACATAGTTCATGTCCATTTTTAAGTCCCATATGCTTGTTTTTCATATTAGTCTCCACTAATGTAGGCAAAGTACAACCTTCAAGATCAATTAGGTCTTTTAGGCTTGTAAAGTTTGGCTTGGGTAATTGGGTGGATAATTGGAGAATTTAGGCTAAAAATTACCTAGATTCCAATCTTCACTTTTTGCATCTTTGTCTCTTCCTTCATCATTTTCTTTTCTCTCAGTGTCGAGAAAGAAAATTTTCTCTCCCAAACTTGATCTTGATGTATATGCATACTCATCTTGGTAATTTTATTTTCAACGGCATTCTTATCAAAGTCAGTCCTTTAGATGGAATCCCTTTTTGCTTTTCTTTTTACTTGTCAAAGATTTTTAGGAATAGTACAATGTTTTGTCTTTTTAGGCTTTCTACCACTCTTAGAGAACTTTGGGTTAGCAGCTTCCATACCAGTTGGCATTAGGGTACTAGGTGTTGAAACACTATGAATAATTATTCCCGAGAGGAAGGCCCTGAGACAAAACTTGTTCCAATTTGACAATTTACAATCTTTGGCTTATTCTTTGCATTCCTTTCCTTTCCTTCATTTGTTCTTTTCTTTTTGCATCATTCATTCTCGTTTTTCCCTTCAAATCAAAATAACATTCCCCCAATCTTGTCATTTTCTGCATTTTGAGGTTCTTTTCTTGAAACCTAGGCACTAAAGGGTTTTTTACTGTAGGATCATAATAAAGGAAGGGTTTGAGGTTTCTAATTTTTGGTTCAATGAAGAAATTAGGCAATTTGGCTCAACTTTGGAACTAGAGTGTATGCTTGTGCATATTATGAGGAGTGACTTGAAAGGCTAAAACTTCGAGATAGCTATATCACTTCTTGTTAGTAGTATTGCACAGTTGCCTTGACTAATAATCTAACAAGTTCTAGGACATTGGACTATTTGGTAATGAATGAACCCGGAAGATGTCCCTAATCGTTCTGGTTGTGAAGGACTCACTTTTGACCATGTGCATTGTTTTTTCCAGGATTTTTCACGCCTTACTATTTACCTGAGCAATCTTCAAGAAAGCCTTATTTGTATTTTCTATGGAGTACATCTTTCATCGATCATTCCTTAACTTTCTGGCTAAAGCTACCCAACTTCCTTTTCCAATTCTGATTAAGCCTACCTGACTCATCTATCAATGGGTTGTTTGGCTTTGAAATTTGTTGTTGTGTTGTTTTAATCAAGTAAAGAAGTTTATTTTGATCATGCATTCAATTCACAACAAGACAACACAACCACAATTATAATCAAAGTCATTTCAACCAAACATCTTTGTGACAATTAAACAATTAAATCCGGGTATTTGGATTTCTTCTTTATTCAACTAAGTAAATGGCAATCATGAAGCAAGAAAATTAATCCAAAACACACGATCGTCGAGCACACAAAATGAACACAAGAATTTTGCAAAAATCTTTATTTTATCTAGAGGAATGATTATAGATTTGTTTGGAGAGAAGAACGAGAATCTGAGGGTTTATCTTATTCTTTTAGGATTTGAAGTTTTAGGTTTTAGAGGTTGAGTTAAGGTAGCTAAAGATTGAGGGAACTTGAATGTAGATGTAAACTTTTCTTCTTTGGTGGATTGCTTTTTTGAAAGTGGCCTCCTTTGTATACTCCACCAGGGTGACCAATTGATCTTGCCTATTAGCTAGATTATTCACAGATCCTTCAAGTTCAGTGATCACATTGTGTATGTTCACTATTGAATTCACTTGGTCCAAACTATCATTCCATAATTTTTGTCTGTAATTATTATCCATCCTAGCTCCTTGTCTCTCTTCTCCATGAGCTTGCCAAACTCCTTGAATTGTTCTTTGTAAAGATATTTGAACCCTTCTGCCTTCTGCAGCATGCTGGCTTCCATCTTTTCCTCTTTCTTTTCTAAAAAGGTCAGCACATCTTCATCCATTTTCAATTATTCATTGTAGAATGTATTTATTTTTTACTCCAGCCTTTGCATTAGTGCTCTTTCTCTCCTTTCTATTTCTTCTTTCCATTCCTCATCTCTTTGTTTGAGCATTTATTCCCATTGTTGTTCTCTTGAGGAAATCGACCTCTGAAATTCCTCACATGATCATACATTCTTGCTCCACCTTTTCTCTCTCTCCTTCATTTCTTCTTCATTGACACCGCGCCCTCCGCAAATCTCTACATTTCCTTGATTGCTCTTGGAACACTCTGTGGTTAAGAAAAAGTGCCGCATCAGGAGAATGACTCAATGGGCTTCTTCTATGCATTTCATCCTCCGCGATTAGCCTTCATTTTACAGAGGATTTGTTCATCTAATTGTTCCTCTTTGTTCTTCTTCCATTGCTCCTCCTCCTTCACAATCTCCATATCTTTCTCTTTTTTGCTTTTAGATAACAGTCACCTGTCGGTGTTAGGGGAGAAACCTTAGGACCCGGGTTTCTTCCTCTGCCCATATCCCTTTAACTCCAAGCAAGATGCAGAGCTGGTGATTGTTGCTGGATGAGATTAGTCCCTTTTTTACATTCTTGTGAGGCTCTGTGAATCAACGTTCTTTCCACATCGACTTGTATCATGGTAAGGCGCCTGGAATTGATAGCTGCTCTCCACCATTGCAGATTGCTGGAATTATAGAGGCACAAATAAAACCACACCTTGGCTTCTTAAGTTAGTTAGCCTCTATTATTATTTGGATTCATAGGGATTCTTCTTTGTGCATTCCATACATATAAATATAAGGAATTCTACTATCTTCTCATAGTTGGGTTCCTTAAGTAGTTTTGTTACTTGGTCATTTCTTGGATCTTTAGGATTTTGGAAAAACTTCATTGATCCTTTTCATTGTAAGACATATACCTCTAACCCGGACATTTGAATCTTCTTTCATCTACCATGGTGGCGCTATAATTCACGACTGTTGGCAAACCCAGTGGTTTGTGCGTGCGAAACAACTCCATTTTTTGAGTTATTTAAAGGAAGATGAACTTGCCAAACGTTTCTCAGATAAATCCTTTGTCATGATTCTTCTCCCGTAAACATTAAGCTTCATGACCTAGATCTTTATTGTGTCGACTCTTGACGCTCGGTCTCTTTGACTCTTTTAACTCTTCGCCGAGAAACGGTTTGTTCTCTTCACCACCTTTAAGTTCTGCCTTCAAGTTTTAATCGAGGTCGGATGAACCTCCTCTTTACCCTCTTGCATATTCTACGTCATCTTGCGGAGATTTGGGTTGGAGTTTTGGATTACACCATGGATGAATCTAAGTTTGGGGTTTAGGGTCTTACAATTCAGGTTTGAGATATCGAGAAGGCGGAAGTTGGGTGAGTAAGAATGATGTGATCTGATTGGAAGGTGGCCTTCAGTTTTGAAACACTCTTCAGTTAATGGCTCAATAAATGACTATTTCTCTTCGTTTGTCACGACCATTAATGATTAAGTCACAACATAGACTTAATTATGGATTTTATCTTGTGGCTCTTCAAATTAAAATTTTGCAACCAGCCTTTATTATCTCACATTCATGTCGCGACAAACTTTAGGGTTATCTACAAGTTACAATCTTGTCGTGACAAGAAAATATTGGAATGAGAAATTTGCTCTGAATAAAAACTAGGTATGACAATACTCCACTTAATGTTTGTTCAGTTTTAATACAATGTCCGACAGAGAAATAAAAAAAGACCGTCCGCAACCAGTTGTTTTTTTTCTTCGATCAATTGGAAACTGGACCAGTTAAATGTCGCGACATTGAGAAGAATGTCGCGACATTCTTTTCAGTCGTTCAATTTGAGATCGTGTTGCAACATTCTAACTGTGTGCGACATAGTGCCTTTTCAATTGGAGTCAAATTATTTATCTTTAACATAAAAGAAAGTATGTTCTGCGACCATTCTTGACATTGTGCACAAAGCAACATGCAATTGGGGTCACAACAAACCATCTTGTTGTAGTAAGTGATGTCACGACCTAATTTTCCAAGTGTCGACAAGATTTGATTCCTCAAATATACGCAAGTTTAAACTACCTTCAGTTCATTTACTCACCACAATTAGGTCAATTGCAGTTTTAACGTGAAAACATATATGTGGCAATTTCTCAATTCGATTGAATAGCAAATCATTGACATCAAAATACTCAATCGAAAGCATTGACACTTGCATGAAAGTTGTCTAAATTAATTAGAATTTTATATAATAAATTTCTCAAACCTCTTTATGCATTTATATCTAAAACAATTTAGGAAAATGAATTACTCCCCTTGTAGTTAATTTACGCACATTTCGGTTGAAGCGTTATGCTTTATAATAACCGATTCAGTTCATTAACCTATCAAAATCAGAAAACATTTTGGCAATGATAAAATTTCCTAATAAAACTTCTTGAGTAAAGTAAAACTTTGCAAAATTATAAAAGTAATCAGCATAGTCAAGTTAACAAAAAATAAAGAGAATTTGTTTAGGTTACCTCCCGAAAATTGCTCATTAATCACTAGCTGACATGAGGTGAAGTGTCTTCAGTTTCGATAATTTTCTTCTCCATTTTCCAAATGCGGATCTACACTCCTTCATACTTCCTCAAGATAATGCTTTAGTCTTTGGCCAGATTTACCTTTGCAGATTCCTCAGGTCAGTCTTGATATTCTTGCTCAAAGGGTGTACTTGCTACTGCGTGTATGGACCACTCCATCTTAACCCGATTTTCTTGAAATAACTTTAGCCTAGGTATAAGAGGAACTTGTTCTCATTAATTCTCCTTAAGATCTTTTGATCCATTACCATATCTTAGTCTTTTGCTTTTGTAGATTATGGCATTTGTCGCAAGCTTCATTTCTCGACTCTTCAGGTTCATTCATTTAGATGAATCTCCTTTCCTTTAAAGCTTAGAAGTCACAATCGGAGTTTCTTAATGACCCACATAGCTTTGTGTTCAGTTATAAGAGATGACAAGGTTTTCTACATATCAATTCATGTGGAATTTCATTCCAATGAGAGTACTTTATCATGATTCCTATAGGCCTGATGTCATCAGTTTATCAGATGATCTATTTCTCACCTATCTGTTTCTCAAGAATTTTCTTGATCTCCTAATTATTCAAACGTGCATTTGATTGAGGTGATAAGCCAATCCCATTAGATGTTTGATTCCATATACGCTCCATGAGTTTTGCAAAAACTTTATTTTACTAAAGACCCTGTCTTGATGAGTGCGATTTAAGAGTGCTCCAAAATCACATCAAAATGTTTCTCTATATAAACTAACCCTTTGTGATATTTTAACATCATTTCTAGGACAGCTGTTGTTCACCCATTTGGATACACCGTCACAACGGGAGAATGTATATTGCTGATAGTGATGGGAAAGGTCCCGTAAAATCTATTCCCCATACATAAAATCACTACAAAGAATTTATTGTAAGGCAATTCATTTCTTACCTTAAGTTGCTCATCCTAACAAGAATGCAATGTTTTACCCATTCAAAACGGTCCTTGAATAGAGTATGCCAATAAAATCTGATTAGGAGAATTTTACGTGCTTCTATCTTGTCTCTACCTTGAAGTGTGTCCTCCATGTGGTGAGTGCTGGTGTTTCATATAATACCAACTTGTTTGTTTTAGGACACATCTCCTTGTGATCCACATCTACTCCTCTTCTATGCGGTAGTAGGTCTGTCCATATATCTAAATCACGATCAGTTCTCAATTTCTCTTTTGCTGTTAGTTGAATTCAAAGGCATGACTCCTGTGTTAAGTAATTTACAATATCGCATACAGTTTGTTTTGTATTGATAACATAAATGATTGCTCATCGGGAAGGAATTTTTCTACTATTTTTGTTCAAACCAGTTTCCTCTCAAATCCGCCAAGTGATCTGCTATCCCATTGTCACTACCTCTTTTATCCTTGATGTCAAGATCAAACTCTTGCAGCTGATACTTTTGTCAGTCGGTGGTCTTGCGCATCCTTCTTTTATTAGATATTTAATTGCGACATGATCGGTGTAATGATACAACATGAGACCCCAATATATAAGGCCTGAATTTTCACGAATAATAATTACTAGCATCTCAACTCTCTATGGTAGAGTAGTTCTCTTGTGCCTCGTTAGATGTTTTGTTGGCATAGTATATGATCGAATATATCTTTTCGGAGTTCTACGTCCCCGATACATCTCTCATTGCGCAATCTCTTTGTCACATAATCTCAAACTCATTGTTCCAATCCGGTGTCAACATAATAAGACTAATACTAATGCGGATTTGATTTCCTCGAATGCGAGATCTGCATGTTCATCAGTTTGTCCTTTTTCGACTAATCTACACAATGGTCACGAGGTTGAAAAATCTTTATTAATCCTCTGTAAATCAATATGTCTAAACTTCTTATCCCTTCTGTTATGCAGAGTGACATGATAGTTTTATCATAGCAAATCTTTCTTAGTCTACTTCAATCAAGCCGGCTGAAATCTTATTACCCCCAATACCTTGATTTACCATGAAATGTATTTTTAATTTAAAAGCTAGATTTTATGTCTTGCTTTTACCTCTGTATTGTTTCTAAGTTTTTCAAACAATCTTCAAAAACTAGATCCATATCTTGAGGAAGTCATCACTTCTGAGAATATTTTCCATAACCTCTTTTAGCTCAGTCAGAAAATATAAGAATATACATCCTTTGTGAAGGTGGCGGAGAATTACATAATCGAATGACATATTCTAAAGCAAAGATTCCATAGAACATGTACATGTTGATTCCTCCATAGTCCTCTGGGGCTGTTACAATCTGGTTATAACCGGAATATCCATCAACTTGGTAATGGAAGTGCCTTGCTGGCACATCCAACATTTGGTCAATGAAATGTAGGATAATGGTCTTTAAGTAGCAATGTGAAGTTTCATGTAGTCTATACCTCTCCATCACATCCCAGATTCTGTGAATCCAATTGTTCCTTCTCATTATAGTCACAGTGAATCCTCCTTCTTTGGAACCACGTATCTTGGGCTCGCTGAGGTATGCGAGGTGCATATATAAAGCCTCCATTTAGCCATTTCAACACTTCTTTTCGGCTACTTCTTTCATTATTAGTTGACCTCCTCACGATGTTCTACAAAGTTCTAGCATTCTCCTCAGATCTTGTGCATATAGATTTGAGGGTGAATTAACTGTCTTCATAGACCAGCTATTGCTTCTTTATATTTTAAAGAGTCTCAACGAGTTTTGCTCTTCTGACCTAGTTGTCAGTGAAATAGTAAGCGGCTTTCCTTTTACGGTTGCAAGAAGGCCTTGCTGTCATTCATGCAATTCTTGAGTATTAAAACCCTCACAGGCTTTTGTTTTCTTCTCATTTCTTCCCTAATTACTGGGCCTTTGCCTTTATTTTCTCAACACTAAATGCGAATCTTTTAATTTCAAATTCAGGTTAATTTCAAATTCAAGATGCTCAAGATACTGGAAATTCCTCATTCTCATTCATTGGATTGAAAATTACTGTGGGTGGCCAGTTGGCCCGGTAGAATTTTTTTTTCTGCACAATTTCCTGATCGGCACTGCGAGTTTGGTTGTTTCAAAATGTGATTGAGATTGACGTGCACTGCTTCATCTCCAACCCTGAGAGCCAGTTCCCCTTTTTTCACATCAATCAATGCTGCCACTGTTGCTAAGAATGGTCTTCCTAACAACAATGGGACTTGTTTGTCTTCCTCTATATTAATGACCACGAGTCACTAGGAATAAGAATTTCCCACTTTGATTAACAAATCTTCAAGGATGCCCTGGATGAACAAATGTTACCATTTTCAATATACCCAGGGTAATGGTTGTGGGTAGGCTCCCACACAAACTTAATCTTTGAAACAAGCAGAGGCATGAGTTGATGCTGGCTCGAAAATCACACAATGCTTTTCCCGTATCAGGCATCCCGATTTTGTAAGGTATAGTGAAGCGCTGGATCCTTAGCTTTTCTCTGGTAGGTCTTACGAATCCTTTGCAACATGAGTTCTTTATTAGGCTCATTATCCCTTCCTCAGTAATCTTTCTCTTTTGCTTAATATATCTTTCGTAGATTTTGCATCTTGGCGTCGAGTTAATGCCTGCGAGAAAGGAATGTTGATCTCCTCTTCTTAAACATGTTTAAGAATCCCCTAGGCTTGCTCCCTCTAACTTTACTTTATGCGGAGTCTTTGAGGAATGGAACTAGAGAGTTGTAAGCTAACTTCTTCTTTCTTTCCTACTGATTAGAGGCACATTTATGTTGTTTCTTTCTCGATGGTTTTCTGCTTTTGTGTTTGTCAATGAAGAAAGCCGGGATTCATCTTATTTACGCTTGTTTCTCTTCCTTAGTATCTCTTTTTCACCTCTCCTTTCATCTAGCTCTCTGCCACTTCTTAGAATTACTGCCATACAATCCCTTGGATTCTTTCTGGTGTCACTTGGAAATGAATCCTTAGGCTCTTTCTGCACAGCTTGGGCCAGTTGCCCTATCTGTATCTCCATATTCTTCAAAGAGGCATTTGTGTTTGTCTGAAACACAGCTGTATTTGCTTGGAAGTTTTCAAGGTCAGAAAATTTCTTTTCATGCAGATTCAAAATCCTTTTATTTTCTGACATGAAATGAAGCATCTGATCTTCAAAGGATTGAGTCCTTTTCTGACCCTGATAATCTCCTCTACTGTCCCTCTACTGTTGTTGTTCTTGGAACCTAAATTTGAGACATAAACAGCTGGTAGTCTGTCCAAGTCTATGGCCCTGCTGTGCTCCTCCACCATATGAAAGGATTTCCTTATTAGTTTCCTCGGTGCTGGTGTATAGTGTGTTGGCGAGTTAGGGTTAGGCAGGTAAGTAACTTCTTTGCTCCATTTATATACTTAGTTTCCTCAACTTGGTAGGGCTCTCCAGACTAGTTCTCAACCCTTCTTCTAATTCTTTCCTTCTCTTTGCTCCCACTTCATGTGCGGTGTGCATTCTTCTTTCCCTTTGTTTCCCGATTTGTTCATCTTGCATCCAGCTTTTGCTTCTATAGTTGTCATACATCAAGCTTTAATAAGATCATTTCCTTTCCACCTAATGCTGCTCCTTGAAGCTTCAGATGAAGCCTTGTAGTTGCATTTGGCAAGGTCTTCAATCAGTTGTCATGCTTCCTCTACATTTCTTCTTTTAGCTCAGGCAAGATGCATCAATTATACCCTTGGAGCATAATTCATAGCATGATAGAAAATATCCATTTAATTAGTGGATCTATTCCATGCATAGGACACCTTTTTCCAACAATCTTTGAATCTCTCCCCAGCTTGGTGTGAAGGCTCTCATCTTCCCCTTAGCAGGAATAGTGTTCTCCTTTTCTCACCGGCCAATGAGAGTTGGAGGAAAAAATATGCTCATATAAGCTTCCACCGTTCTTCTCGAGTCACTTCAATCCCGGCTAGCAATGAATCAAACCATGTTCTTGCCATCTCTCAATGAGGAAGAGTTGCGGCTTGATTATACGGTCTCACCCCCATTCGGCTTAGTGTGTTGGCCTCCCTCATGAATCTTCCCATATGCTCATTGGGATCTTGAGGAGAAATTGATCTGTGGCCCCAGTGTTGCTGCGCCCTTAGTAATCAATCTTTGGTTTTTCGGCTCAAAATTGTTTACTTCAATTGAAGGTTGTCTTACTGCAGAGTATTCCTCTTGGATAATAGGCCTCCAAAAGTCCTCCATAGTATTAGGCCTCTGATTTCTCTCTATTTCTTTTTCTTCTTATGGAATAGTCTGCAATCTTTCTCTTTGATTTTCCATAATTATGGATTTTGCATTGGTGATTCTTCTTAGATTCTACAGGGTTCTCTCAATTTCAGTGTCTAAGGCAGATGCGCTTATGGTCTTCATGCATTATAGTCTTACGAAAGTATAAGCCTTACGAGATCAAATCGATCGATGATATCAAAATTATATATCTATTTAGGCTTAAAATTTTAGTAAGCTTGTTCGTACAATTTATTAAAACTATTTTGTTATTTTTTGAATTTTTGTAAAACAAGATAAATGTCCAAATTAGCATTTCTCTCTTTTGTCGAATATTGTTGTTAAATTCCTTTGATCCCGTTGCTTGAGCGCCATAAACTTGTTGACCAAAAAAGTGTATAGATCAGAATTTCATTGCATTCCCGAAGGACTATTACCTAGCCTGGTATAGGCTATTAAGCTTGTTGCCAAAATAGAACTTGTATGCTCATAATAAAAATGGCTTTGTCAATGATTTTATTAAAATTTTGGTTTAGTCATAATACTGCAAGTGCACATGTCGTACAAGTAATAAGCGGACACATAAGTCGGGGATATCGTTCCTCTGAAAAGAATTCAAAGTTCAACTTCTGACTACTGAAGTTCCACACTATATGAACTTCCATTTTATAAATTTTGTTAACCTAGCCCAGAATTCCACTAACTAAATTTCTACATCTATAATAAAGAAAATTTTAAATCCTAGACCTAAGTGGGCAGGAACCAGATTGGCCCAACGCGGAAGTAGACAACGAGTTCACTCTTTGTGAAATTATCAATTCCTACATTATAATCTAATTTATTCATCATGAATTGGAATGCGAATTTGTCAAAGAGGCAAGATAGTATAGTTTGGATTTCTCCCTTAACCATACATTTCACTGATTAGAAAATCATGTTCATTTCTGAATCATGTGTCTAACCAATTACTTATGATCAGAATTTCTTTATAAGATATGGGTATTTTTCTTTTCCAATACTTCATACCCATATCTTATGATGCTTGATTTCTTGCTTCCCCGAGCAGGGCCTTGCTGAATTTCTACAAAACGAGATGATGTCTCATCCTTGAGATTTAAAGAGTTCTCTCTTTCCTTGATTAAGGATCTAAGCTAACGAATCAGATCATTCGCCAGACGAGGAGAAATCTCTAATTGATTAAAATGATAGATCCCTCGATTAATTCTCAAACCATGAGTAAATTGATGATTTATCTAAGTAATCTTCGAGCTCATTAGACCTTCAGCAATAGTCTAGCATACGCCCTTAAATGTGCATCCAGTAACTCCTGGAAATCTACGTCTACCATTGTCACTCGGAGAACTCACAAATCATAGCTAGATAATGGTCCTTAAATGGTATAAGTTACTATTGAAACGAAATTCATATAGACAACACCATTCAAATAAACTCAAAATTCTCAATCCATAAATCTCTTTCTAATTTTACGGGAAGGCCATGCTTAACATCGAGATCTTTCCCCGAACAAAGTTGTATTTCTCGGCCCGAATCACGGTGAACATTGAAATCTTGTCGAAAAATTTCCAATGCAAGCGTAATCAGGCGAAAAGAAATGAATCAACTTTAATCTATACTTCATTATATTCAAACGATGTCGGAATTGATCTTCAACAATTTGGCTCGGCTTGAAGCAAAACGATTCATTGTTCGTCCCAATAAACAAATTGAAATCCTATGCTAAATCTAATCTACAAAGAAAAGAAAATAAAATAAAATAAAAGAAAAAATATAATACAAAGTCCTCCAACTCCCGGATAATAGTTTTTTAAACGACTACCTCGCTTCCTCAAATTGTTTCTATTTATAGAATACCTGATTTGGGCCCTAAATTCGAGGCTGCCTTGTGGATCCCTAAAATTCTGGCCCATATTGCATTCTCTATCGCGACCTGAAAGTGTTGTTGTAGTAGAGTTTTAATTCTTTATTGCAGGTCTTTGTTGCGGCATACCGATATGGTTGTCGCGACACAACCCTTGTGCATCCTTCTTGGATTCGATCGCGATAGATTTTCCTGCAGCCGTGACCGTCTCTTTGACTCTTTAACGCTTTGTTTTGCCAGATCTGCCGTTCTATCATTCTATGTCGCGACAATCTGTGCGATTCTTGGAATAGTTATGTTCGACGTAACAATTGTGTTGCGGCAGTGTTTCTTTCTTGACTTCTTCAAATTGATGTGCGACCAGTTTTATGTCCGCGACGGCATTTACGGTAGTTCTTATTTGCAACAATGTTTCTTGTATTATCGACATTTCTATAGCGACTAAGTTTTTATGTCAGCGACAAGACTTTTGTATTCGACTCATCTTTGTGTCGCAACCCGTTTGTTATGTCGAAATGACACCTCTCTCTTCAACGCTGTGTAGGAATCTTTGTCGTGACATAGCAAAGTCGCCGTACGACCTTGTTCCCCATACGTGTTCGACATTTACGTATCCACGACCTTAAGATCCCTATCGCGACATCGAAACCTCTCTTAAGCTTGAAGTATGTCGCAACATTGAATTCTTTTGTTGCAACCAGGTTAGTTCACTAAGTCATCATCACTTGTCCCTTGACTTTGTTTCTGTCGGGACCAAACCTTGTCTTCCCGGTGTCGCGACTTTCATTACCTTAATCATGGCGGAACTTCTTCATACGATGTCGCAACATAGAATTTTAATCACGATAGGAGTCTTTCTTACGCATATTCATTTTGTCTCGACGGGCTTTTCGAGTTGCGATAAATCAATGTCACGGCGGGAAGATTATGTCACCAACGCCGATTATGCCTTATATTTTTCATTATGTCGCAACATAAACTGATCTGTAACAGTATTCTTCCTGTATTGCTTTTTAATTTTTTGTTGCGACATAAGATATCTTGTCGCGACATAATTTCTGCTTTCTTCCTGTTTCCAATGTCGCGACAAGAGCTTTTATGTCGTGACAGGTTCTTCCTGGTTTTGACATCCAGTTGACAAACCTTGTCACAACATTATCTTTCTTTGTCTCAATTGATTTTATTTATTCTTATATTCTGTCATGCTATCTTGTCTTTCTAATCGCAACGCAGCTCTCTTACATGTCGGTCCTTTGTGTTGCAACGGAGAAATATTGTATTAATGATTTCCTTATCCATTTGCTTGGACGTTTGTCGTGACACACAGAACTCTGTCGCAATAGAGACTGCTGCAATTGCTCATTTTCTCTTCTTTCTTGCTGAAATTTTCTCCTTTTTGAATTAAAACCTGCAAAACACAAAGTTGGTGAATAATCCATGATTTGGCATTAAAACAGATTTGAATATACTAAAAATAAGATAGGAAAATGGATTAAAAATAGATGAGTTTAAGACTCATCAACCGCTACATGAGACAGAGGATGGACCCTTTGCACAGTCTAAGGCCTTTTAGTTTGGTTGAGTGTTCAGGGTAAAGTTCGAGGGGAACTAAATGCCCGGTGCCCTTAACCACCGGTGGGGAGTCACGAATGAATCCTCGCTACAAGGACACTCCGCTAAAACTTATAGGCACTACTTTTCTTTCATGCTTAGGTAGTATGTTAATAAAAATGGTGCGTTCTTATCCTTCCGTGGTTAGAGTCTTTCAAATAGGAGAGTGGACTTCAAATTTAGGGGTGTTGGAACTGAGGTATATGTTGGAGATCATGAAACAAATACACATAGACTTATGGGGAAATGTCATTGAAAACTTAGGGGGTTGAGTTACTTGGTTAACCTGACCTTTCTTAGTGAAGTTCCTTAGAAAGTTGAACAACTTTAAGGATCCCTTGATTTTAGACATTAAAGGCTTGAATTACAGGTTTGATTCGTTTTGACTCCCCATATTGGCATCGTGTATATCACAATCATGTCCTAGGCGCTTTGGTGTGTCAATTTTCATACGTGATAGTGTTATGAGTCTGTTTCTTGCTTGGGGACAAGCAAGAAGATAAGTTTGGGGGTTTGATGAGTGCCCAAAACACTCATCATATACCCGCGTTTGATCACTTTTTCGGTTCATTTTACTTAGTAATAAGTGCGTTTTTTTCCTTATATCTAATACTCAGTTTGTCGTGCATTTCAGGTGAAAAAGGCGGCCTTTAGAAGCTGTGTGAAGATTTGAAGAAGGAGATTAGAGGAGAGCTCAGCCTCAGCGTCACGACACGTCGCGAAGTCCCAACTTCACGATGTTGAGGTCGTATGACATGCAGTCTACATTAGCCAACGTCGCGACGTTGCCGGGACTCATCCAACTAGAATTTTTTAGATATAACTAAAAGAACGAAAAAAAAAAAAAGAAATGAGTGGAGAGAGAGGCGTGAGATCCAAGACGAAGACGACTACATAGGGTGACTGGAGAGATCGTGTAATCGCTATATTTCGTATTTTCTTTCTCGAACTCCTATTGATTGAAAACAAAATGATTGTAATTATCATAATGATGTTCTAGTTTTATCTCTAGGGTTTTGCTATACTCTTGTTACATTCATATGGATTAGTTGTTGATTCGGTTTATTGATGCTCCCATGGATGCATTATCAACTCGCTCTATTTTCTGTTAATTAATTACATGGTGGTGTTTGGCCAATATCAGCATGCTCTTAAAGTCACGAGATCGAGATATAAAGGTTCTGGGGATCGGAGGTAGAGTGACACTCGGTCGATCGGAGTAAGTCCTCCACAGTTTTGAGTGTGGTGATTAGGGTTTAATCATTTAAGCATCTCGGAATTAAGGGTTGATGTAGAGATGCGATAAACCCTACTCACGAGATAGGAGAATATACCTCAAGAGAGGATATCTCGTAGGCACGATCAACCCGCCAACATGAATCTATTAATATACCGAATAGCCAATTTTATATAAATTATAACCCATTGAACGTGACAAGGGGAGGCAAAACCTAGCCCTCATTAATTGAATTAAACAGCTCATTTGATCAAATTGTGTACGTAGCGATGGTCACTCAAGTTTGAAATCAAATAATGCTCTAAAGTTGATTCCGATTATTGACATACTTCTCCTTGTGGGAGCGATACTTGACTAGCCTTTATAATGCATTAGACTCAAGCGTGTATGCTTGCACGTGCGGGCTACGTTTATATTATTTCATAACCTCACAGACCCGTCAACGGATAAGAAAGGAGTGCATGTTTATGTGCTTTCCCACTACTACGGTGACATATCTTGTGACTTATAGTTGGGGTGATGGTACTATGCATTACATATCCACGAGTTATGCGAGACGAGTTTGGATGATAGATCACGGTAATGTAATTGTATTACAGCGATCACAATTATGTAATGACTTTATTTTATTACATACACATTCATATACACAGCACATCATTAGGTTGCTTACTTTATGTTTATTTTATATTCAGCTATGGTCTTGGGAGAGACTTCACGTGGGGCGACCCGATTTTGGGCGACCAACAGCAAATCCAGCACCATTAGTCGCTCATGCATTACATGATGATGATGTAGATGTCGATGTCATCGATGGAGATCTAGTTGAGGCTGTCCACGATGGATTACTAGTTAAGCCTGTAGCTGAGCAAGAGCCAACTCTTCCATTAGGGTGTAGGTGGAGAGTACCTTTGACACATAACCCATCCGGTGTACTCCTCCTATATCGAGATCAATTAGATTCACAGACTCTTGATCAGGTAATGGTATATGTAAAAGTATATGGTTCTATACTAATTTAATTCATATTCACATAAAAGTTATTGAAGTCAAGTGTAAATGTGTAGGTCTTATGGTAGTCATACGTCGGAGAGTTGGTTGACCAGCTTCCAGATATCTGCTTAGCTAATCAGGAGATCTGGCGGATGATGTCACCGCTTATATGTTTCGAGACTGTTGAGTGGCACCGTCCAGAGCGAGTCTTGCTCCAGTTTGGGCTACACCATGAGATACCTTAAACTTGCTCTTATGAGCAACAACTACATAAAGTGGATGCACGTGGACGACACTAGAGAGATTGGGCGACGTGTCATGCTCCATACATTGCCTTATGGGATATGTGAGCGGGCAAAATCATCACTACACCCCCTATGGTGGGTATTATGGACTTCCATGATCCATATATGCAGTGGTATCATCGTATTACACGACGTTTTATGACACCACCACTCCATAGGGATGATATGAGGTTCCATACTACAACTGGTACTGCTTAGGTTTTGGTAAGTTAGAGTCATGTGTTTCTAAAGTGTTTTCCAAATTTGAATCAATAGATTATATATTAATCAAGGTTTCGGACCGGCCAGGGAGTGAGCCGGGGAGGGGAGAGGAATTCGAAAGGGTCGGAGGTTCAACCGGCTCGAGCCAGGAGTTCAACTTGGCAGGATGGGCCAGTCTATATACAAAATAAAATATATTTTTCTTATATATAAAACTTAATTTTCATCGAACAATAAAATTAAAAAGATACATCCGATACATATTAAAGATACATCGATACATAATCAAGTTCATACTTGAAATAATAATAAAATTAGGCAGTTAGCAAGTTACATTAAATTAGACATCGCCATCTTCATCTCGAAGCACTAAAGGCAGATCACTTGAACATCCACTGCAAATATCAGTAGCTCCGAATATATCCACTCCTAAATCGTTGTCATAAATTTTTTTTAAAAAAAAACTCATTTAACTTAAAATAATAAATACATATAACAAAATAAAATAACACACAAATTTTAAAAAATTACCTTGGGCGCCAACAATATTGAAAGTCTCAGTAAGCATAGGAATTGGATTATTCTGATTAATAATATTATTCACTTCTTCATCACGAAAATCTGGAATTTCTTGATAAATTGATGACTTAAGTCATCCATTTTAGAGTCATTTTTACGATTGATTTCTATCTAAAAAAGTGATTTATGTGTAATGTTAGATAACTCACCAAAGCGCTATGCGGCGGAATTCAGAGGGATATTGCGTCAAAGGAGCCGGCGGTTGACCGGGAATGACACGGTAGGCCGAATGATGTTGCAGGAGAAGTGCATGAGGAAGAAAGGACTGTTGTAAGCGGCCTTGGCGTGATGAAGAATCACATCAAGCGCAACCACAAAACTCTCGGTCGCTACATAAGAACGGCGAAAGCGAGCAGCGGTCGCAACGAAACTCCAATCGAGGCGACTATAAATTAATGAAGAACAAGATATGCTGTCGCAACACAATTTTGAAGTCGCGACAGAATTGAAGGCGAAGCGATGAGCATAGGTTGTGACCAAATAGAAATTCGCGACATAAGATTTTCCAAGGAAGAGCGAGAATTTGAGGTCGCGACGTAGAAAAGTGGTCGCGACATCGATTCTGAGAACTAAGGTCGCGGCGTCGTTCGGTGGTCGGCGTCGTGATTGGTCGGCGACATCGGTTACGCAAGGAACTAAGGTCGACGTCATTCGATGGTCGCGACATCGGTTACTAAAGAACTAAAGGTCCAGCGGCGATCATTCCGTGGTCGCGACGCCGATTCGCAGAACTAAGGTCGGCGTCATTCGATTAATTCGCGACATCAATTACGCGAAGAGTGGGTCGCGATGTCGTGTGATGCGTGACATCAATTGCAAAGAGAACTAAAGGCCGCGACGTCATTGGTGGTCGACATCGGTTACAAAGGAAAGAAGGTCCACGACATTATTTAGCGGTGTGACATCAGATCAGAGTTCTTTAAAGGCGAAGTCAGCGACCCAGATAAGCCTGCGACGTAGGCGAGACAAGCGAAGGTCAGCGACGAAAGAATTGGTCGTGACATTAACAACGAATGGGCGATTGTCGAAATCCACAAGGAGATGCATCAGTTAGGGCGACTTGAACCCTATCATCTGCGGTACTCACGAAGAAGTAGCTCTCGGCGGCTCAAAGAGATGCAGGTAGCCAAGAAGGCTCTCTTGTATGTTAATTTTCTTTTCTTTGTTTTGTTTTATTTTTAGATTAGTTTGTTATTTCGTTGAATTTGGATCTGGGCGTTAGCATTTTATTGCAAAGTAGCTGAATGCGAGAATTCTATTTCTTTCAAATTACTGGATTATGCGAATTCCAAACAAATTTTGGAACCGGTTCCGATCTTCGATTCTGATGGTTTCTTGTTCAATGACCATTGTAGGGGTGTAATCTTGTGATTTAGAAACCCAGCTTCCATTGAATCGACTCTGTTGTCAGAAATTATCTATCTTGCATAAATTTATCAGAAGTTATTGAACTATCAGTTTGTAAATCTACTTCTTTGGTTTAGTATTATGGTGATCCCAATGTAAGCGTCTTATACCAATAATAGGATTGTCTCTCCTAATTGCTCACGATTTCCGGGAGGCCCTCACGGTGACACAGAGAAAGTGATGAACAATTTCTGAAAACATCTTTGAATCTTATAATGGTGATCTAATGAGCTCTGTGAATTTAAATTGATAAATCCTCCTCTCACTTGAAATCGAGAATGAGTTGAATGACTTATCCATTTAAACATGCAGAGAGTTCGCCTCGATTCGAACAGTACATTCAATCCCGTGTTAGCAAGGATCTAATCAAGGAAAGGATGAACTGTTCCAATTTGGAGGAAGAGAAACCAGTAAAGTGTAAACCCATGCTATGACTATGTATTAGGAGCTAAGGTTCGATCCATGTTAGGTGGTATTAAGTATTGAAAGAAAATACACGGAAACAGCGGCCAGTTAAAAGTAGTTATCTAATCCTGCGTCTTGAAAGAAACGAGAGAAGATTAGATGATGAGCAGTGGCGTATGGAGATCGACTGCCTTTATCAAATTCCTTGGACAG
The DNA here is from genome assembly GCA_016808115.1 of Tetrastigma voinierianum. Lineage (NCBI taxonomy): Eukaryota > Viridiplantae > Streptophyta > Magnoliopsida > Vitales > Vitaceae > Tetrastigma > Tetrastigma voinierianum. The sequence continues at coordinate 37,071 of JAEQBH010003874.1, forward strand.
GTTTTAAATCTATGGTTCATGAAGTAAAGTTTCGGTCTGATCTCTGAGGGAATTGATTATTCCCTGATACTTGATATTTTCAATGCTCCCTTTAAAGATAAGCATTCAGTACGAGATTTATTATTTTTGAATTTCGAGTTTAATTCATTTTGTTATTAATTCACATATCTTAGGCTTTTAATATTTCAAGGTTTGCAAAGCTAATTCCAATTGCCTATCAGAGTCCAAATAGTATAGAGTTTGAGTAGTCAGGGTAGTTGATTGAGAATTCTTGAGATCTCTGTGGGATCGATATCTGGACTTAAATCCAATTTACTACTTGTTCGACCTGTACACTTGCAGCATCCTGGATCAAAACCAGAAAGAAAATGATTTACTCTTAAAAAAACTGTTTTGAATCAGTATAATAGATAAGGAACACAACAAACAAGTTTCATGACATTATTGCTGGGGATTAGATAATAGTCAACTGGTGATAACGTCCCGCGAATTTGTATAGATGTTTGATCCATCATCATCCTTCAGAAGAGTGATGTGTCGAGTCGGTAGTATCAATGCAATCAATATCACGGGATCATAACTCTTGTTTTGGTAGTGAGTCCTTCAAAATAAAATAAAAAAGATAAAAAACATATTTAAATTTATAAAACAAGAAATCAACAAGTGTCATTTAAACATAGAGTTTTTAATTTTACCTATACTTTAATTAGCGGGTTATAGTGACATAAACAAGATCATTTAGTCTTTTGTGCTCCCGGCTTATTCCTTCTGCTGTGTGAATGCAATCAAATAAACTTGATTTAACCATCGGATGATGAAGGCTGTTTAGCTAAGAAGCCGTGTGACTTTTGTAAATCTGAGCATCGATTTTGGAAATAATCTACCATTCATCTACATGTAAAAATAATTCCATAAACAATTACAATTGTCATATAAATCAAATCTAAATTAATTAGTAATATAAGCATAAAATTACCTAGTTGAAGTGTTTTGCGACAGGTTAATGCGGTGTCGAGGCGAAAACCTTAAGCTCTCGATATATCCTAACTTCTTTCATTGCTTGGATGCTATCACTACAAATACTTTATGTGTCAAGCAAATCAAGAAGGCTAGTCGTAGCTTCCGTTGTCTCAACAAAATTATCCGCATATAGAAATGCTGGATTGAGAAAATACTTAATTGCTGGAGATTGCGTCGTAAATAACTTATCCCATCGATCATCAATAATTTTAATGTATGGTTGATAAGATCCTTCTTATTCATGAAAGGTCTCTTGTATAGCAACTTGTCAAAAGCATACCTTGTAAAATATAAACCTGGCAAAAAAATATAAGAAATTCAATAATGAACATTAGTAATAAGTTAATAACAAATTAACTCAAGCTAAAAAATTAATCAAGTATTTATATTTATAATAAAATAAATAATACCTTCATAACGTAACCCGAAGGTTTTCATGAGTCTATATCTGCAAAGGAACTTCACAATTGGAGTAACAGCCTTCACTATCATCAAGCACTCATCCCAAAACTAGCGATCTAAAACAATTGTAGAAGCAAGTCTCCCTTGTGTAGTTTCAGATAATTTATGCTCCATAAAAAACTTGCTACTCACTAATGATGTTAGATTATATCTGTGTTAGATTATATCTGTGTTCACATAGACTCTGAAGGGTGATAAAGTTGTGTAAAGCAGGTTATACTGGGCCCGCACAATCTCCTTCCACCCGTCGAGACTTCCTGACCATGATAATATGACACCATGATTGTACCTGAGCTTGGTTACATGAGAAACCTAGAAGCAAAGTGAATACATGTGACATGCTACGGATATCCTTGAAATTAAATTCAAACAATGGCGGCCTGGGGAGACCCATTAAATATTACTATACTTCTCATGTGGCTTACTTCCAACTAATTTATAGCGGCTACATTGTCGAGTAACCATGTGCACCACATTAGATGTGCCATTCAACCACTTCAGAGAACATATGAAATAAAGTGTTTGCATCTTTCATAGCATCAGAAGCATCAACAGATTTTACAAATACCAAACCAGCTGGACAATACACAAGAAAATTAATCAAAGTCCGCTGTCTTTGATCAGTCCAACCATCTGCCAAAATTGGCCATCATTATCCCTCAAATTACTCAGATAACTATTTATAAGAAAAATCCTATTCTTTTGTTTAACCCAACAAATTGACCCTCGTATCATGATAAGATGGTCCTCAAAATCGGCTTGATACCGGCAATTGCTTTTACAACAGGTTTAAAGTACGAAGAAATAATGGCATTAAAAGGAATGCATGCATCATAAAACCATTTAGCAAGAGCTATATTAGCTCTATGCTTTGCCTCTTACTGAAAATGCAGACTTTATGGATGGTTGAAGTGGTACCTCTATCGTCTTCTGCTTTCTCTTTCCCTTCTCCTTCTCTTTTCTTTTTCTTTGTCTTCCATTCTCTTGCCTCTTTTGACTCCGTTGCTCATGTCTCTTCTTCTGTCTTCAGATGCCTCTTGCTCTTGTATTTGCACTTCCTCCTCTTCCAACATCATCAAATGCATCCATTAAATTGCCTCCTTAAGGGGCCTTCTTTTCAATTCTCCTTGTTTTAAGATAATCCGCAATTTCAATCCGCACCTCATTTGGAACACTTCTACAGGATGATATTTGCCGGGAATTTTAAGCCAGATATTATTTCATTCAGCCAATCCTCCGCTTTAAAGTTTTGCACAATACATGCAAGTGTAGGTAGTCTTTCTATTTGGGCCTCGAGTCTCAAAGAAGTGACCCCACGCTGGATCACTCTTGCCACGAATGTTTGGTGTAGAAGCTACAGACGGTATCTCGAAAGATTGAGAATTCATATTGGCCATTCTTATAACAACACACAAAGCCATAATGTCCAAATTAGGGACCAAATAAAAACTATAAGGTCCAAATTAAATTAGGACAGCAAAACCCGATACTTAACAAAATTACATAAACAAAACAAAGCAAAAGAAAATGGAACTCAAAGAAATAAATAGGTTAAGCAATAGAAAGTAATTTTAATTGATTACATGCAGTGAATTAGCTATGTGAATTGTGAGTTGGAACCAGAATCATGAAAGGTTTGTCTAGTATGTAACAATTATTTAAAAAAAAAAAAAAAAAGCGACACGCTTATTGGAAGAACAAGCAACAAACCATTACAAATGCGTGGTTCAACCATGATGATTAGTGCGATTACACTAAAAACTACTTGTCCTTATTTGAATGCTAAAGACACTAGTTTGTTTCCATATGAAGGAGTTAGAGCATATTTGGCTTCATTTTATTATCTAACAGTGTAAGTAAGGCCCTGTCTATATATTATCTCGTCTAAACAAAAGGAAAGAAGAGGCCGAAAGGATCTAAATCATGTATCATATCATATCAATCTTGGTGAAGTTGCTTAGACGGATTAACTTGGCTACCCATTCTGACCACAATGCCATCTATGTCACAAACGTATCCGACCTTCTGACCCCACTTTTTTTCCTCTGGCTTGCTTACCGCCAAAGCTCCATTCTCCACTGCCCTCTGAAACCCAGCAATTCAGTTACATTCACAAATCACATCCATCATATTCCAAACATCAAAGCCACAAATTCGATCATATTCCAAATATTACTCATTGCCAAATCTACATGATTAACAAATTCGATCATATTAATCAAGTTGAAAATTATGTTCAAAATTCAAAAACTATCTAACCTGGCGGTAATGGAAAGTGGAAACAGACGGAGGAGAGGCGCAGAGGAGAGGAGCGACGGTGGAACAGAGGAGAGCTGCGACGGTCGCGCGGAGGAGAGATTGGCTGTGGCAGTGGCAGTGGCGCAGAGGAGAGATTGGCTGCGACGGTGGTGCGGAGGAGAGATTGGAGGCGCTGTGACTTTGCGGTGCGATGGAGAGGAAATGGAAAATAGGAAAACTGGAAAATCTATGGTGGACGGTGGCGTGATCGTCGGCGATGGTGGACGGTGGTGTGATGCCCCATTTTCCGGGGGTCCGTTGACTACCCGTCAACTCACGGAATACAAGTGGATATCGGGTTACCCGACTCCTCTTCAGAAAATTGGGCGGAGTCTCCTTTGTACGGGGAGCTCTACCCACTAACAACTAAGCTGAGAGCACATCCTAAACGGTCCAATATAATCACAATAATACAAATATGGATAAGCGGCCTCTTAGGCGCATACTACAATATCCATAAAACATACCTGACTATATCTGATAGTTAAAGAGTTAAAATTTTACTCTTATACAACACATATTAAAATCTAAAATTCTAATACATGTAGTACATCACAAAATCAAAGCCACAACTCGGCTTTCTTCTAAAGTGGCCTCTATGATGAGCCGTCTCCCCGTGCTCATGCACAGCGATAAATTCCCACGGCGGGGTGAGGCTGTCGGCTCGATAGTGGAATCGCCTAAGTGGAGCTCGCTACTCGTAGTGCGGTCTGATGCTCCAAGTAAACATTACATTCAAGCAAATGCATGATCCTACTTGAATGTCTATGGCCAACTCATAATCCCGAGTCCTCAGGCTCTCTCACACTAGCTAAGCCTCGTATGAGAGTGGTTTTTGTTAGTTTGTACTAGACAACCCTCAGGTGTGTATATATATCAATTGGGCGCTCAAAATGATTGCGATTGATATTTTCAGTTGGACTACCCTCAGATAATTAACATTTTGAGTCACCCTCAGACAGTACTATACAGACTCTTGCCGTGCGTTTCATTTCTATGGTTACAGGATGTTAGGTGCATATGGAGTCTTTGTATACCCAGTTTAATCGATCCCAATTCCGCGTGCGAATGTAAAAACATGAATATATTAATAAAAATAATCGCTGATCGTGTCATGTAATTGTATTTCAAACATCAAGGAATTCGCTCCACTTGGGCTGTGTTGAACGAAGCAATTTCGATGTATGGATTATGACGAACCCATGTTTCCACGATTTATATTTTGTGCAGAATTCTTGTTTGAACAATTAAAGTAGCATTTTCTTGTTCTGTCGGCTTCTAATCGTCGGTTGGCTTTGTGAACCCATGACTCTTCTTGTTTAGGCCCACCGATCCTGCCGCGATACGCATGATTTATAGAATATCACATCACACATTTAACTTAGTCAGTAGAGCTGATCTGTGATTGTTCGTGGGTCTGAATCAAACAATTCGGGTTCAAGGTTTTGGAGCAGATCAAATGGCCGTTGAGAGCCTCGACCAGTGGCTGTTACATGGTGCCAAAAACGAAGAATAAAAAACCGAGTAGGGAGAAACCCTGCACTGCGGGTTGAGAGGCTTCCCGAATCGGGTACCCCCGCCTGCGTGGGCGGTTCTCCTTCTTGTCCAGAAGTGGCTGACGGTCGGATCGCGTGATATTTAGAGAGAAGTTAATTTCTCTCTCTCTAAAAACCAAATATCCCAACCTCACTTAGTCCCCCTTCACGTTTTGGTCTTTCTTAAGGAAGGAAGAGGCCCATTTATTTAGGCTTTTGTCTTTTATCGTTTAAAGCTTTTAAGTAAACTCAGCCATATAACTCTTTTCGATTTTGTCATTTAACACTATACCGAATCACGTTTCATCGTTTCTCTACCATACCACTCATGGTGCGCAAATCTGTGTCTTCTCGCATTTTTTATGCATGATATCGTTGCGGCTTTTGAAGCGCGATGCCTCGGCGGTATTCAGCTCATTTATCTGGTACTACGTGCTGGCTGGGTTTTGAGGCGATTCAACGGTGCGTCAGTTAATCGTAGATGCTCAGAGAATACTGATTTTTAGCAGAAATAACAATTTTGTAATCAGTGCGATTTTGTCATTTTCCGAATTGGAATTTACCAGTGCTACGGTGGGCGTGATCGTGGCCGATGGTGGATAGATGGTGTGATGGGTTAGGAGTTGAGACATGGGTAATTTGCTACCTGCTGCCTTTCGACAATGGAAAGCGAAGGCAGTTTATTTTAGTTTTCGAATTTAATTTTTTTGATTTTATTGCAGTGCCAAAGTAATCGCAAAAATAAAGGGTGAAAGAAACCGGTAACGACATAAGGTCATCCGGGTCCGGTTGGCCGGCCAGGTGGTCTGGTTATCGGGTTTCTGAGTGCCAGGGTTCGGGTTGGACAGGCGATTAAAGTCCCGTCCCCAGGCCCTCGACAGGACTGCTTAGAGGCGTCTGGTTCTTCAACGGTATTAATAATTGTTTGGTTGGTTCATTTAGATCTACGCCCACCTGGTTTGATGTCTGACTTGTCATCTTGGCGAATCAGTGTTACCAATCATTGCGAAGCATCATCGGCTCGATGGGAGCCATCTGCATCACATGGACCGTCCCGGTAGGCGCCGGTGTCGTGACTCGCGATCGCGTGTCTGACGTTGGTGGGAGAAGGATTGATGCGGTAGGTCGTGGTGCGAGATGGTGGGTGGTCGTGGTCGAGAGATGGTGAGGAAGTGCGTGGTACACTGAGGTTAACATTACCCATTCGATGCCACTCCCCAGGCTTACGCATCATCTTCCATACGAACACTTACACATCTTTACCATATCGATTATCCGTTAGAGTCCCGGTAACCATGCAGTGGAATATCACCTTATCATCGACCTTTGTGTCCTTATGTTGTGCCACAATTGGTGAGATTATCGTTGACCTTGTATCTGAGTTGGGTGCGGCCACAGCTCGCGGCTATCTTTGCTTTCCATATACGTCGAATACTTCATCCATCATTTCTCTCGGTCCCTCGACTCCATCATTTCAGTTTGAGGATTGTACGGGACCACATGGATCGGTAGTTGTGTATTCTAGCCAGTCTAAGAGAAAAATAAAGGCTGTCATTTGGACTCATTGATATCATTGTATTTTATATATTGATATTTGTATCTGATTTACTCTGTTTATATGAGTTTAGTTTATGCATTATTAGTATAATCGACTTAAGTAAGAACCTAAGTGAATATTCCATGATTTAGTTTTAAATGAAGTAATATACCTGATTACTAGATTACAACTTTGAAATAAAAAAATGCTCCATCTTTTTCAAATAAAAATATTTATGTTGATTCTAAATAATTTCTTGTGATAATATATGAGATATGTTGAATCAGTTAGTTTATGTAATTTGTCAATAGTAAATATTTTAAATAAGTTCGATATTAAAAATAATCATAATAATTTTGACATAAATTCCAATATTAAAAACATCAAATGCGGTAGCATTTGCGATTTTAAATCCTGATGTAGATTATCGTGGATAGCGACGTTTAGCGATCGGATTTAAATTCTTGGTATCATCTTCATGACATTTGTCGTATTGTAATCACGTAATTACAGGTACCTCCTTTGGGTAATAGTTTGATTTAGAAAAATATTTTTTGTAATTTTTTTTTAAATAAAATGTACAGTCAAGCTTCGAAATCTTGATAGGCCATGTTCCATTATTTAAAATTTTTATTATTCTTTATCCCAAATTTAAAAAAAAAAAAAAGGTTGGGAAGGTAGGGAATGGGTATAATCCTTCACTTCACTTCAAAATTCGTGAAAAGTTTGAAATAAATATATGATAGTCGATTATAATTTTTATGGGATTTCTCATTAATATTTCATGCAATGTCCATTTTTTTAAAGAAAATTAATTATTTTTTAAAAATAATATATTATAACTAAATAAATGTATCGAATTTATATTTTAAGAATAAAAATATAGGTATATTATTTATGTAGATTCGCAAAAATAAAGATACAATTTTTTTAAAATTTTTTTTTGAGTTCCTCGTTAAGTCGAGGATTCTGATTCTTCCATTGACTCAACTATTTGAGTGCACATTCTGGTGACTGTTTCAGTGAGTTTTAATAAAGTTTGATAGAATTAAATCCCAGAGTAGCGCTGGCCTACCGTTATACCGTAGTTAGCATTTTAGTTGAAACAAATCTGATTTTTCTTTTAATATTAAAGAAATATTTTCTTTTACTATCCAGGCTACAAAATCGTCAAATTATGCCTAATAGATTAGTTGCATCCGGTGTCCTCACTCTCTGAACCCTCCCGCAACGAAAGGCCCACTTAACCAACAGCCTCCAGCCCGTTCATAAATTTTCCTCCACTTAGTTTCAGCCAGGATGGTAAGCCAGAAACGAAGACTTGCTCATAAAATACACAGAGATGCGCACCGGAACTGTTCAGAAAGCCGACCTTGCTTTAAGGCCTGTAGCAGGAAAGAGAAGAAGAGCAAGTTGACGCCCAAGAGAGCAGAGATGAAAGGACGTAAGTCCACGGAGAAATCAAATTTTAGAAAACACCCACTTAGAGTCCCAGGCATGAAACCCGGAGAGAGCTGTTACATCTGCAAGGCTAAGACCCTTTCTTATTGACTTACCGAAAGCTCAGTGGGAAAAGCACAGGATTTGATTTTCTTACCAATTCTTTGTTTGAAATTTTTTCTTTATACAGGTATTCTTTTAATTGAATAAAAACATTAGTGTCAATGGTTGAATCTCGTTTGGTTCTTATTCAATCATAAACGATTCATAGGTTGCAAAATGTGGATATGTTGTTGTATTTTGTTCTGGTTTTGATTTAATAGTATTTGAATGGATACAGAAAGAAAGTTTATACTTCAGTTAATTGGAATTTTGATTATTGAGAGAGATTTGCTACATTGAAATTCTTTCTGAAACATTGGAAATTTATATTTCAATGGGGGTTAATTGAAAGTTGAGGAGTCTTGTTGTTTGCAGATATGTTTTGCTTGTCGACAACGCGGACATAACCTGGAACTGCCTATTAAGGGCGTAGACCAAGTGGATGAAAAGTTGTGTATAACTGGGGCTTAGAGCTCACTTACCGTTATACTGGCCTCTTCAAGAAAAGATGTTCCTTCTCAGTTAATTTTAGAATGTAGTTAATTTTGATTGTGCTTTGAAACAATGAATCTAACTCAATGAAAAAATATTGTTAAATTTAGGGAAACTTCAATATAGGAAATTTCTTGTAGTTTACAGTTGTCTTGGTGCCTCTTTCCTTGTCCTCCAATTTTTAAGAACCAGACATTGGGTAGCGGTTAGGATCTGACCATTTCAGTTAAGACAGGTCTCAGGAGACATGCAATATTGTTATATGAGTACTAATGGGACGATGTCTGTTTCATTCTTGTAGTGAGCTCAAACATGAGAACTTTTAGTGAATGAGATTGTTTATGCGTAATTAGAAAGAAGTTATTTCACTTGTTCTTGAAAATTGATTTAGAGTATAGATTAGTCATGACTACAGGAATAGAATAAGTTTAAAACATTTATTAAATCTCACGATAGAAAAACTCAGTACTTCATATTGGCTATTATTATTCGGATAGCTTTATTTAGAGATTCTTGAGTATATGTTGGAGTTTGGAAGTTACTTCTCTTATAGGCTTTTAGAATGGATGGCCTCGAGATGAGGGATTGGTGAGTTTTTTTTGTTCAGGCTGTTTTTTTTGTCTTGAAACACTTCTCCTTATATACTTCACTGTATTCTGTTTTTTGTATCTATGTTTATCTATCAAAAAAATAATAATAATAATGAATTGAGAATTGAGAAGGAATGCTAAATGAATCGTTTAAAAGAGTAATAACAATTTTTTGGGTTTTCAGTCTCTTCCTTTGAAAATTCAAGTGTATTTGGTTGATACTTGTATATGGGCTTCTATATATGAATAAATGCATGGAACAATTCATGTTGTACATAGATGAAGGCTTTATGCTAGTAATGCCTTATGACGCTCATTGTATGTCCTATTTAATCCCCTGTGCTAGTTCTTTTGGCACTTTTAATACTAACAGAAAATACAAACAGGTAAGGGACCTTATTCATTTTTTTTATTTTATTGCACAGTGGTTCCCTACAGTATTTGAGACCATGGAAATCCTTTTTAACTCTATCCTTACAAGAAAGAGATAATTACCTTGACATGGCCCTAAACTTAACATATTCACTTTAAAAGATTGTCCAACTAAGAAACTTTTTGTCTTTTGGTTGGTGGGTGAAACTGCTCTTGGCTTTTTCTATGGGACAATTGTGGTCATTCCCTAAGTCAGCGAGGTCACAGGTTCCTTTCCAGAGTAACATCATTGACCAAAATTAGGAAATAATCAGCCTGCTTCTACCGGGCCATAGCCATGGCCTGTGCTGCCCATCAGGAAGCAGCAGTTGATTCTTTCCAGTAGGTCGATAGACAAAAGGACAGGAAGGTTTTGATAATTCAATTTTATTGGGATGTGAATTTTACTCAAGACTGTTATGGGGATCTTCCAATTATATTGTGGAATATGCTAAAATTGCCACAACAAACATCTTATTGTGCTTGTGTGCATGGTGGAGCAGTAGATGATTGGAAGAATTCCATTACTAGATTTACATCAGACTGGCATGTGGTTTGTGCAGAATTCCAAGCCTTAGCATTTATTCTTTACAGAAAGGAGGAAAAATTTTAAACATATTACCGCCAGATTCAGAAGTTTACGCTTGTGCTAACATATAAAATTGTTTGCTAGATGATGTATTGCTCTGATTATAAAATTGTTTGCTAGATGATGTATTGCTCTGATCTTAGAACGTCTTGACCCTTGTTTGGTTTATAATTCATATTATTAGCTGTTTCTTTCTTAAATCATCTCTTCTGAATCTAAGAGCCAGTCTGATGATTCAGTTCAAATTTATATTTGCTGTCTTCTACCCTGTTGTGAATTGAGAATGTTTTTTCTTTGGTAATGCAGGGGGAACTAAGTTTGCCAGTTGCTTTATTTGTTATGAGCAATAGACATTTGAAGAGTAGAACCTCCAAAGCACATGGGATCTATCCTAAGGTATATTTACATCTTACAATTAATGTTGAGGAGCTTTTGGAACCTTATAGAGTTGGAATTCTAAAGATAATTCTCTTAAACATAAATGCTTTCTGTTTCCTGTTTTGAGCCATGCTGGTGGCTGTTGAACCTTCATTTTCTCAACTACCCAGATCTTTTATAAACATTCTGCTGGTTTCCACAGGCAGTTTGTTGTAAATATGTGGTGGGGTTACACATTTGGCCAAGTTTGTCCTACTCAGGCATAACAATGGTCTGTTGCTGCTAGTGTTGGGTAACAGTAACACGCATGGGCATTTTACTAAGTTAATGCTTTAATTTCTTGAAGATCCATTTCATGTTTACAAATTCTCATGTGATATATTTGTTTCCCAGCTTCTGAACACCACCAAGAGAGGCCAAGGTAGCCAAGTTTGTGAGTGGAGACGATCTTGATGATGACTTTAACACAAATACCGGCCCTGAAGAGAAGATCTTTGATAAATTCATCAGATCGAGTCAAAAACAAGTCATGCTAAAACCAACAAAAACAGTCACAAAGTTGTGAACTTTTGTAGGATAATGAATTATGCCCATTAAAATAACATGCAAAAATGGGTTTTATTATACTTTATATACATTATTACTAACAGCCAGTTGAGAATCTTTTGGACAATCTTATTGGGTTTGTTGTTTTCCCATACTGCTCAGAATTAGTTTCTTTTCATTTAATTGGTGACAGTGGTTTCTTCCGGATCTTCTCAAGTCCCTGTGGGTGTCTTCAGATACTAAGCAAATAACAGAAAACTAGATTGCTACAACTATCAACTGTTGGAGACCTGCTAATTCCATTGCATCTGTATCTACACTTTGGAGTATCCTTTCTTTTTCCTGCATTTTCTTGGCAAGGTCGAAACCAAGGGTGACGAAAACCCTTTTACAGTGCATAACATGGACTTGCAGTGAGGTGTCCCCAACATTAGAACATGAAATTAGTCTATGTTTAATGTAAATAATAATAGGTGGGATTGAGATAATGTCATAGATTTCTCTTCTATTGAATATCTATGAGTACGTTTGATTTTTGTTTGTGAGAACTGCTCAGAATAAAGAAAAATAAGGGAAACACGTGTGATAAGTCATATACTATTTTTTATTTTTTTGTTAATAGAAAATAAAGTTACGTTTGATCTCCCGAAAGTTTGAGGAAAATAGAACAAAGGAAATAGAGGAAAAAGCAGAAGAAAAAAAAAAAAGAAAATAAAATTCAAATTAATCTCATTTTTTAAAATTTATTTCTGCAAACTCAGCTAACTTTACGATCATTGAAATAGACCTAATTTCGTCGATTTTAACTAGATTTCAATTACCGTAATATATTTAATTAAACCACATCTATCTACTATATCTCTTCTTTTTCTAGTTAGTGTGTTATGGATGGCCCCTAATATCATTTAAATCTAACACTGACTAATTATAGTTTTGTAATGAGAACCCAGTAAATGGAGTTCTACCTCTCCAAGCTAGTATTATTTTTTAAATACTTTTACGTTTTAAAAGATAATAAATGAAAATCTTCATTCGGATAATGAAGTCATTTTCATGAAAAATGGGATGAAAAACAGAAAATTTAAAACAAAAAAGAAAAGAAAAATGGAAAACGGAAGAGGAGTCAACAATGGCCTAAAATTATATAACTTGACCAAGAGAATTCCACAACCTCAAAATTTTGGTAGTCTCTGGTACCTCTTCCTTCACTTCCATTCATGCTTTTCACAAAATCAAAGATCTCACTCCTCTTTCCTATACTCCCATTTCTCCCTTTTCTTTTCTTCTCTTTCTCTTTTCACAAGGGCTCCCCGTTTCTAGTGGAGAAGACATCTTTATGTTTACTTTCACTTTCAATTCTATCATCTTAAGAAAGCGATAAACAAGAACAAGCAAACATGACGAAATTGAGTGGTTTCTGTTTTCTAAAAAATTGTTTTATGTTACCGAAATTAAGAAAAGCGAAACGGCTGGAAAACATATTTGGATTTTCAATTTTTATTTTGAATAACATAATAAGCTAAAACGCTTTTATAATTTCAAATATGAAGCAGTTTTGAAGAATCAGAGGTGTTTTTGGTATTTTGACAAGCGTTCTCAAAAACAGTTTTTAAAAACCGGAATCAAACAGACCCTTAGTTTGAACATATTAATTATGTTTGGCTGCATATTTCTTTTTTTCTTTCGGTTTTTTCTTTCGAATGATATTAATGATTTTTTTTTCAATTATTGTTAGCTAATATTTCATTGATAACAAAATCTATAATCCTTGAACATGAAGGTTTGATCTTACCTGTACATGTGGCAATATTCCTTTAAAAATGTCATTTTTGTAATGTTATATATGTTAGGCTGACTGATCATAGCTAGTATAATGGAAAGGAAAGAAAAATGGAATTATATATGGGCCATCATTCAATATCACATTTTCATGGAAAACAAAATTTTGTGATTTAACGCCCAGCTTTTTCTTTAAACAATGCCGGATGACAGATTCTACGTCAAAGGCCGGCAGTTTTCATGATGAGTAATAATAGTTCTTGAACTAAAAGCAAAGAGGAACCTGAATTTATTATGTTAAGATTGAGGAGAATATTTGCAGGTGGTGGTTGAGAAGCTTGCAGGGCTTGAACGAAAGCTATGATGCTTTCACCTCCTCCCTCCCCCTGCTAATGAATGCCCGCTAATACTGTCTTTGATTTCGACTTTACACCACTAGTAGAACTAATGAAAAGCAAGATTTTCTTCATTGCATGTAATGTACTTCACTATAATTCATGAGTCTTCGGATTTGGCGGATGTGAAGCAAAGCCCATCTATGTACCCTTGGAGCAGGTTTCCCGGCAGCCTTACCTAAATATGGATGGATTTATTTAAAAAAAGCTTTGTAGTATATTCTTATAACTAACCCAAATTTTATGAGTTTAAGTTTTAAGAGAGGTGGTGGTTTAACAGTATCAGTAAAACAGTTTAATGAAAGGTCTTATAGCAGTTTTGAAGTAACCCTTTATTTGAAAGTCCATAAAAGATTCTGTTTAATTTGTTTAACTCTTTACATGAGGGTATGAGATAGCACATGAGGAAGGGTGTTAAGAAACGTGTTATTCATATTAAACCTAAATCTTACGAGTTTGAGCTTTTAAGACAGTTAGTCATTTAACATGAGGGACGAAATTATGATATTTTTTTTTTTCTTTAGGGCACCGGATACATCGAGGGTGAGAAGTAAGATGCTGTATGCGAGCTCCAAGGATAGATTCAAGAGGGAATTGGATGGAATTCAAGTTGAATTGCAAGCAACGGATCCGAGTGAAATGAGCCTTGATATTGTAAAATCACGAGCAATCTGAAGACTCATCTTTCTCCTCTTCTTCTTCATCATTCCATCTATCTCTGCTTGCCTCAACCAGTTCTGTTACGTCTTGCAGGCACTATTTGTGTACATATTTTTCTTTTCACTTTGTTTTTATGGTACATGGGTTTAAGCTAAACCATGAAGTGTACGTAATGTAATATTATGAATACTTCTGCCTTCTTAGTACTCTTCTTCTTGTTGTGTGACAAATTATATGTTTTGAGCACGTAACTAATTTATATCATGCTTTCACATATATATGTCATGCAATTTCTTATATTTAAGAGGAAGAGCTTGCTTGCTATTTAGTTTATGTTTTTTAAAACTGTTCTTGAGAACAACTTTTAAAAACACAAAGAACACTATTATTTGGAAACTGTCTTTATTATCTGAATTTAGTATTTTTTAAAACAATAAAAAACTAGGAACCAAACATATTGATTGTGTTTACCTTGTTCTCCTTATTTTTCAGAACAAAATACGGTTTTCCAAAAAGGTAAAAATTAATTGTAAGTCAAGGATCATTTGGGGAGCTTGAAAGCTTTGGAAGACTACCATACGTAACAACCATGTGGCATGCAGGTCTAGATTAAGAGGTAAGATGGCACTCCACCTCCAGACAACATGTTTTTTCGATATTAAGATTTTTAATCATCACCACCTCTTTCTTCCCTTCCTTCACAGATTTACAGCCCTTAGACAGCTCAGACCTGTCAAAAATCCAATAAGGTGATAGTTGGTCAATGTTTGTATTTGTAACCAAAGTACTCTGTAGAAGCATTTGAATAAATAAATGACATGCAAATAGAGAGCTTATATCTTTCGCTTACTGATGCGGTATCTTCTTAAATGGTAGCATAGCCAACTCAATTTTAGCATTTTCGCCACCAAATATTCGGTCTTTGATGTTGTCAAGGAACGAAGTAAGCATGCGTCCAAGCTCTCTTGCATAGAAGAGAGCCAGAGACTCCCCAAAAGCCCACTATGAATCCAGCTGCCATACCAATATAAAACCATGATCTTTCCAAGATTTCTCCATTTTCATCACTGGGATTCACACCATGAGGACCTTCATTCTCTGTGCAGTTTTTCACGAGAGGAGCTCCACAAAGTTCCAGGTTGCCAATGAAATCAAGAGCATCAAAGCTGTGAAGCTGTGTGCTTGAAGGAATTCTTCCTGTGAGATAGTTGTATGACAAGTCCAAGTGACTAAGAAATGTCAAATCAGCAATGCTTTGAGAAATTTCGCCTGAAAGATGGTTGTTGGAGTGATCTAATGACTCCAAATGAGGCTATTCAATACCCCCAATTTTCTCTAGTATCCTTCTAATTATAAATGATTTGGACGGGATTCAAAAGATACAATCAAAAAAGACTTTTCCGTTCGGTAAAGGGATTCCTCCGGACAAATTGTTACATGAAAGGTGTGGTTCTCACTAATGGAATAGACTCATATCTAGGCCTAGATGAGATAGGAAGCCCAAGTTCAATGATGATTATTATTATTATTAGTTATTTATTTAATCGTATTTTTTGGGCCAAGCCAAGTTCATATCTGTTAGGGTTTTCTGTTGAAGCCTATAAATAGCATCTTATGTTATTGTTTTTTGGTAGACTTGATATGATATTGAAAACTTAAGAACTTCGTTCTATTTATTTTGTTCGCTTTCTTTCAATTTTGCCTATTTTTTATAAGCAAACTACATCAATTTGGTATAAGAGCATAACTTAATTCCGCAATCCACTGCAAGTTTTGATTTTCAACCATCCCTTTGCCAAAACCAAATCTGCCACTGCTACTTAGAGTTCTTCGACCGTCGGGCTTCACCATCACATCACCAAACCTCCATACGCAATTTGTATCACCTTCTATCTGAAACCCGTCTTTCTCTTCAAGTTTGGATTTTTCGGCTATCCTTGCGAAATGCGTGATGGAGTCACCGGCCACGGCCGTGAAATCCTTCTCTGCGCCAAAGTTTCATCAAGTTCAAAATCTTTTGCACCTGATCAATCACGCACCTCCTCTTTTGTTATTAGTCTTAGAATCCCCAAATCACACCCAATCCCAATCCCATCATAGTAAAGTTGAATATTGCTTCCTTTTGCAACCGACATATTGTTTGTGAATAAGCTGGTTTGGCGTCGATTATCATCTTCATGAAATATTGTTATTGTTTTTGGGAAAATATTAACTGATTTCTTGGATTACTCTTTGAGCAATAACTGGTTGAGAAGGACCAAAAAAGGATCCATAATTGTCATATGGAAGTTTCTTCGTTTTCTCTTGTTCAAGATACTCAGATTCCTCCATCCCGAAGTTGCCTCCGAACCACTGCACACCGCACAATCAATTTGCCCTCATCAAAGAATTACACATTTTATTTTATTCTCTTGCCACCACGGTAAG
The DNA here is from genome assembly GCA_016808115.1 of Tetrastigma voinierianum. NCBI lineage: Eukaryota > Viridiplantae > Streptophyta > Magnoliopsida > Vitales > Vitaceae > Tetrastigma > Tetrastigma voinierianum. The sequence goes on from JAEQBH010003874.1 coordinate 53,732, forward strand.
AAATCATAGGCTTTCCAAAGGTTCTTCAACAAGGTACTAATGTGACCAAGTAATCATGAAAATTTTAAAAACTTGTAGACTTAAATTTTTATAAACCAAAAATAAAGAGATTTCAAATTTCTAGCATTGCCGCTAAAGAACTATTCAGTCCTAGGTAGCAATGACAAAAAAAAAAAAAAAAAAAAACTCTTGTTGGTCTGATCCTATATATACACCCAAAAGATATAAAGGCTTTGTATAATAAATCTACTTTCTGTTGTACATGCAATAATTTTCGATTAAAATTGATTTTGGTATATTATTTCTGCAAGTGCACAGGTCATACAAGTAATAAAATGGATTTAAATTCTAGATTTCATTCCCACAAGGAATGATTGAAAATCTAAAGTTCAACTACCCCTACTACTCAAGATAGTCACTATTTGAACAATTGTTTTGATAGAATTTGTAAACTAATTGAGTAAACCATAAGCAAATTACTTTTTGTTTACTTTTCTCCATTTTAAAAGAAATAAAAAATAAATGAATAAGAGATCTCGCTAATTTGAAACAGTCCTGAGAAATAAACCAATGCTCTTATCATCAATTTGCAATAGGTTAAAAAACAAGTTAATTATGGATTTGAAAACTGGACATGTCCAAGAAAAAAATAGCATAGCCTTGGAAATCTCCTAACACTATGCATTTCACTAATTAAATTATCATATTCCTAAGCCAAGTCAATGGGTTTAAGTAGCTACTTTTGATGTGACCCTTTTGCAGATCTGATTGTTTTTCCTTTCCTATACTTCACAACATTTCTGAGGATTGGAAATTGCTTGTCCCCATAGACAGGATAATACAAGCCTTTTCCAATTCAATTGATACCTCAATACAGAATTCATTAGAATGCTCTTTCCCCTTGATTAGATCTAAGCTAACACAGGATCAAGATTATTCTGTCAAATTGAGATGAAACCTCTAAGGGTAAAAATATGATAACTAATAAATTGTACTATTTCTGAGTAGAAACAATTATGGTGAAACATCAAAATTACATAGATTATATTAGTTCATTGAATATCAATGAAATATACCCTCGGTGGCGCTCTTTGCTCTCGGAGTAATCCATCTACCTTGTCACTCGAGAGGATCTTGGAAATCGAGAACAAGAATACGACTCCTTATGGGTAGTGGAGCCTTTGGCACATTCTGCCGAACAACTCGATAAATCAAAATAAATATCGGGTTGAATCTGTACTGCCAGGTTTTCGCCTGACTCTGGTGATGGCTGCCGAACCTTCGAATTCCTTCTCGGATTGAGCCTTTCAAATGCAGATCGAAATCAAAATGACTACTTTATCAAAACAAATTCATTGAAGTTGCAATCAAAGCGAAATCAAAAGAATTCCCAGAATATTTCTAGATTTCACTAAAAATTCAAAACTATAATTAGAAACTAAATAAACATTAATTTGAGCTCCATGATTTACTTTCGGATCAATTTCTCTAATTCAAATAAACAAATAAAATATGTACAGAAATTTCAATCCTTCGAGAGCTTAAGGTTTTCTGGAAGTTGAGCTAAAAGCTGTGCACATTACCCTAGGTGCTTTCTATTTATAGGCCTTGAAATGTTGGGCCGAAATATAAGGCTAAATTTGTGGATTTCCATGCAGGCCCGATAAGTGTCTTTGTGCGACATTGTTTTTTATGCACGTGCGCTAACATTGCGGCTCTTGTGTATCTTTAGGCTGTTGTAGCTTTGTTGCGACATTTTTGTCATGTCTTCAATACGCCTTTTTCAGGATTTGTCGGTGACTGAGTTTATGGATAATGACATAAGTGCAGTTTCTTAGGTCTTCACCCTTGTTGTGAGTTTGTCGTAACATTCCTGCCTTGTATTCAACTTGAGTCATTGTTGCGACAAAGTTTTGAAATGTCGCGACATAATTTCCAAACCTTACAATGTTAGCCTCTAAACTATATGTCGCGACATAGTTTTGAAATGTCACGACATATTTCATGCCTTCATCATTTCACTCTCTGGAATGGTTGTCGCAACATAAAATCTTAATTGTGACAAACTCAATCATGACTTACCTTCATTTATACGCTGAGCTTATTTATCGCGACATAATTTCTTCTTTCTGCAATTCTCTATGTCACAAAAATCAGTTTCTATGTTGCGACATTATTTCAATGTGTCTTCATTGATTTCTGTCTTCATTTGTCGCGACAGAGTTTCAAACATCGTGACAAAGTTTTTCTGCCATTTGCCCTATTCTTTGTCGGAATGGAATTGTAAAAGTCTGCTGACAATCTTCATTTGTCGTCTTGCACTTTCTGCTTTGTCTTGTGCGACACGATTACCGCATTTATTTGCGACAAACTTCACACACATGTTGCCTTAGGGTTTGTCGCAATATTTTCCATTTCTTTTAGCCATTTTTGCTACTTTCTCCACTATTTCACTTCTTTTTGCATTAAAACCACATAAACATAAATCTAGGTGAAGATTCCATAATTCATCATTGAATTAGACCTTAAACTCTCAAATATGCATGAAAAATGAGCTTAAAAATGGATGGGTTTTGGACTCATCAAACTCCCCAAACTTAAAGTTTTGCTTGTTCCCAAGCAAAGAAGAGAAAATTTTGTTTATCCTCAAACAATTCAACTTTATTTTTAAGCACATTTTCCTGGCTTTTGCAAACATTTTCCTTAGTATCCTGAATCGATCCCAAATCTGCAAGGATAGTTGTGATATCATCTTTGAAGTTTCAAATCAAGAATGAAGAAGATTTTCAATTAAGTTCACTAGACAAACAAATAATTCACATAATGTAAACAATTTAATCATTACCCTGGATCAGTGAGTGTGTGATGGTCTTCCCTCTTTTTCAATTTGGCAAATTAGTTAATTTTCTGAAATGCTATTCAGATAATGAATTTCTCCCCAATTTTTCTAAAGTCCCATAGACTTGTTGGTCATATTATTCTCTACTAATGTAGGCAGATACAACCTTCAAGATCATTTAGGTCTTTTAGGCTTGTAATATGTGGCTTGGGCACTTGGGTGGATAAGTGGATATTTTAGGTTCAAGTTTACCCAAATTGCACATATAACTCAATATATTTGTCTTCACTTTTCATCCTTTTCAACACTATTATGGAAACTTTCAAATACCCCCCCAAACTTATTTGGTGCTTCATTGCATACTCTCCATTGTGGTAATTCTTTTGAGCATGCTATAATTCAAATACGGTTCTTCAAATTGGAGATTTTCATTTTGTACTACTTCAAGGTTTATTAGAATGGTGCAATGTTTTGCCTTTTTAAGCTTTCTACCACCCTTAGAGAGCTTTAGGTTAGCAGCTCCCACACCAATTGGCATTAGGGTACTAGGTGTTGAAACACACCTAAGAACTTAATTGCTTAAGGGAGGAAGGCTACAAGACAAAACTCATTCCACCTTGCTACTTGATATTTCCACAACTTCTTTTGTTCATTTCTTTTCTTTTTCTTCATCTCAATGATTTTCCACCTTTATCATCTATCCTTCTTCACATTACCAAATTCTTACTCCTTCTACTTCTTTTGCACTTATACTACAATTTAGGCAAACTACAGAGTATTTTTTACAGGGTTAGATTTAAGAAGGGATTTAGGTTTTTCATTTTCTTGTTGATGATGAGACTAACATTAGGCTCAATTAAGAAGCTAGGGTGTATGCATAAGCATATTACATGGGTGAGCTTTGAAAGGTTCAAACTTCCAAAAATGGCCTATATCATTTCCTGTTAGTTGTGTTGCCTAGGATTTTACCTTGAATAATAATCTAACAAGTTCTAGGGCTTTTGGGGAGACTAAACTTGTGAATGATCTCAGAAGATTTCCCTAATCTTAGCACAATTAGTTTCAGAGGTACTTTTAACCATGTGCATGTTTTCAGGGTTCATATTACTGACTCTTTACAAAAAGCGAGTGAGTTTTATTTTTGTTCAATCATTTGTTTAAGTCTTCCTGACTCTTGAGGTTCAACTTATTTATTAATTAAATCACAACCTCCATTTTTTTTAGTTAAGCTCATCCTACCCCAATTTCATCTACTAATTTCTTGTTTGGTTTCTAAACATGCTACTGTGCTATTGTACAACTTAAAAACTCATTTTGATTAACCTTTCATTTCATTTATACACGTTCTATAGCACAAACAACAACACAATTTATACAATTCAACCAAACAAGCAAACTCATAATGCTCAAGTATTCATATTTCTCAAATTTTCAAACCAGTCTTTGGTTGGCACAATTTACGAAAACACTTCATTAAACTCATGGGAATGAATTACAATAATTTTTTTGATCATACGAACAAATAGAGGTTCCATTTTTTTCTTTTTCATTCTGGGAGGACTTTGTGTTTTTGCACCACTACCTCATTTCAGGTTTCTGCCCGGGGTTAGTAAGAGGAATTATGAAGAAGTGCATCACATCCCTTGGAAGTACTATGATATAAAGTACATAATAAATTTGGATGTTTGGCAATAGTGCTTTCTTCTTGCACGATACTATCTTCATGAAACTCAATCTAAGATATACTGCATTACTCTTTACTAAGCTCTGTGCCTCTTCCCTAATGATTCCAATACTTTTTATTATTGATCAATTCTTGCACCAAAGCTTTTTCTGCTATTATCTCTAGTTTTGACATTGTGCATAAAGTGCATTTCTTGCTTCCACGATTCTTCCATAAATTTCATCTGTAACTCTTAGCTCTTCTCTCCACAGTGCATCCCTTTGCTATATCTCCTTCTTCCATTCTTCATCTCTTTACTTTAGAGCATCTTCCAAAATTTGATAACTTCTTGTTTATTTCGGCATCCTTGCTCATCTCTGATTTGCAATTTAAGGTTGGGTTGATATCTTTCTTGCATCTCTGCTCATTCTCACCAGGCATGTCCGCGATATACGAATTGCCTTTGTTGCCACTGAGCTTGATTGGCTCTTGGTTGTACTCTCACTCATCTGGAGATAAATTCCATCTAGGGCTTAGGGCTTTTTCCTTTCTCTCTTCTCTTCTTGGCCAGCCGATGCTGATCCTACTTAGCATGTTCCCAGGATTTTCTAGTCTTCTTTCTTCTTCCTCTTCAACCTCTTGCAATTTTCTTGCTCTTGTTTGATGGAGCTCTGGTTATTCTAGTTAATGTCAAAGGAGAAGTTTTAGGACACCTTTCTTCTTCTTCCTAGGTTCCTTTCACCCCTCCTAGTATGCAAAGCCTAGTGATTGTTGTTAGGTGTGGCATCAAACCTCTGTATTTACTTCGATAGTAGTTCAAGATAGAGTTTTCGATGATTTTACCCACATTAACCTTGTAACCCTTCAACAATGCATACAAGATTATTGCTTCTTCTTGACGAACTATGCTCCAGTTTGAATCAGGTTTAATCCTATGAAACCACTGCCTTCTCATTCGAAATGATTACTCTTGGGAAATGGATTCATACGGGTTCTTCTTGGTTGAACTCTATTCACCCTTCCCATCAGTTAGCAACTCCACTATCTTTTGGAATTCTGGTTATTTTTGTAACTTTTTGAATTTTTCTCCATCCTTGAGCTCCTTGAGGTTGTAAGTTTTGTTTATAGCTCCCCTGTCGAATGACATCCATTTGCCTTTGACATAACAGGTCTTCTCTTTCTTTCCTACTAAGTTTGCATAAGACTCTCGAACCAATGCATCAAAACCAACTAGTTTATGCTCGCAAAACAAATTCCATCCCTTTTTTTTCAATCACCTCTCTAAATGGTGATATGAGTTTATTGAAACCTCTCTCACCAATAAAATTCTTTTGCTGCAATGTATCTTTTCAAACCATGTACGCAGCATTTGAGATCAATTCATCTTCTTCATCTTCTTTCTCCTCTTGCTATGTTTCAGCATCTTCTATATTTCTCTTCCTCTTCCCACTTTCCTCAATTGGTTGCTCAGTTTCTTTTCTCACTTCAGATGGTTACTCAATTTCTTCCATTTCTTCTTGCATAACCATAATCTGAAGCTCGAGGAATCGCTTGTTTAAACTAGTTTTTTATGAGATATTCCTCCATGATTTCATTTAGGTTAGGAGTGGAGCTACGTAGTTCGAAGTGCGGGGGCTGTTGGGATTTAGGGTTTCAAAGAAGAGAAAGATTTGGTAGAGGTAGATGAAGAGTTTGAGGGCTTTAGGGGGAAATGAGCTTTTCAAATTTGGAATTTTTAACGTTCGAGGTTCTCTATTTATATGCCCAATTAATGTTGCAACAATTGATTTATTCATTAATTAATTCCATCGTGGCGTTAAATAAGCCTATAATCCTAAAATTTATGTCATGACATAAGGTCTTATTGTTGCGACATACAGTTATGAATAAAAAATTGTTAAATGTTGCGACATAAATTTTCTTTTTCACGACAAAGTTATAACTTAATAGTTCAACAATTATGTTGCAACACAAAAGTTTTATGTCACAACACAATATTATGAATTACAAGAGCACGCATTGTTGCGACATAAGAAATCTATGTCGTGACAATTTAATAAACTTCAAAACCTAAAATTTATGTTGCAACAAAAAATTTTATTCTCAAGACATAACCTTCTATGTCTTATATTAAAAATTGTCGCGACAATAAATTCTATGTTGTGACTAAATGATAGACCTGGGGTTCCAAATGTTTGTTACGATAAAATATTATTTATGTCGCAACAAATTACTTATAAGTTTCAAACTGCATTGTTGCGATAACAAACACTATGTCACGACATATTTTCCTTTAACTGAGTCAAGCAAGAGTGATCTTTGTCGCGACAAAGAAAATTCATGTCGCGACAAAATATGTATTTTAATCCAAAATGCCAAGTTGCCCTTTTTAACCAATTAACACACAAAACAGTATGCAATTATTTAAACCAATCAAATCATGCTTGTGACTACAAGTTTAACAACTACAGAACATCTCAATTCAAACATGATCAATCCATCACAATTTCTCAGTTCTATATATGTCAGCTAGCTACTCATAAAACTATTTAAAATATCATGCAAGCTAAATAAGATTTTCTCACAAGATTTTTGAGCAAGCTTTTCTTCTTATATGAACTCCCAAGAACTTATTCTTTGGTGCTTTACTTATTTACAATACTTCACTTTATGATTAGCTTTCATGACCTATAAAATCACTCTTAAAATTTTAAAGTAAAACTAAAACTTCCAAACACATACAAAATTTTTAAAAAATTCAAATTATAAATGGAAATAAAAAAAATATATTGCTTGGGTTTGCCTCCCAGAAAGGTACTCAATTTGGATGTCTTAGTTAGACATTCACTTTGCAATGTGTTCTCTTTTTAGCAATTCTTTCATTTTCTTCAAATCTGGGACTACTCTTTGATGAGTGCCCAAAAACACTCATTACAAACCCGGGATTTAGCGAGATTTGGGATCAGTTTCATATATATATATATATATATATATATATGACCTTGTTTTGATTGCTTTTCTAATATTTAGTTTATTGGGGTTTTGTAGGAAAAATGCTAAAAAAATGCTGGAAATGGAGCCTTGCAGGAGTCTTTGTCAACGCCTCGGGCCCAGCCTGGCGGGAGGGAGGGGACGAATCCATCTTCCGGGACTCTTTACTTTATTTTTAGGACATTGGTGGATCTGAGTCTTATAACTGGATCAAGATATCATATCCCGGGGATACAAAAATAAAACTACTTAGTAGTGGTGTTTCTGATGTCATTACATGATCTTGAGTCCCATTTACTTATACATATACAAAACTTTGCATTTACGTTTACATGACCAGTCACGGAACCTACATGTGGTGGACTCTGCTAATTAATATTAGCCGTGATTCGTGCAAAGTAGGTTGTTCCGGAATCAACAATATTTATAAACCTAAATTCCTCCTATTCTTTGTATTAAAGCTACTGAGCCATGAAATAAGATCTAGGGTGGTACACAGGGGATGAGTTTTCTTCATGAGAGAAGAGTTGCGGTGCATTTGAAAATGGTGTTTCCTCTTTGGATTTTTAGGGAATTTGTGTGGCCGGTGAGTGAATGGTTGAGATTGACAAATTGAAATAAAATTTAAAGAACTCCTTGAAGTCTCAGACCTTGGGCTTAGGGTTCTAAGTTAGTAGACATGTCCTTGGAGTGTTTTCCTCGCGTTAGGGAGGATGACATATAGTCATTTCGAATCGGATCTTCATTTAGCTTTAAAACCTAAACCACAAAGTTTTCCTCTTGAAAAATGGCATTTGGCGAGCATAAATGCTCCCCCAGCAGTAGAACACCTCTAAACCTACCCTTCGGTAACTAATAGGAGACAACTAGCGGGTATTAGTGGGTCTAGTGATAAGTATCCATTGAACCCGAAGCACGGAAATACACGTTAGAGAGCGTGCTAAAGTTTTAACCTAAGGTGAGAAGCGGGAACGCAAATGCCCTTAAGTACATACATAGAAACGCGAGAGCATGCGACGCCTCGAGAGCAACTTTTGATGGCCTTCCCCTTCAAAGAAAGGATGAGGTTTAGCGAGAGGCATCCCTTGATTTGTCATCATCAAGGGGTGTTTGGCTGAGTGAGAAAAATGCAGAAAGTGAAGGAAGGGAAAATCACCAAACCAGCCGAGGGGAGAGGAAGCAGTACCCCGTTTATTGATTGATTGATGGACTAAAAGATTGATTTAATTACAAGCTTAGACTGAGCTTATAGGTGCTCGATAATAAGGAAATTACAACTTGTGTCTAGGGAATCAGAAGTACAAAGGGCAATTTTTATTTTAAAGCTGAACAAGCGGGTCAAAAAAGTAGTCCCCTTGACGGTGCGGGAGCAATGTTGCGAAATTTGCAACTGCGAAAACTACAATTGCGAAATTTATGGCACGTCTGGGTGCGGGTTGCGGTACCATAACCTGCTTTCACTTGAATTTTCCTTCTCTTCACAGCATTTTGTGCTCAATTTCTACTTGTGATTGGTCATACGTGTGGTCATTTCGAGGTTGTCGTGTTTTAGAGATTTGGATTGAAGAATGTGGGTATTGGACCTGTGGAAACGCAAAAGCCAGCCATAAAATATGATCGATGATAAAGTCGGAGACCTCGATATCAATTAGGTTATTAAGGTACGATTAGTACACAAAAAGTGCCAGGCTTTGCACCAGAGAAAATGGCACAGGGGGCTCAAGGCCATAGCACTATTTGGGTACTAATCACTCCCCAACCGACATTTGTAGTCATAGCGTGATAAGAAGGAGGGAGAAGATCCCATGCGGTATGTGTATGCGAGGTGTCATTCCAAAAGTTTGCCTATAACTAATGCCTTACCCTCAATATGAAAAATTGGGACACTGCATAAAAACCAGCTTGGAAGAATGAGTGCCATACAGGAGCAAGTTTCAGAGCAGTGTTCATTCAAGAAATCACTTTGAACTTAGCCAAAATCCCCAAGTGTTTAGGTTGATCGAGTTTTTGTAATAAGACACTAAGCTACACTCCCAGCGACCAAAAGCTCACGCTAATGCCTTAGGTATTGACCCGACACACTAGAAATAGATTTGGTTCACTCTTATTTCACCGTCTATTGCATGACCCATGAAAATTGCAATGAAATCTCGACTTCACCAAAAGTCCGTTATGTGAGGATCACAGATGACTCCCGACCGGCTAAGGTTTAGGGCATCAGAGTAAAAGGATCTTTCAACCACTAACTCGGTTTCACCGGACTGCGAATGATTTGAGAATCCAGCTTTCCCAACTCGCTAAACTCACACCATCCACCGTAGCAGCATTCCTTAAGTAGGTGAAACCATTGGGTTGGTTTAGGAACCGAGCTTTAAGGGCTTTTCCATATACCCCTCGAATGGTACTTCCGGGTTTGAGTATTAGAAAAACACATGACTTTTTCTACATTCTTTTTCTTTTTCTTGGTCTTTTCTTTATATTTTCTTTTTCTTTTGGAAGACACATTGGCCTTCATTCATGGGGAACTTTAACCTATTATAGGTAGTGAATGAGGATAAGGCCGGTTTACAAATAAAGGGTATCTGACTTGACCTATTAAGCAGCCAGCGCCTGCTGTGTGGTTAGCTAAGGTTGGATGAAAAGGTTGAATACTCGAGATTTCAACTAACCATCTACTTAATCGCCATGGAACTTTTCTGGCATTGATGGTGACGGCATATGGTGCTTCGACTTGTAGCTTACTGGAAAGAAACAAAATATAAAGAGGCAAAAAATGGTTGCAAAGTATGTAAATGGGTTGTATGATATATAATGGGTACATTTGCAAAAATTTTAGCTTTTCAAAATGAAGTATCTGACATTGTCTTTCAGATTGAGCTTCTTTGGCGGTGGTACAAACAATGAAATCGATAGTATGAACATCACTTCGACACTAACTCTCCCACTAAGTGTGGCATTATCGCAATGGGGTGTAGATCGAAAGTTAGTGGAGGGAGTGGTACCTCCTCAATCGGTGGCTGAAGAAGAATCATCCTCGGCTGGGCGTTTGAGTCTTTGTTGGAGAAGTGGTGATGCTCTTCTTGGTTGCCATCTATCAAAGGCTTCTATAGAAATGATCGTGAAGTGATCTATGCAAGAGGGAAATCTTGGCGGGGGATTAGACTCGGTGCACCCGGCTGAAAGAATGAGCCTCATGGTCTTGCGTTTAGGGCGGAAAGGATCGATTAAGGAGAAGGGGGGTTTGAAACTGGGGAAGGTGAAGAATGAAAATGCATCTGAAGAGGTCAGAAAAGGGTTTATCTGAGGGAGGGAGTGGTGAACTGAACAATTGTGGTCTTTGGCGACCGATAATTAGATGGCTCAAAAAAATTATAAAAATTTATTGCGGAAGCGTGAAACGAAAGGATTCTGACAGTATAGAGTTACAGTGATGTGAGATGTTGACAGTCATTGCAGATACAAGTACCATGCTATGAAAAATCGCAACTGAGAAGTCGAGGAAAATTTGGCTCCCCTCCCCTTTTGGACATACCACAACAACACAAAATAAACCAAAAAAATTATGAAGATAGCTTGTAAATGTTGAATATTTAAGGATATAAAAAAAATTGTTTAAAACTTGAAATAATGGCAATCATCAAAATTTGGAGTGGTTTCCAAAGTTCTGTGGAACCTCTAGTTATGCCGAAGTTTCATGGAGATTGGAGAAAGCTCCTCTGCACTGATGAGGTGTCTGCTGTGATTGAGGTTCAACTCACTCCTTTATGTATAAAACATCACCTTTCTACAGGCAGTGTGGTGGGATAGCCCGATGCGGGAGAAGTGGCTGATCGATTGATTCTTCATTAAGCGCTTCTTTGATGCTATTTAATTCTTCTCTGAGTTTTTGAAACCTTTGTGCTTTCCCTGCACCACTGAAGCTGAACTCTAGATTCTTGCTCCTCATCCTCTCACCATCTGCATAGATGAAAAATATTGGCTCGATGTATATTACTAAGTTATTGCATGACTCCATTATCAGCGATTAATTGCCAGTGATGTATGGCCAAAAATGGCCTCCCAAGTATGATGGGCACTTGATTAATGCCCTTTGCCAGCTGTATCAAGAACCACGAAATCCACAGGATAGTAGAATTTGTCTACTTTCACTAAGACATCCTCAACTATTCCACACTGACCTTTTCTTGATCGTCTATGAAGGATAGGGAGTAATGTTGGTAGGCTTCGGCTCTCCCAGGCATTACTTGTGCATTGATGGCGGTAGGTTGGCCAGCTCCCAAATCCGTGGTGCCTTATCATGGAATCCTCAATCTTTGGCCCGAAGATGGTGGGGATCACGGATCTTTGTTTCATAGGTTTTACCTTTGGATGATAAGTGCAAACTTGTTCGATCGAAGGCTTTCTTATCGATACCCAACCTTTGGCGTACTGAGTCCTTTAGAAATTTAGCATAGGTCGAACTTTGTTTGATCATGTCCAAGCGGTGGGATGTTCACGCTGCCTCGGCACTTCCGGGATGCCTTCACGCCGAGGCGCTGCACGCCTCTTAGTGTGCTTGAAATGGAGGGAGGCATGCTTTCTTCGCCAGTCCTCTAATGAATATATGTGTTGAAATCTGCCCTCTTTTTCTACGGTGCTTTCCTGCTTGGGTTTTGATATGTTTGCGTTCTACAACGCCAAGATATGATAACGGACTTATCCATTTTAGTGCGGGCTTCGCTAGCACTAACAGTTCATATCCACCAGTTAAGGCGGTGTGCGGGAAGGAATCTCCCTTGCTCCACACTGTTCTTTGATTAATTGGACTACGATGGATGATGCGAGGTATCAATTTTCCCGATTAGGGATTTTGTGGAGCCCGTCAATTATTTTGTTCATGGAGCTTTCTACCATTTTCTATTATTTGATTCAGCCCGAGCATTAATAGTTTTGCTCCTGCAAAATTCCCCACCCACCTTGCTTTCAATTCATGATAGCTTTATCATGAGTGATGGGGGTTGGTGTACTCTTATTGTTGAGTGGACTATCTGTCGTGATGTGCCCACAGGGGATAACTATCTTTGGAGAGTTTGACTGGCGAGGTTAGGGTGGTTCTTCGGTTAGGATTAGTAAATTATTTGCCATACCCAGGCGTGATTAATTGTTTATTTTGGCCCCATGACATTATTTCAACCCATCGAATCCCTTTCGAGGAGAAATTGGACAATGTTCTCCTTGATGATGGTAGTTGTGAGTGACATGGTTGGCCGGGCATGAGTCCACCTCGATCCTTACCACGTGCCACTCTGCCGATTCTCTTGTTCCACAGTTCTTAAATCATGGTTCAGGGTGGATAACTCCATGCCATTCAAATTCCACATCACTCGATAGTGAACAAATACCCTTTGGTTTTTTTCTTGTATTCACATTCTCACCCTGCCTCCATGGAGTTCGAGCTCATCCCATCCTGTAACACCGAAATATACCTACCGGTTTCGGACTTATTAGGTATATTATAAACAAATAATTTTGGGAAATAAAACGAGGGGGCAAAAATAGATATTAAAGACAAAGGTAAGTCGTCATTTACATAGAGGACATAAGCATAAATCGAGTTTATATGCCATTATGATTTGAGAAAAGGTTGAGATAAAATAAGAGAAATGGGGGGGACCAAGATGAGTGAAAACAAAACAAAAATGGGTTTTGACTTGGCCAAACATGGCTTAACTTAAAATGGGATTTAAGACCAAGAATTTGGTCTTCAAGTACAGAGAACAAAAAAGCAATGAATAGAAGAAGAAAGGGAGAAGAAGAAAGAGGAAGAGGAAGAGAAGAAAAAGAAAAAGAAAGAAAGGAGGATTAAGAAAAGATTAAAGGCTGGAGACTTTGGTTTTGCATGAGCATAATTCTGTATGAATTTCCATACAATTGCATGATTAGTAGCTTGCCCAGGCCTAGAGTTGGTAAAAGTTCATCAACCTCGGTTTAAGTGTTGGCATTTGATTTTTTCTAGGGTTTTGATAAGTTTCATCCTAACCCAAAAATTATTGAGTAAGGTCGACCAAACCCCAAATGTACAAGAAAAACATGGAATCACTCATTTGAGGTTGGATTCATGGTTTAATTAACAAAGTAAAGGAGTTTAGGTTTAGAACAAACCACAACAAATTCATATCTTTGACATGTCATGGCAGGTTATGACCCATAATATTAGAGTTATTTTGGAAAATCAACAGAAAGTTTTGATAGAAGTGTCATGTTGAATGATAATTTGGCGTTGAAAAAAAAGATTATAAGATGAATTTGATGGTCTTGGCGATGTTAACGGAGTATTGGGTTGATTTGGGTATCAACATATGGAAAAATGGGAAAAACACATTAAAATTTTTGGTGACCTGTACGGTACACCTTGAACTGTGCGGTGCAGTGCACTCTAAATCAGCTTTCAACTAAAAGATTACAGAACAGACTCACTAAAGTGGAATGGACACCATAAAATTTCTATCATAAATAGTTTATTATTGCAGCTTTCTTTATAATTATCAAGTTGGGTGGGGTTAAGAACAAATATTCAAGGCTAATTTCAGCCAGTGATTGACATTAAGTAGATACCTTCAAATTCTGATTCTATGTGGCCCAAAAAATTCCCATAAAAGTGGGCTTGATATTCGACGAGTTGGGGTTGTTTTGAACATAGGTAGTCCGGGTTGTTTAGGACGCATAACTCGAGGGTTTAGTTGCTCCCGATTGCGTTGAGATTCCAATTGAAGAAGAACCGCTGGCACATAAGCACAAAGCGCTACAAAAACAAAGTTGTTCATAATGTGAGTCAAAGATCAGGAAAATGAAATTCTTGCCAAACTATTCACATTCAATATATGGTAAGAACATTAGTTCGTTTCATTATACTTTCTAGTTTGGATCAGTTGAATGGATTCCATTCTCGGTAAAGTAATCATGAAGGCCAAAATACCATGAATAAAGTGGTTTCTTTGACGCTCATGCCTTTCAAAGTATCATGAAGTATTATCATGGCTAGGCATGAAACAAGGAAAATATAGAAAATGCAACATGTATAAATGTGTTTCCTTAAACTATGGAATATGATCATGGAAAAAAATTGTTGAAAGCATGAGATAAATCTGAAAGGGCAATATGTGTGAACACATAATGTGGATTCGGGTTATATCGCGTTATTATCATCATATTAGGAAAAAATAATAATGTTGAAGACTCGTGGTTGGTGATTATGAATCACTATTTGTAGAGATACTCTCGTATATATATATTGATTTAGATTATTGAAACATTTGATCTTCTTCATAAGCGTATGAAGAGCAGAATGTTTTCATATGGTCCATATAGAGGTTTTCATTTGTGAAAATATACATATGTATATACATATATGAGTTTAGTTCAGTATTATTAAATCATTTTGTGCGTATATGTATTATATTTAGTATCAAAACAGTATATATAAAATGGTCCAGTTTAGAATCATATCAGTGATAAATGACACGGCAGGAGTTACAAACTAGATTCATTCATGAAGGTTATTCAATCAATATTAAATCATGATCACATTTTGATGAGGTTGACCAAACATAGTGAGTTTACTTATTTAGATTAGTGTGTGAAGTCGTATCATTTCAAAAAGTGGCGAAGTGCGGTGCTGGATGATGACATCGACGGGTTCCCCAAGTGAATCTTACGACAAGAACGAATATCGATTTTGCAGCCATATGAAGGTGGTAAAATGATTGAATCGCGATCAAAATTGCGCTCCGAATAGCCAGCGGGGGCGGGGTTCCCAAAGTGAATCTGTGCGTGAATGTCATTCTATAACCATATATTGAGATGGTAATAATTGAATCTGATCTTATTTAACTCTTGAATGTCAACTCGAATGAAAGTTCACGAGAGGCGATCTAACGATGATCTCTATTCTGCGTATCATGGATGTTCAATGATTGATCTGAAATCATTCATGGACAATAACATGGCGGGTTACGGTGATGCGCAGAGCGGATATGCGATACATAAGCTATAAATCTCGCAGAAAACGGCGTCGTGTGATGAAGGTGCGTTGTTTTAAATATCTTTTACCATTACTGCGCGTTATGATAAAGTGCCATTATTTTATGAAGTGCGTTTTGACGATGATCGTTCATAGTTTTGATTTATAGTGTTTATCAAGATTAAAAGAAAAGTCTTTATTATTCAAAAATTACAAAATGGAATAACACAGCCGATATTGCAGGGAAGATAGTGAAGTGTAGAGTGACCGAATAAACGGATCTTCGTAGTTAAAGTGAGTTCAGGTTGTGACCATGCGAAAAATAAAGTTAATCAAACGAGCAAATGTTTGGTTCAATGTGGATGGCGAATCGACGGGATCTTGGCGGGGTGATAGAGTTCGAACATGACCGCTTTAACGCTCAAGACTAATAAAAGCGATAACCAAAGAACCAGCAGATCCGGGATCGAAATCATGTTTATACCAGGGATTTGATTATTGGCTGATAGGACCATCGCTCGAGTTATCGCGATGTTCGTGTGTTGATTCCGACGTCATGCTCAGTTTGATGCGACGATCGTTCAGTTTTGACGATCGCTCAGGTTCGTTTTGATATGATCGACATGCCATACATGTCAAAAGAATCGTGATTAAAACTTGTAAAAGACATGACCACATGAATCGAACCGAATATTACGCGTGGAATCTGAAAGGATCCAGCTGTCTATGTTGGTATGAAGTTTGAAGAATACGCCGAATAAGACCAGTTCGCGTGCGCGGAAGTAATGTAAGATCAGTGTGGCGGCGCGATTGTTGTAACGGTGGACTAACGTCTTATATCCGTTCCCATGGCGAGCAAAGCGTACGATTTCTGTGTCGTGATCTTGAAGGGACCTGAGAAGGGACGGCCGTTCACCGCCAGTGGTGCGGACCGTCTCAGAGTCGTGCTGCCGGCCAGCTGTTTTCGCTTGATCTCTAGTGTTTGCATCGACCTTGAATCTTCTTCCGCGCCGCCTGTTAAATCTTGCGCTGGTGAATGGGCGCCATTATTATCATGATTGCCAAACCGGCTGCCACTCGGTGTGGTTCCGCTCATCATCTTAGTGGTTTGGGTTCATTCTCAAAGACGTTTATATATATAAGATGCCAGTTCGCTTGTTAAAAGTTATATCATATGGTTTATTTTGAAGTGATTCGGATCCATGTCGAAGATTGGGGCCGGGGAATCGGGCGTGACAAATCATAAGGAGGACTGTACCGCGACCGAAGTCGCGGCGCTATGGGTTCGCGGAGTCCACGCCACCGCGTTATCGAGGTTCGCGGCGGAAGATATGTCCGTCTTTAAGTGGTTTACGACATCCGTTATCAAGAAAGCCACGTGGTGTGACGTCCGTGATGGTTCGAATACCTTTCGCAACGTGCGTTTTTCGCGTCTCGCGTTGAGGTGGGATTGCCTCTTTAGTGTGGTCATACCGGCGGGCGCGGAAGGGCGCCCCAAAAAGTGCAACACAGGCCTCTGCGATTCGTGGATCGCCGACGTGCGTGATTAGCGGTACGAAACGCTGTAGGTCGTGGAAGCCGCTTGATATCATCGCTGCCGGTTGCACCCTCTTTGGTTATTCAAAGCGCCTATCGTCAAGGATCGTTATTATGGTTTTATTTTCCGCCTGTTCAAGGGCGAGGGTACTGGGATAAACATCTGCCATCTATAGGTGGGGGTATAATGCATAAGGGTGTACTCACCATGGTGATTACCTCTGATCTCTAATTCATTATGGAGCGTTCAGTTTATAGACCTTATAATAAATATAACATCCTTTGGAGACGAGTTCCTCCATCAGATTCATTAAGCAGAAGATTATTCAAAATGTTTATAGTTCTTTGATCATTTTAAATCTCACGGGGTTTAAATCCCCCTTCATGGTCATATAGAATAAGCGAGGCAGCAGCAAAAAAAACAAGGCTACTTAAAGAGTTGGTATTTAAATCAAAACAGGGGAAGAAAAATGGTCATGAGGTAAAGTTGCCAAACCTGGATGACCACCAAGTAGGAAAAATGGTAAAATAAAAAATAAATGAAATTCATAAATCATGGTCTGTGGATCTGCCAGTTGCAACTCTCTTATCACTCAGGCTGTCAGTGCCGTTTCAGACTGGGTAAAGTAGGTTGTTCGAATCCACAATGACCCGCCAGCTAGTTTACTCCTCTTAGCGTAGCTAGCCTCTTGATGCAAAATCGCTCTAATTCTTAGAGCGCGAGGATGGGTTTTCTTCGTGAGAGAGAGTTAAGTTTTATTCAGAAAAATAGTGTTTCCTCTTGAGATTTTGAAGTTGTGGCAGTGTGAGTGAATGGTTGAAAGTGAAACAAATTGGGAAATAAAGTTCAAGAGAACATATGAGTCTTATTACTGGGCCAGGTTCTAAAATTCATGAACTATCATCATAGAGTGCTTTTCCTCATGGTTGAGAGAAGGATATTAAATCATTCTAGAACTGGATCATTATTTATTTTGCGACACCAAGACTAAAGCTGCAGGTTTTCCTCTTGAAATATTTAAACGACCATAAATGTCTGACAGGTTCCAAATACCTCTAAGCCTCACCATGGTGTGTGGGCCTTGTATTTGGGTCAGTGGATTAAGTAATCAGTATCAGTGGATTCAAAACTCTCTAATCACAGTTAGAGAGGCTTTTAAAAGTTTCAACTGGGTGAGAAGCGGGCATAAATACTGAAATGCATACATGAAAACTTGTGAGAACATCACATTGCCTCAAAACCTTTTGAGTGTTTACATTCAAGAGGATGAGGGGTTTTAATCCAAACATCCATGGTTAAATCGTAATCAAGTTGTTTGGTTGTCGAAAATAATGCAGAAGAATGAGAAGGAAGGAAGAAAATCCACCAAACCGGCCAAAGGGAAGGAGAGCAGTGTTTTGATTTACATTAGTGGGTTGATGGGTGAAAGATTGGGTTGAAATTCACAAAACCAGCGACCATCTTGGTTATCATTGGCAGGAAAGACACTAATAATCACAGAACTAAATTATCAGTGAATTTCGCCTGAGACCATGGCATGGATGCAGATAAACATTAAGAACAGTAGGAATGGAGTGTTGCCAAATTTACGGGGTTGCGGGTACCCCATGTCTATGACACCTCATGATTTCCTTCTCTTTAACGTTACCGACATCCAGTTTTTATATGGTTGGTCGCCATCTGGAATTGACGGGTTCAGTGATGTTTGATCAGGTTGAAGATAATGATCATGATATACAAGCTGCTATTCAGTGATCGATGGTAAAGCGGGACGCCATTGCATATCAAGTGGGTTAATTTTAAGTTCAGTTAATTACACAAAATTAAGCGACCACCCAATGTGGAGCTCAAAGTATTTTGTTGGGACACTAATTGGCTGACTAGTTGGAGAAGATCTATGGACGTTCCTTCTTCAGTACCCTCGCGTTAAGCGAGTTATCATTTCAACGAGTGGAGCAATATCTTCTCATCTCGTATGCGTTATGTTTATAGTGACATATGCGTTAACAATATCAAATTGTTCATGTTCTCCATCTCCTCCAAACACGTATCTTTTGCCTGTGTTTATATTTCATATCAGGTCTCATGAGATTTTGATTTGCATCATTGTCTGGGAGTGCCCAGTAGGTACTCTAAAACCTATACTTATGCTTGTTTGGATCCCGTGAGAGTTCTGAGTCTATCTTTCAGAGTGCCCAAGTGCGATTATCTGCTATTCATTCCTTTCATGTATTAGTTGTTCGGACTCTTTATCTTTGTGGTTGTTTTGGATTCACCAAGACCCAATCGCTCATTAAGGTTGTTGGACCTGCCTTACAATAGAATTGCCAGGAAGGTCTGGGTATAATCTTTTAGTCTTGTGCTTTCAAAAAGTTATTGAGGGCTATGATCGAATGTACTGCTTATTAAGCAGAAGTGTTGTGGCACTAAGCAGGAGTGCCAAACCTTGATCTTGAGTAGTGCCTTGTGGCAGGAAGTGTATATTATCAACAGAGGAGTCTTGAAACATGTTGATTAAAGTCATGTTCATATCAGAAGTGGTGCATTGTTCAAAGTATCATAGTCTTAAGTGTTCTCTAGGATTATATGTGTTCAGGAACTTACTATGTTGTATTCTGAGTGATCCAGTTGCCAGGCCAAAGTCTGGTCTAATTTTCCTTTACTTTATACGAACCATGCCTAGGCCCCTTACGTACACTTATAAGGTCCTTATTAGATCCAGATAAATGATTGAGACAATGAACAAAGCGAAACAAAAAACACAACAATTCCATCTTTGTGAGCAGAATTAAGCCAGCGTGGCCAAAGCCCTTAGCTCACCTTTGTGAACCGAAGGCAGACCATTCTTCCCACGCTCGGCCTCGCTACGGTGGCTTCTTAAGTGAAGTAGAGGTCCACTCAGTGGTGGGGACCTCTTCTTGGAATTTCCTTGTTTCATTGCACTTTCTAAATCAAAGGATATTAGCCATCTTCTTAGACCACACATCTCTCACAGTGTTCTAACTCCGCAAAACCAAAGATAGAGAGTAACTAGGGATTTTCCAAACCCAACTCAAATCACTTATGTTAGGTGCTTCTAACACCAAACATGTATCATCCATATACCTTATAACATGAATCGATACAAAACACTTACTCATCTTATTTTAAACTAATTTCGCAAACGACTTTCAGACATCCTAGGGTTAAGAGGAATTCTTATCTAAACCACAAAGTGAACTCACAATCTCATCTGAACACTTCCATACAAAAACCTAGTTTCCATACAAAAACATGGTTTCCATACAAATCCATAGTGATCCATACAATCCATACTCAAAGTCATGTATCCATACATAGATTCCATACCTTTGCTCTTCCTCTTCTCTTCCTTTCTCTCCTTCACGTTTTGCCCTCCAAAAATCCTGATGAGATAAATTTGATCCTTATTGATTACCAATTCATAGGCCATGTTTGGTCATAAAAAATGCATTAATTGATAAGTTTCATTTTATTGCACTTTGGTTCATCACTTCTCTATTGCACCACAAGTTATTCATATTTCACTTTGGCATATAATGCCTCAATCATATATTTATCATCCCATTTTGACAATTACAAATTTGCCACTTGTATTACGGGTTTCTCGGATTTAGTTTTGCATTTAGGTCAAGACTTCAAGTATACAAAACCACCTAAACATATAGCATTGGGTTTCTTTGCCAGGGTGTTACGAGTCTTGGAAGATTGGTGTAAGGAAACAACTCAGCTGTCGCGGCGTCACGGAAAAGCTGACAAACCTTATCTAAGTAAAGAAGCTATAAAAGGAATAAGAGAGAATCCAATTTTGGGAGTTTGGAAAAACGTTTGTATAGTCACTAAAAAGTTTGAAGAACTTGGATTTAGAAGCAGGAAGAAAGAACTGAAGGTATCTTAGAGAAGACTTGAAATCTGGGGTATCATTTCCTTTGATCTGAAGTTTTTCTCGCCTCTATCCTTATTATTAAGACTTGCTTTTCTTTTGTAATGGAGACGAGAACATCATGAGGTTCTAATTTCATGGTTTAGGGTGCTGGTAGTGATTTGGACATAGATACATGTTAAAGTGTTAACCTTTCATAATTCCATTATCTTATATATGTTGTTTTATCATTAACTCATGCTTGGTTGGAAATCAACATATTAATTTCTAATCGAATCTTAATATGTAGTGGTTCTTCATAAGATAAAAGTGAATGAAGAATTAGACATAGTTGGGTTAACCTAATAAACTTAGTAATATAGGATTATCAATAATTAGGAGGCTTGGGAGTTCTTTGTATTCCATGCACCTTTAATGTTTGGGGTTGAGCCAAGGAGCAAGAAACCTAGTGATAAAGGGAGGTTAAATGACCTTGAGAAAGACTTTAATTACAATAGATAAGAGCCGCCTTGGAGAACAATATGCATACTAGATAATGGAATGATAGTAGCATTACATAGTAGGGTATCATTAACACAAACACACCACTAACCTCTTTGCCACTTTTGATCCATTCTTAAAATGCAGGAATCTTTGATTACATTAGTAGTAATTTAATCTACTTTTATTTCCGCTTAGCCATCACAATTGCTAGTTTAAAGATTAAAGAAGTACTATAATTTTGGTACTTAGCCCACCACGATTAAGGTTTTCCCTGTGGATCAATATATGTACCATGAGTACACTATATTACTTGACGAGCTTATACTTGCGAGATTAGGAAATTTGCACTTCTTATTACATATCCACTAAAACACCATCACATACACGCCTATCACTCTTCATTCAAACTGCCTCCCAAAGAATGCTTCAATCTTTGGCCATTAACCTTAAACTCATTTCCTGCATTTGATTTCAGTGTAACTACTTCAAAAGGTGTAACTTTAATAACTATGTAAGGACCACTCCACCTTGATTTGAGCTTTCCTGGAAATAATATGAACCTTCCTAGAAATAATCTAAGCCTTGAGTTATATAAGAGAACTGGTTCTCCTACCTTGAATTCTCTCTTTAATATCATTTGGTCATGTCATTTCTTGGTTTTATCTTTGTAGATTCTTGCATTGTCATAGGCTTCATTTCTTAGCTCTTCTAATTTATTCAATTGGAGGAATCTCTCTTCTTTTACAACTTGGAAATCAAAGTTCAGCTTTTTGATTGCCCGCATTGCTTTATGTTCAAGCTTTAGAGGTAGATGACATTGCTTACCAAATACAATTCTGTATGGGGACATTCGATAGAGATTTATAAGCGATTCTGTATGCCTGATGCATCATTGACTTTTGCTAACTTAATCTTTCTGCTTGCATTTACTATTTTCTCCAGTATGGTTTTGATCTCTCTATTGGATATTTCAGCTTGCCCATTTGATTGAGGGTGATAAGCCAATCCCATAACATGTTTGACTCCACATTTGCTCATTAGTTTTGCAAACAGCTTGTTTGCAAAATGGCTTCCCTCATCACTTATGATAGTTTTGGGGGCTCCAAATATAGTCAAAATATTTCTTTGAATAAACCTTAAAACTGTATTAGCATCATTTCTAGAGCAAGCTATGGCTTCCACCCATTTGAATACATAATCCACAGCAAGGAGTATGTAAAAATTTTCAAATGAAGGTGTGAAAGACCCCATGAAGTCTATCCCCCATACATAAAAAATATGCGCCACCATGATTCCTTACAGAGGCATCTCATTTCTTATGTTGAAATCTGTCACAATGTTTAATCCATTCAGAATAGTCTCTGAATGGAGTTAGCCAATAAAAACCTACCTAGAGGATTTTTTTGAGTTGTTCTATCTCCTGCAAAGTGACCTCCATATGGTGATGCATGGCATTTATCCAAAATTCTAGCATGTTCTACTTACATTTGCTCCTTACGATGATCGATACAGTCTTCTATTACGCAAAAGCAATGGGTCATCCCATATATAAAACCTAGCATTAGTTCTTAACTTTCTTTTCCGTTGTTAGCTTAATTCTAATGGCATAATTCCACAAGCCAGAAAGTTTACAATATCAGCATACCATGGTGCTTGAACTGATACCTAGAAAAATTGCTCATCAGGGAATTTTTCTTCTATCTCAATCCCTCTTTCATCTTCAATAAGCTTTTCTAGTCTTGATAAGTGATCAGCCATCACATTATCTTTGCCTTTCTTGTCTTCAATATCCAAATCAAATTCTTGTAGCAATAAAACCCATATGATTAGTCTTGGATTTGCATCTTTTTTTGCCATTAGATATTTGATTGTTGCATGGCCTCATTCTTGCATTATGACATGAGACCCGATATATGGCCTAAAACACATACAAGCAAAGACCATTGCAAGCATTTCTTTTTCAGTGGTTGAATAATTCTCTTATGCTTCATTAAAAGTTTTGCTTGCATAATATATATCTCTGAAGGTCTTGTCTATTATTTGTCCCAGCATAGCTCCCATTGCATAATCACTGGCATCACACATGATTTCAAAATATTTGTTTCAGTCTGGTGTTGCCATGATAGGAGCTCTGATCAATCTGGCCTTGATTTCTTCAAATGCACCTTCACACTTCTAATCAAATTCAAAATTTGCTTCTTTTTCAAGTAATCTGCATAATGGCCTTGATATTTTTGAGAAGTCTTCTGTAAATCTTCTATAAAATCCAGCATGTCCCAAAAAACTTCTAATCCTTTTAACTGTGGTAGGTGGCATTAGAGTTTCAATAACAAAAACTTTAGCTTGGTCGACTTAGTCAAGCGCTGAAATTTTATTGCCGAACCAGTACTTCATTTACCATAAAGTGGCATTTTCCCCAATTTAGAGCTAAGTTTTTGTCTTGGAACCTCTGAAGTATAGTCTCTAAGTTTTCTAGGCAATTCTCAAAATTGGATCCATATATTGAGAAGTCATCCATGAAGATCTCCATACCCTCTTCCACCAAATCAGAAAAGATAGACATCATACACCTTTAAAAGGTGGCATGAGCATTACACAATCCAAATGGCATCCTTCTAAAAGCAAAGGTGCCATAAGGACATGTAAAGGTAGTCTTCTCCTGGTCCTCAAGGGTTATGGCAATCTGGTTATATCCCTAATATCCATCGAGAAAACAGAAATGGGGGTGCCACGCTAACTTTGTCGACATTTGATCGATGAAGGTAAAGGATAATGATCCTTTAGTAGATGTTGTTTTCATAGTTAATGCATACCCTCCATCCTATCACAGTTCTTGTTGGAATCAATTCATTCTTCTCATTTCTAATGACAGTGAATCCACCCTTTTGAGAACCACATGAATTGGGCTCACCCCAGGGTTGTCTGATATTGCATAGATGAATCTTGCATTCAACCATTTCAGTACTTCTATTCGACAACTTCTTTCATCCCTGGATTCAGTCTTCTCTGATGTTTTATTGATTTTTTTTCATTTTCCTCTAAGAGAATTTTCTGCATGAAAATAGAAGGACTGATTCCTTTCAAGTCTTTAACTGACTAAGCTATTACTTCCTTATACTTCCTGAGAATCTCCAACATTTTCTGTTCTTTATGCTCTGTTAAGTCAGTTGATATGATCACTGGTTTTGATTTTTCAACTTCTAAGAAGGCATACTTCAAATGTTTGGGTAATTCTTTCAAAATTAACTCCTCAAAGATTGTTTCTACTTCTTGTGCCTTCCCTTCACAACTACTTGAATTTTTTGCACTGCCTTCATTTGGATTGAGTATTGTTTCCTTACATTCAATAATAGAATTCAGAAATTCAAAATCAATATCCTTAAGATACTGGAAATTGATCTCATTTTCATTCATTGAACTCTGAATCTTACAATCATATTTCAGTTCAAAATTGATTGGAACTATGGTTTCTATAGTCTTACAATCAACATTATCAAATTCAAGTTGTTTCAAACTTTGATTCAGATTGAAGTGTACAGCTTCATCTCCCACTCTTAGAGTGAGTTCTCCCTTCTTGATATCAATCAAGGCTGCTCCAGTAGCCAGGAAGGGCCTGCCCAACAGTAGTGGGAATTGTTTATCTTCTTCGATGTCAATTACCACAAAGTCCATAGGGAAAATAAAACTTTCCCACCTTGATAAGTACATCTTCAAGGACAATTTCAGGTTGAGCCAAGGATTTATCGGCCATTTGTAGAGTCATAGTTGATGGAGTAAGTTCCCCCAAACTGAGTCTTTTCACTACTAACAATGGCATCAGTTGATACTTGCCTCTAAGTCACACAATGCTTTTCAAATTCATAGTTCCTATAGTGAATGGTGGAAAGTACACTTTAGATCATGCATCTTTAACGATAAACTCTTTTGAATCACTGCAATGCAGGTTGTTGTTAGGCTCATCATTCCTTCTTCAGAAAATTTCCTCTTCTTGCTTAGTATATCCTTCATGAACTTGGCATAATGAGGCATTTGGTCCAATGCCTCAACAAAAGGGATATTTATCTCTATCTTCTTAAACATATCTAACAATTTAGAGAACTGTTCTTTCATCCTTGCTTTCTACAACCTCTGAGGGAATGGGATAGGAGGCTTATAGACTTGCACCTCCTCTTTCTTTCTCAAATCACCCTCTTCAACTGGCTGCTCTTGCTACACCTTTAATTTTCTTTTATCTTCAGTCATTTCTGAACTGTCCAGCTTAGTTTCTTCTTCAGTTTCTACTTGCTTTTCTTTCTCATATTCTTTTCTTTTCTGTAGTTCTCTTCCTTTTCTAAGAGTAATAGCTATACAATCTTTTGGGTTCTTCTTGGTGTCACTAGGGAAAGAATCCCTAGACTGATTTTGAATAGATAAGGCCAGTTGCCCTACCTAAGTCTTTAGATTTTTCAAAGATGCATTGGTGTTGGCCTGAAACACATTTGTGTTTGCCTGGACTGCTTCTAGTTCAGCAAAATTTTGTTCATGAATGCTCAACAACCTTTTGTTTTCTCCCATGAAGCTCAATATTTGATCTTCAAAATACTGGGACCTTCTTTGGCCTTGGTTCTCAACTCTTTGGCTGCCTTGCTGCTACTGCCCTTGGAAACCTTGTGGAGCATATTGCTGTTGAAAGTTCTGCACTAGTCTTAACCCATGCTACACTCCACTTCCATAGGAAAAATTCTCATGGTTTCTCAATGCAGGTGTGTAGTGGGTAAGAAGGTTGTTGTTGGGATTGAAATTGTAGCTTTTGTTGCCACTCCTAGAATTGAGCCTCCTACACATCGTGGGACCTCATGAAAGTCCTTATCGGCTATGCATTTCTGCTCACTTTCTTCCTCTATTCCCACTGAATGTGCTAGATGGCTTCTTCTTTCTTAAGTACTCATTTTACTCATTAGTGCATCCAACTTTTATCAATTGCAGTCATCCTGTTCAGCTCTAGCATACCTCCTCCTTAAATTTGTTGCTGCTCCTTGAAGTCTTAATTGGAGCACTGTAGTTGCTCTTGGCCAAATCCTCAATAAGCTGGTTGGCCTCTTTAACATTCTTCCTCTTGAATGCTCTATAGCAAGCTGCATCTATGATTCCTTTCGAAGATTAATTCATTGCATGATAGAAAATGTCCATTCAAGTATTTAATAATTCCATTAGCATCTCTTCAAAGAATTTCATGTACCTCTCCCAAGCATCAGAGACTTTCCTCTCTCCTCGCTTCAAAGCTATTATCTCCCTTCTTCTCTCAAATGTGAGGGCTAGTAGGAAAATTCTTTCCATAAAAACTTCAACCAACTCCTCCCAATTGTCAACTAATCCATATGGCATTGACTCAAACCAGCTAGCTACTACATCCCTCAATGAGAATGGGAATAACTACACTCAGATGTCCGATCACCCCATTCAGTTTAATCGTATTTCCATCCTCGTAAATCTTCCTAAAGTACATCGGGATCCTCACAAGGATGCCTCAGAATTGATGTTGTTGCACCATGGTGATCAAAGGCATTTTTAACTCAAAATTATTGGCATGAATGGTTATTGCCTTACACCACGAGTATCTATTTTCCTAATGATTAGCCTCTAGAAATCTTCATCGTTTCTCGCCTGAGGTCTTTCTTGCTATTGTTTCAATCGTACATGTTGATCGGGCCTCCTTCTTACTCTACCATAGCGCTACTTACTTCGATTCTCACTCTTCGTGCTCTCACAGTTGTTCTCTTCAACTTAGTGTCTAGTGGTAGCAGTTCTGCTTCTGGTCTTTCGTGCATGTATATAGTGCTTAAATAAGGATAGACTGAAATCAAAGTGATATCAATAAATACTTTGAATATATCATGATTAGCTCCATAAAAATAAGTAGCTGAATAAGCTACTTCAGTTAAAACTATTTTTGTCAATTTTTATAAAAGATAAAAGAAAAATGTCCAAACTAGCAATTCTCTTTGAAAGAATATCGATCTTAAACTTATTTCAATCCTCAAATGAATCGCCAATTAAAACTTATTAATGACCAAATTCGACTAAGTAATCAGCAAAGCTACCAAAAACTTGTTAGAATTAATTTTTTTATAAACCAAAAATAAAGAGATTTCAAATTTCTAGTACTGCCACCAAAGAACTATTCAGTCCTAAGCAGCAATGCCAAAAAAAAAAAAAAAAACTTGTTGGTATGATCTTATATACACCCAAAAGATATAAAGGCTTTGTATAAGTCTGCTTTCTATTGTGCATGCAATAATTTTCGATTAAAATTGATTTTGGTCTATTTTCTCTACAAGTGCACAGGTCATACAAGTAATAAACTGAATTTAAAGTCCAGATATAATTCCCATGAGGATTGATTGAAAATCTAAAGATCAACTACCCGTGCAACTCAAGATACCAATTAACAATCGCTTTGATGAATTTGTAAAACTAACCGAATAAACTATAAGAAAATTACTTTTGTTAAGTTTTTCCATTTAAAAGAAATTAAAATAAATGAATAAATATCTCACTAATTTGAAATGTACTCGAGAAATGAACCAATGCTCTTGTTATCAATTTGCAATAGGTTAAAAAACAAGTTAATTATGGATTTGAAAACTGGACATGTCCTAAAAAGAATAGCATAGCTTGGAAACCTCTTTGACCCTATTAATATTTCACTAATTAAATTACCATATTCCTAAGCCAAGTCAATGGGTTTAAGTAGCTACTTTTGATGTGACCCTCTTGCAGATCTGGTTTTTTTTCCTTTCCTATACTTCATAACCATTTTTTAGGACTGAAAATTGCTTGTCCCCATAGACAGGATAATACAAGTCTTTCCTAATTCAATTGATTCCTCAATCCACAATTCATTAGAATGCTCTTTCTCCTTGATTAGAATCTAAGCTAACACGAGATCAAGATTATTCTGCCAAATTGAGATGAAACCTCTAAGGGTGAAATATGATATTCAAAGAAATTTTTCCGTCACGTAGAAACAATTATGCGCGAAGCATCAAAATTACACTTAGAGTATATTAGTTCATTGAATATCAATAAAATATACCCTCAGTGATCATTTTGCTCTCGTGTAATCCATCTTTGTGTCACTCAGAGATCCTAGAAACAAACAAAGGATACAACCTCTTTTCCGGGTATAGACCACCTACCTTTCAAAACAACTCAATAAACGAACAATATCAATCGGATCTACCCACAACTTCAGTAAATTGCTACAAATTGATATTCCAAACATCAAATTCCTTCTCAGAAGAAGCTTAGCCTTTCAAATATGGATCACAAATCACAATGACTAGTTGATTAAACAAATTCATTGAAGTTGCAATCAAAACTGAAATCAAATGAATTCCAGAATATTTCTAGATTTCACTCAAATTCAAACATAATTGAAAACTAAATAAACATTAATCATTCATGATTCGCAGATCGACTAATTTCTTAATTCAAATAAAAAAAATAAAAATATATATAAGAAACTTCAGTCCTTCTCAAGAGCTCAAGGTTTTTTGGAAGTTGTTTGGCCAAAATTTAAGGCGGAATTTGTGGATTTCCATGTAGGCCCAGTAAGTGTCTTTGTTGTAACATTGTTTGTCTGTGTCGCAACATTGCAACTTAACTTGTGTATCTTTAGGCTTTGTTGTAGCTTTGTTGCAACATTTTTGTCATGTCTTTAATGTCTGTCTTTCATCAAGTTTGTCGCGACTAAGTTTATGAATGTCGCGACATAAGTGCAGTTTCTTAGGTCTTCACCCTTGTTGTGAGTTTGTCGCAACATTCTTGCCTTGTATTCAACTTTGAGTCATTGTTGCGACAAAGTTTTGAAATGTCGCAACATAATTTCCATACCTTATAGTGTTAGCCTCTTAACTATATGTCGTGACATAGTTTTGAAATGTCGCGACATATTTCATGCCTTGATTGTTTCACTCTTTAGAATGTCTATCGCAACATAAAATCTTTGTTGTGACAAACTCAATCATGACTTGCCTTCATTATTTCCGCGCCTTCGTCGCGACTCAAGCAGCTTCAGGTCATGACATAATTTCTTCCTTCTGCAATTCTCTATGTCGTGACAATTAGTTTATATGTTTCGACATTATTTTATTGTGTCTTCATTGATTTCTCTCTTCATTTGTCGCGATAGAGTTTTAAATGTTGTGAAAAAGTTTTTCTGCCATTTGCCTTATTCTTTATCGCAACAGAATTGTGAAATGTCACGACAATCTTTCAACTGTCATCTTGCACTTTACCTTGTCCTTATTGCGACACAATTCTACTTGTTGCGACAAACTTCTACAAGTTCCCTTAGGGTTTTGTCGTGACAATGTAAAATTATGCCGCGATATTTTCCATTTTCCTGCTTTAGCCATTTTGCTGCTTTTTCCACTCTTTCTTTCAGATTAAAACCCTCAGAAACATAAATCTGGGTGAAGATTCCATAATTCATCATTGAATTAGACCTTAAACTCTCAAATATGCATGAAAAATGAGCTTATAAATGGATGATTTTTCGACTCATCAGGTACATTTTCTTTTACTTTGAAAACTCAGTTAATATTCGTGATATTTAAGTATATTTTGTTTGCTTGTTTTAGGTTCCAATTTATTTGATATAGCACAAAGGGTATATATATATATATATACTTCTTTTTTTTTAGTTATTCTTCCATGACTAGTGTAACTGCGGTTATCTAATCGTGATTACATTTTTTAGATTTCCAGGTTTTGTCAGATTAAGATATGCTTATAAATCTCCTACTCGCTGAAATTTTAGATTCTATCTCAGCATATCAACCACCAAAAGTGATCCTGTTGAATCTTCTTCTTCACCTAACACTAAAGATCCAACTAAGAGACTTAATAATTTTGACTTAAGACCATAAGCTTTATCTCAAGATCTAAATGATAGTCTAGTCTGTATTACCCATCATAATGATGTAAATAAAGCACAATTTGATTCAATCACTGCATCGGTAAGTAATTGAAATTCAATGTGTGGTCAATTGACTCAACGTCAATTTGCCCTCGAATAACAAACTCATGCAACAAATCAAAAAATGGATTTGCTTTTCAAACATATGGGTAAACATGAGATAGGTGAATATGTTGATGACACTATTAGAAAACATGTTGGGTTAACACACACTGGGGGTTCAAGTCATTCGGGAGGTTCACCTCAATCTGATGAACTCACAAATGGGTTGCATGACAATCTAGGTAAAATGAACTTGAGTTCAATTTCTCAACCTCACACAAGGTTACCTGCAATAGGAGACCTTCAGTTCAACCTAGGTGATCGGTTTTGACCTGCGAATGTCAATTTCCCATTAGATTACCAACCACAAAGGCAAAATTACCCACCAAATCAAGTGAGAGAAGATGTCGCTCCTCAGCGATACCAGCCTAGGGTTAATGGTAATTAGGTAGAGATCAGGATAAATAGGTTAGACAATCTCAAAGGGACATCACAAAGAAAATCAAGGTTACTGCTCCTGAATTTGATGGTAGAATGGATCCTAATGCGTTCTCTTATTGGTTAGTTGCTATTGAGGAATATTTTGATTTGTATGAAATGATTGATAGTGAACGGATTCGGTTTACTAAAATGAAATTAACCAATTCAGCTAAGATGTACTAGTAGAATGTGTTACAAGACATGATTCCTCTAGATGAACCACCCATCACTTAATGGGCTATTATGAAAGCAAAGTTACAAGAAAAATACATTCCTCTATCATATAAGAGTCAATTGTTCTCCAACGTGATTAATCTAAAACAAATGACTCTTAGTGTAGCTAAATATTATGCTAAATTTGAGGAAGCTAAGCTTAGATGTAGTGAGTTCCATGTTGAGGATCAATTTGTTGTTTGCACTCATTTTGTTAATGGTCTCATGTTCGACATTCAAAGGATGGTTAAATTGCATGCTCCACACACTGTAGAGGATGCATATCAAAAAGCCTTAAAATTCAAGAAGTTCAATAGACCATCATCTTTTTCACACACAGGTCAATCCATGCCATCAAATGGTAATACTAGGCCCAATACCATTAGGAGCCAAGAGCCTAGTTTGTGTAACTCTCTTCGTATTGCTTCTCCTATTGAGTCTAAGGCTAGTAATTCATCGATTGTTTGTTATAAGTGTTATCACAAGAGTCATATTGCATCTTGTTGTCCCAAACGTGCATTGGCATTAGATGTTGAACAGAGTAATTTGGAGGATGAGGAAAACTAAATTGTTGATCCTTT
This sequence comes from Tetrastigma voinierianum, assembly GCA_016808115.1. Taxonomy (NCBI): domain Eukaryota; kingdom Viridiplantae; phylum Streptophyta; class Magnoliopsida; order Vitales; family Vitaceae; genus Tetrastigma; species Tetrastigma voinierianum. Next base: position 85,423 of record JAEQBH010003874.1, read on the forward strand.
ATATTATTCTGGTGATGAAGATGATCTTCATGAAGATTATGATGATGATGTGTGTGTTGGTGTGGTTAGATGTGTGCTATCCACAATTGTAGATAATGATAATTGGAAGCGTACTAGTATTTTTCACACAATCATACAAAGTGAAAATAAGAAATGTAAGTTAGTAATTGATGGGGGTAATTCAATGAATGTGGTTTCTAAGGATGTTGTTAAATTGTTAAACCTAAAAGTGGAACCACATCCAAATCCTTTTAGAGTAACTTGGGTGAATGACCATACTTTCCATGTTGCTCAAAGGTGTCTAGTCTCTATTCAAATGGGGGATTATAAGGATGAACTATCATGACGTGCTACCCATGGATGTCGCCCATGTTCTTTTAGTTCTCCCTTGACTTTGTGATCTTAATGTTACCAATTTTGGTAAAGATAACATTTATTCCTTTAAGTACAAGGGTAAGAACATTATTTTGAGACATGCTAAGCCTAAAGGTTGCATTGGTAAACGTGAAATCTCTAAACTTCCTGAACGGAATTTGCATATTTTAAAATAGAAGAAGTTTGAGATAGAGGGAATTGAGACTGGTATGTGCTTAGCATTACTAGCAAAAGAAGTTCCATCTAATTCTTCAAGTGTTGATGTTCCTTTGGAAGTGAAGAATTTGCTAGATGATTTTGTTGATATGGTGCCTGATGAGTTGCCTAGTGAACTACCACCTTTAAGAGACATTCAACATGCTATAGATTTAGTTCTCGGTTCTCAAATGCCTAACCCTCCACATTATAGTATGAATCCTAAAGAGAGAGAGGAGTAGAATAGGCAAGTAGAAGGAATTTTCAAGAGAGGATTTGTTAGGCATAGCCTTAGTCCTTGTGCGGTGCCAGCTTTATTAACACTTAAGAAAGATAGATCTTAGAGAATGTGTGCAGATAGTAGAACCATCAATAAGATCACAATCAAATATAGATTTCCTATCCCTCACCTTAAGGATATGTTGGATCTATTAGCTAGTTCTAATTGGTTCTCTAATATAGATTTGCGTAATGGTTATCATCAAATTTGTGTTAGGCCAGGAGATGAGTGGAAAACTGCATTTAAAACACAATATGGTTTATTTGAGTGGTTAGTCATGCCTTTTGGTTTGTCTAATGCTCCTAGTACTTTCATGAGAGTTATGACCTGTGACGACCCTACGCTCCCATACCAGACCCGACTCGAAGGCTGAACCGGATCCGGGACGCGGTCCTCTTTTCGAATCCAATTCCTTTTTCTTTTGTCAATAAAACACATTTCCAATGCTCATTTTGTAAAGGATATTTATCTTTATGAAAATATATTTGTATATACTAATTCAACTTAAAGGGGGCCCATCATTTTGTTTTCATTACACATTTTCCATTAAATATGGCATTACATGCCCATTTGGTCCATTTACCACCTTTATACATTACGACATTATAAGCCGCTTACCACCAAAATATTTACAAACAAAATCAGAGTTTGTACAAAAAGTGTCAAATATATGTCATGAATGCAGAGTCGGAGTTTACTTCAACTCCGTGAGGCCTTGACGTTGACTCTGAATCTCTACGGTCTTTTCCTTCGTACCTGTTCACTCGGTACCTACGTGATGATAAAACAACGTGCTAAGCATTTTCATTCCTAGTGGTTCTATACATTTCTCTCTTCATTTCAGTTTAAGTAAATCATGCATTTTTCTAAATCAATGTCTTTGTATAATTTTTTCAATGACCAATGCGGTACAATACATGTATGTGTATTTTCATTTCAGACATTCAAATTACAATTCATTGGTTATTCTTAATCATGTAGTTTCATATGCAATAAATCATTCAAACACAAATCATGCATTTCACAATTTTCTTTTCTATTTTTCCTTGTTAATTTAACCTATGCTTCGTGCATAGATAACGAATCACCGATACGGTCCCGCTTAGGTCATAGGCCCAGATAAAAAGGTTTTAGAACATGCGATGGTCCCGCTGGTCGACTAGTTATTAAAAATCATTTCATGAACACTCACGGCACTGCCTACCGGGCTACCGATCTGGAGCGATACATCATTACTGCTCGCGCAAGACGCTTTATTCGAATCTCTATTAGTATATCAATTTATCCTTAACTTGAATTTAACGGTTAACATTCTATTAAGAGCGGTCAAATCATTCATATCAATTTACAATAGTATGTATACATTTATATCCAAATACTTTGTTTCCAATACTCATGCAATTTTTCACGTGCAATTTATTTCACAATCAGTTGTATCAAATCAATTTAAAACAAATCAATATGCAATTTATTGAAATTCATTTCAATAAATCCACTTATTTTATAATCCTTCAAACATTTTAGAAATGGAGAGAGAGAAGTGGAGAACAAACCAATTCATTTATGGCTCAAACGGAGCACACGTGCATATTCATATAAAACCTTTTAGATTTATTTTGTCAAACAAAACACAAAACCGAAACAAGGAAGGACGTGTGAAGAACAAACCCAAAAAGGTTGTCGCTCTTCGATTCCTATTCTTAGAATCCTGTTCTTGGTCAAGCTTCCTTGTCACCAACCCTTAATCCATCACAAATATGTCACTATCAAAGAACAACCCAAGAAAAAAAAAATCAGTTGTGGATTCTAGGATTTTTGGTTAAAGTTGATGTCTACCCAATACACCTTCACTTGAAAAAATTTCTGGGGACACATGAGCCATATTTTACTTATACTTCCTTTAATAAAATGATATCTCTATGAGTCTATTTACAGTAGGAATTAAAATCATCTCATTTGGATCACCCAAACTCAAGTTACGACATTTTAATTCCAAACTGGTCAGTATGCCCAACTCACTCGGTTACCTACTATTATTCTCGATTTCAAGGGTCTTAACTCTATACATTGGTAATGTTTCCTTCTACTCATTTGAAGCTATGGTTTGAAGGTTTCTTCTCCAATTGGAATCATCTAATTTGGATCACCAAAACTCAAGTTATTGCATTTTACATCCAGACTACTCTAATTTGCAAACCAGAATCAGATTGTTCTTGCACATAGCTCCACTTTGACGAATTTATGGGAACTTTGGGGTTACAAATTGCATACACTTCTTTGAAGTAAATTATTCCCTTAGAAGTCTTGTTTACGCATAATTTTTAATAACTCAATTTGGATGAGTGAAACTCAACTTATGTCCAAAACACCACAACTACACCCAAAACAAAGCTTACCCGTTAGCTACCTAAAACTCACCTTTAAGCCCATATTTGGGGGCCTTAGAGCTAAATTTTACTCCTAGTCACTTCTATACATTTGTAGCTCTGGCTCTTATGGTTCTTTTCCAATTGGAATCACTCAATTTGGATGATTATAACTTAACTTATAGTCAAAACAAAAACAAGGGTTTTGAAAACAATTTGACAGCAACTCCTTTGAAACTTCATCATTTCCTTTATACAAAAATTCCTCAAAACCATTCCTAACCCAAAAACACTTTGAAACTTAACCCAAAACAACTCTAAAATTGATCTACAACCAATCAAAATCACCTTTACATAAAGTTAGTGTTTTTCCCGAAATCCAAAATCATCAAAGAGGGAGTTAGAGTTAGTTTTCTTACCTTAGCCTTCTTCAACCTCTTCCTTCTTGCTCGAACAAAGATAGACCAAAAAATGGAGAGAAACACACCACAAATACCTTCTCTTCTCCTGCCCTATCTCCTTCTCCTGTCTTCTGAAAACGTGGAATGCCCAAAACGGGTATCCATTGACCACTTTGGTCTTTATTCTCATGTCATGTGTAATGTCATGTTTAGCTAGCACATTAATTGGATTTTTCTTATTTTTCTCATTTTAAAGCCTAATTTCACTTTCATTTCCACTTCATTTAATTTCATTTATACTTTGGCACTTACATTACTCATTTATGACCCTTAGGTCCGCATTTGACATTTTTACCAAATTTATTTGGCTCCTATAAAATTTAGGGTTTTTATCATTTTTCATTTTTAGCCATTTAAACGTCGGAAAAAAATATAATTTAATTTATTTTATGATGAGCTTAAAAGTCATCTATTTTCAGTCCATTTTTCTGATTGATTTTTATATAAAAGACTGATTTATATGCAGAATATGGAATAAACTTCTACCAAATCATTGCAAGATAGAATTCAAAAGAAAGGTAATCTGCGTAAATGAGCGTAATGTGGCCGAAAGCAAGACCGGGACATAATTGGTCACAGTTGCAGGAGAAGCGCAAAAGGATTAAAGAATTTGATGTCACGGCTTTTACGTAAATCAAAATGGCTAATAGTTGCAAACTACAAAGCTCCAAATGCAAATGAAGCGTGAATTGGAAGACAAAACGAAATGGGCGGAAAGAAACTCAAAGGCAAGCAACTTAAATTGATGAAGAAGAAGACATGATGTCGCTTACATCCTTCGGGAGGTCGCGATGTAAGATAAACAATGGATCAACAAGTATGTCGCGACATTCGATGTGGTCGCTGAAGACGCGACTCGAATCGGGCGCGACACGTTTGCAGGAAACTAAGGTCGCGACAACAAGAGCCTAAAGAGAGATGGTCACGACATCAACTACATTAGTAGCTGAAGTCGCGACATCATTCAGCGATTATGCATAAATACTGGTGGAAAGAAGGTCGCGACAACACCCGGGTCGTCGGACATCAATTGTAAGACTGAGGTCACGACATCAAGAAGATGTCGCGACATCCGCACCAAAGGGGTCGCGACAACATCCGCAGGTCGCGATGTACCACTACGTAGAAGGGAGGTCGCTGATAACATTTAGTTGTCACGACATCAAATGCACAGCAGTTAAGGTCGCGACGCCCTTGCCGTCGGCTATCATTTAGCACCAAAGACACGTCGCACCAAACAAAGACTCACACATGACTCAAGACAGAGGTTCGCGACAAGAATTGATGTCGCTGGCATCAACAACCAACTGCCATTTTAAATCGCAAATTCAAAAAGAAGTGTATCGAAATTAGGGGCCCAACTTTAGAACCCTATAAATAATAAGCCGCTACCGAATTAACACGCCTTCGCGAACGAAAGAGATCTCAGTCACAAGGCCTCGTATTTTAATTTTCTTTCTTTCTTTTCTTCGCTTTTTTTTTTTTATTTTTAGATTAGTTTGTATTTCATTCAAATTTCTGATCTCAACGCTCACCGTTAAAAGCTTAAGCCAATGCAGATTCATATTTCTTCAAATTACTGCTTGCTGTTTGAATTCCACAATGAATCTGTGGTTCCCGCTAAGCCGATTTACAATGGCTTTCTTGATCATAAATTCAATGTATGGTGTAATCTAGTGATTGATTCCCGCCCATTGAATTGACGCTATCTTCAAATTATCTTTCCCGCATAAATTTTATTCTATGTCGTTAAACCCAGCTTGCAAAGCTACTACTGGGTCTCGGTGGTATTTTCCTCGGTTATCGATCCCAATGTCGTGTCTCTGTTCGTAAATAGAATTGTCTCAAGCTCGATTTCGTGAGGCCCTCCGAAAGGACATGCTGCAGAAGGAATTTAGAGTAATGAACAATTTCCGAAAGGTATGAGAACCTAACAATAACGATCTAATGTGCCTCAATTAAATCGATAACCCTTCTCACTGAGACGAACGAGTGGAGCAATTTATTAATTTAGGGCAATACGTAGAGTTCACCGATTCGATTAGTAAACTAACTCGTGTTAGCAGAGATCTAATCAAGGAAAGGACGAAATGTCTAATTGGAGGAAGAGGAACCAAAGATAGTGTATATCGCAATGACTATATCTTGTGGAGCTCAGATTTGTTAGTCCATGTCAGGTATGAAGTATCAAAAGAAAATACCTAACAAGGCAACCCAGATTAAAAGTAGTTATTTAACACTCGTCTTCGAGAAGTCAAAGAGGGTTTAGATAATGAATTGTGGGGTTTGGAGAGATCCAGCTACACTATTATATTCCTTGGACTAGTTTTAAATCTGTGGTTCAATAAGCAAAAGATCAGTGCATTCTGCCGGAATTGATGTTTCACAGTAGCATTCTTTTCAATGCCTTTTGCAGAGAACTGTTCAGTCTTAATTTGTTATTTTTGTATTTCAATATTCAATTCATTTATTATTAATTGATTTTTCTTAGGTTTTATTATTTTAAGTTGTCAAAGCACCCCAATTGTCTATCGAGTCCAAATAAGGTAGATTTTGAGTAGCTCGGTAGCTGATCGGTGAATTCTTAAGATCTCGTGGGATCGAGACCGACTTAAATCCACGACTACTTGTTCGACCGTGCACTTGCAAAGATAATCTGATCAAACCACTCGCAAACAATTTACTCCAATTGAAACAATCTTTGAACCAATCAGTCAGCTACATATAATGGTCAACAAGTTTTACGTGGCATTCGTCGAGGATTAGACAATAGTCTGCAATAAGTTATAAATTTGTACATGTCTGGTCCTGCATTAACATTTTACACTCGAATATGTTATAAACCGTTAGGGTGTTTTCGTGGTGCTACATGACCCATGTCCTACAACTATCGTAAATTTCGGTCTACTTTGATGGCATATTGATCTATAGCCAATCCAAAGAAAAGAATTTAGAACACCTTCGATAGGTTTTTCTCACTCTTCGAGAGGCCAAGCTTTATGTTAACCTTAAGAAGTGTTCTTTTATGCAACCACATGTCCTTCTCTTAAGCTTTATAGTGTCTAAACATGGCATTTCAGCTGATCCTAAAAAGGTTAGAGTTATTAGGGATTGGCTTGAACCAAAATTTATCACTGAGACTAGTAGTTTTCATGGTTTAGCTTCTTTCTATAGGAGATTTATAAGGGGATTTAGCACTATTATGGCTCCCATCACAGAATGTTCAAAAAATGAGGAGTTTCAATGGTCTAATGTTGCTAACCAGGCATTCAGATAAATCAAGGTCAAAATACTAAGGCACCTGTTTTAAGATATCCTGATTTTACCCAAGTTAAGTTGCTTGTAATGCATCAGGTGTAGGTATTGGTGGTGTCATGAGTCAAGGATGTCACCCTATAGCTTTCTTTAGTGAAAAACTCAATGATGCTAATTTACGATATTCTACATATGATAAAGAGTTTTATGCTATAGTACAGAGTCTTCGTTTTTGGAGGTTTTATTTGTTGTCTATTGAATTTGTGTTGTTTTCTGACCACCAAGCTTTAAGATATTTAAACTCACAAAAGAAATTGAATGCTCGACATGCTAAGTGGGTTGAATTTTTTAATGAATATTCGTTTGTGATTAATCATCATGCTGATATTGAAAACAAAGTTGTTGATGCACTTAGTTCGATTAACTGTTACACTTCATCGTATGAGTGCTCATGTCATTGGGTTTGATAGATTGAAAGATGAGTATTCAGCATGTCCTAACTTTGGTATTATTTATGGTGAGGTTAGTAATGGTAACCGTCATGAGTATGTTGAGTTTCTTGTTGAAAATGGTTATTTGTTTAAAGTGACTAAATCAGGTATTACCCCTACATCCTTAGTAGGATTTATTAATTTAGAGGATTCATGTAGGTGATTTAATGGACATTGGGAGGGATAAACTATTGCATTGGTTGAAGATAGATTTTATCGGGCTTTTGAAAAGGATGCTCTTAGAGAACGCAACAGAGGAACAGTAATAATGATCAATAGAATGTGACTGTTTATATACTCATCGCCAGCTTTGGTATGCAGGTGGACTGTTCTGAATTGCTAGATTTATAGAGGGATATATGATTAGCTTATATATGATAGAACAGATGCATTTATTCCAGCACTAATGATGCTCACATGTTACTAAACTATTTTTATAGTTGCTAACTACATACCTCGACTCCACTAATGTATTTGATGTGATGTGAAATTCTTATTACCTATTTTTAGAAAACTCTTTGGAAATTGTTTGGCACTACTTTGAAATTTCTATCCCGCTTCATCCTCAAACCGATGGTCAAACTAAGGTCGTTAATCAGAAGCTCGGGGTGATATGCTTAGGTTTTGGTCAAGCTAAACAAGGTGTTTGGGATTTAATCTTGTCAACAACTAAGTTTGCTTATAACAATTCTATTAACCGTTCAACTGGTAAAAGTCCTTTCCAAATTATTAATGGCTACTCACCCTACACACCCATTGATCTTGCTCCTTTACCACCTCACATACGTGTGTGTAAACCTGTAGAAAAATTTGCAAAACACATCCATGACTTACATGCTGAGATTAGATGAAAGATTTCTCTAACCAATGAAGAGTATAAACTGGCTACTAATGAGCATCGTAGATCTAAGGAATTTAATGTTGGTGAATATGTCATGGTTCACATTCGTCCTGAAAGAATTCAAAAAATGTTTTCAAAAAAACTTTATGCAAGAGCCATGGGCCCTTATTATCATTCAGAACTAGATCTAATGCATATCTTCTGATTTGCCTAATGACCATTGATATTAGCCCTCGTTTCAATGTAGAGGATTTTACACTTACTCGAGGCACTTTTTGAGCCTTCTAAAGGTTCCGTGGGGCTTAAGCTAGCAAAGGTGCACCCACTATGCCTTCGATACAGTATTCTAAAGAGATGGTGGATATTATCCTTGATGATAAGTTTGTGACTTCTAGAGATGGTGGTTTTTGTCGTTTCCTTGTCAAATGGCATGGTTGTCCTGATTTTGATGCTACTTGGATATAGGAGGATGATCTTCATCATTTGGATCCTTTGTTGTTGGGTTGCTACCTTTCCTCTCACTCTTCAGAGTCAAGTTCTTTTCAACCTAAAGGAAGTGATGGGGCATGGAGTAGGCTTATATCTAGCCTAGACAAGATAGGAAGCCCAAGTCCAATGATGATTGTTATTATTATTAATTATTTATTTAATCGTACTTTTTGGGCCAGGCCTAAGTCCATATCTATTAGGGTTTTCTATTGGTGCCTATAAATATTACCTTATGTTATTTTTTTTAGGTAGACTTGATATGATATTGAAAACTTGAGAACTTCATTCTGTTTATTCTATTCGCTTGCTTTCAATTTTGTTATTCTTTATAGTTGAGCTACATCAGTTAGAGTACTTAATTTATCATTGATTGGACTGGGAATTGTAGCCATTGCACTAATATTATTCAAGCACTTTGGTATGGATCCTGATAACCTATTATCAGCAAGATCTAATGACACTAGGTGTTAGATCAAATCAACCAAAATCCTTATTTTGGTTGTTTTGAGATATTATCTTTATTTTTTGGGATTTTATTTTTATTTTACATTATTGTTTAGGGAGTATTATTTTCTTTCCTATTATTGTTTTGGGAGTATTATTTTCTTTCCTGTTATTGTTTGGGATATTATTTTATTTCCTTTTATACCTATATTATGTCTAGGGTATAAATAGATGTTTTAGAGTTTGTTTTGAGGACTTTTATCACTTTTATCAATTTATCAATAAATTCAAAGTTTTTGCTCTACTTTATTCTCTGGATTGAGAATTGGTCTCTAGATTGAGACGTTTTTCTTGTTGATCAATTGTGTGTCGATCAATCGTGCTACACGCTGCATCAGGTGGTATCAGAGCGAGTTTCTCCCAATCGATGGCTAATACTGGTACTACTGATGGCAACCAATCCCAAGACGATGATCAGGGATTGCAGGTTGTTTGGAGATCAATTAACAAATAGCAACAATCAATCCAAAATTTAACTCATCGGTTGGAAACAATACAACCCCAATTGCAGGCGTTATTAAGGATCAATGGACAAGGGCGTAAGAATGACGATGAGGGAATACAGGTGAGGAATCGCCCCGCTGTAATCTAATTTTTAATAACATTCCAAAAATAAGAAATCAAATAAGGCCAACCGTAGGATTTGATGACATTTTAGATGAGGATGCCGACTTTGGTGAATTTACGAATCCACGTGGTAAACAAAGAGAAGGAAGGCAACAACCAAACTACAAAGGCGACAACGAATACAAACTAAAGGTAGATATCCCTAACTTTAGTGGTGATCTTGATATTGAGGGGTTTTTCGATTGGTTGACTGAGGTAGAAAGGTTCTTTGAATATACCGAGTTTCTCGATGACAAAAAGGTTAAATTTCTTGCTTATAAGTTAAAAGGGATTGCATCAGTATGGTGGGATAGATTGAGAGAGATGAGGATGAGAGAGGGGCGAGGTTCAGTTCAAACATGGCTTAGGATGAAGCAATTATTATGAAGTAGATTTTTGCTTTCGGGCTATGACCAATATATTTCTTATGCTTATCACAAATGTACACATGGTAGCATGCGGGTGAATGAATATACTACTGAATTTTTTAGATTTGTAGAGAGGAATCAGTTACCAAAAAGTGAGAACCAACCCAAGGCTTTACAAGCGGAGGGAAGGAACTTTCTAACTATTATTCATGACCCATCCTCACTTATGGACAAGTGTAAGGAGACCCAAGCAGTCCATTTGATGGTTGTAAAGGGAGAAGTAGAAAGTAGAGATTTAGTTGTGGCTCAAACTCCGATGGAGGTGCAGACTTTGTTGAAGGAGTTTGATTATGTGATTCTTGAGGATCTACTGACATAGTTACCTACTATGCGTAACATACAACACCATATAGATCTGATTCCAAGTGCTTTTCTTCTTAAGGTGCCTCATTATAGTATGAGTTCTAAGGAGAACAAAATCTTAAGGGGGATGTAGAAAAGTTGCTAAGTAAGGGGCATATTCAAGCTAGTATGAGCACATGTGCGATCCAACTTTGTTGACGCCTAAGAAAGATGGATGGCATATGTGTGTTGATAATAAAGCGATTAACAAAATTATCGTTGGATATAAATTTCCTATTTCAAGGTTGGATGATATGTTTGATCGGTTAAGTAGAGCATTTGTGTTTAGCAAGATTGACTTAAGCGGTGGATATCATCAAATCAGAATTCGTCTAGGTGATAGGTGGAAGATAGCATTCAAGACAAGGGATGACCATAGCAAGCTTCAACAAAGAAAGTATGGATCGTACCAGATTGTTAAGAAGATCTATAAAAATGCTTATGTGGCTGACTTACCAAGTTGGATATGAATTTCAAAAATCTTCAATGTTATTGATCCTACCTTGTTCCAACCACATATGAGTCTTGGATATCCAAAAGTAACTCAAGGACGAGTTCTTCGCAAGTAGGGGTGTCTGATGCAAGGCGTTAAATCAAATCAACAAAATCTTTATTTTGGTTGTTTTGAGATATTATCTTTATTTTTTGGGGATATTATTTTTATTTTTCATTATTGTTTGAGGAGTATTATTTTCTTTCGTATTATTGTTTTTGAAGTATTATTTTCTTTCCTATTATTTTTTTGGGATATTATTTTATTTCCTTTTATACCATATTATGTCTAGTGTATAAATAGATGTTTTAGAATTTATTTTAAGGACTTTTATCACTTTAATCAATTTATTAACAAATTCAAAGTTTTTGCTCTACTTTATTCTCTGAATTGAGAATTGGTCTCTAGATTGAGACTTTTTATTCTTGTTAATCAATCGCTCTACATGTTGCATCATCTAATACTATAAGAGAACAGAGTCTACATATCTACTGAGGAATATCCCCAAAGAATTCATTGGATCTTAACCACATAAGCATCAGATTTGTTAACTCCCCTATCCAACTTGGTATGTTTTCGGTCAATTTAATTTCAGCGAAATCTGAGGCCTAATGAATCTAAAACTCATCTATTTTTAAGCCCCTTTTTCAAGTATATTTTAGGCTTAAAGTTCAGTTTAATGTAAAATCATGGATCTTTCACCCAAATTTATGTTTTGCAAGAAATTAAGGAAAAGAAGCAGAATTCAGCATAAAAAGGAGCATAAATCAGCATTGTGCAGAAAAAGGGCCAATGTCGCGACATTATGTGGAGAAGGTCTTGACACTATTGCAATGTCACGACATAGCCGTGACATCAGCTGAAGAGGGGAAGGCAAAGATATGCCAATGTCGCGACATCATAACGACCTTGTCACGACATCAAATCAATCTCGTGATAACACAACTCAATGTCGCAAAATCAAAAGCGCTTCGCAAATAAACTACATCGACATCCATTGTCGGGGCGAAGCATCGCAATGCATAATGCTACAACATCGGGTCGCAGTGAGAAGAACTGAAATGTTTAATGTCACGCAACATCACAAAGCAATGCTAGAACCGGCAAGGTTCGCGCTGCCGGTATTATCAAGTATATCGTCGCGACATCACCACGACATCGTGGCGACATCATAACAAACCTCAACCAGTGAAGACATCAGTTGAACGTTGTCGCAACATCAAAGCAATGTTGCGACATCATATCAAAGAAACTTGAGGTGAAGTGTAACAAACCAATGACGCGACATCGACAGTGGGACTAACAGGCAATGTCGTAACATCAGCCAAGGCTTGAACACTGGAGATCTAAACATCCAATGTTGTGACATCAAACCGGTAATGTCACTACATCAAGCCAAGGTAGCCAAGGTGGTGAGATCAATCCAATGTTGCGACATAGGACTAGCAATGTCTCGACATCCGCCATGACATTGACCGAGGGCTTCAGAACATCAAGATTCAATGTCACGACATCAGCTTAAGGTGGTTAAGATGAACTTAACTGACTAATGTCGTGGAGACTGTCGAAGAATGTCAATGCATATTAGCCGAAATGTGATCGTGAATAAATGTGTCTAATGTCGGCATCGCGATCACATCAAAGTTCAATCACAATGAGGCGGTCGCGGACATCAACTTAATGTTATGCATCAACTCGGCGGTAGAGTCGAAAAGCAAGGTCGCAACATCGTAAAGTAACCTCAATATTCTGAGCAATGTCATGGAACAACCTGTCGCGACATCAACTCAATGTCGAAACACCATAAAGGCAATGTCGCGACATCAGAGTTGATCTATAACACTGCATCTTAGTGTCATGACATCATCACAACATTGAATGATCATTGAAAATTGAGAAATGCACAACAGTCTTTCAATGTCACAACATCATATTCAACCACGACATTGACAACTCCAATGTTGCGACATCACCACGATAATCACCACAACATCAACAACTAGGACAGAATTTATGGGCTTTTCGAAGTACGTGATTTTCGCCTTGTTTTTATGGCCTAAGACCTGAGCCTATTGATTCGTGCCATAGTAGGGTGATCCGGAATCTCAAAATTTATATCCTAAGTTCCTCCTATCGCCGTAGTACATTTACCGGAGTATAAAGTGGTCTGTGGTCAACAGCTGTGGACGGGTTTTCAGACAAATGATTTAAGTGAAGTCAAAAAATGGTGAATTTGGTTTGATTTAAGGTTTGCAAAAACAGGAGTCAGATGGTTTGCAAACCGAAAATAAAATGAAGAAAATAAGACAAAGAACTCTCAAGTATCAATACCGGGGGTTTTAGGTCCCATAACCGAGGTCCCCTGTCTATTTCTCGTCAGAGGATGACATATAGTCATCTCGAACCGATCTTCATTTAACTTTAAAACTAAACCCTAATAATTTTCCTTGAATAGAAAGCATTTATTTAGCATCATGGTTCCTACAAAGTGAAAATCTACCACCACTCCATCCTACAATGACCTCGTGAAGGGCAATTCAATAAATCTCGCGATCTAATAATAAGCATCCACCGAACCCTAAAAGATTACCAGCATTGATCAAAGAGGATTCATCAAAGTGAAAATATAACCCTTAACCTACCCTCGGCTCAGAAATGGCAACCAATGGATATCAATGTATCTAAAGCTAAGAATACACTGAACCCTAAAAAGCTTGGCAAGTATCACAAAGAAAGTACATCAAAAGCTTTAAACCTAGAGTTGAAAATTGGCAACCAAAATGTCAAACCCGTCGCGTGAAAAACAGGGAACTAATGAGCACTTTCGATCCTATGACCAAAGAACCTTCCACTTCAAGGAGGAAAGGTTTTAGAGCCGCCATCCTCCAAGCTGTCATCCCTGGAGGGTGCTCGGGCAACCAAGAAAATAGAAAAGAAAGGAAAGAAATGAAGTAGAGAAAACGGAGAGCTGGAAAGCTTCTCCAAAAATTTATTAAGTATGATTGATTGTTGTAAACCTTGACTCTAGCTTATATATGGCTCAAAGCAAGGGAGAAATTACAAAACAAACCAAAACAAAAGCTATTACAAGGGTAGAGCGAGAAACCAAAACTGAGTCGCTTGATCAAAACAGAGTAGACAATTTTGCATGCATTTGATTTTCGCTATCATAGCGAAAATTCGCTATGATAGCGAATATTCGCTATCATAGCGAAAATTCAGCTATAGCGAAAATTGAAAATTTTGCTATGCACAGTAATTTTCGCTATGATAGCGAAAATTCCAAAGTAGCGAAATTCTCGCACCGTTCTGCTCCATTGCTTCCGCGGCCATTATTCCCCACTCACTTCCTATTCCATTTCTTCTAGCTTTGATATTCTTTCATTCCCTACTTATTGAAATTGGATAGAAAACCATATGAAATTGATGGAAATCAACCCGACTTTGTTATGATTGGATTGACACGACGATTTGGCTTCCAATTCCTACAAAAACTACAAAAACAGCCCTGGAATGCGATCAGAAGAATAGTAGGGACCCGAACATGTCAATCGGGTTAATTATAACAATTAGTACACAAAAAGCGCTCAAAACCTTTTAAAAATAGGGTTCAAAATAGCACTTTTTGGGCACTAATCACACTTCTAACCTACACATTGCTAGTCCCTTAGCAATGAAAGAAGAAAGAGAGAGAGCATACAAGAAATGATAACAAAATGGTATTTCAAAAAGGTTGTGAAGAAATGTGCCTAACCTAGTAAGAATCATCAAAGCACTTGATGTAACAAGAGAATGAATGCCATCTGAAATTGAGTATTAAGAGCCTCTTCTTAGTGAATCAACCGAGAAACCTCCTAAAATCTAAAGTGTTTTATTTGATTGGCTCTCGACAATAGCGTCAGCCTCTCCCTAGCTCTTTATACAACCTAGCATGCTAACCAGCCTAAATAGATCGGGACTCACCTCTTATTCCTGATTCTTTTTGCGTTGCGGTGCAATCTTTGAGAATCGACCTCGCTGAGAAGTCCATGCTTGGGGATCTACAGGTGACTCCCGACTGATTAAGGCTTAGGGCACCAAGTCATGAGATCTATCGGCCTGAAGCTCTTCGGGTTTCACCCCGGACTCGAATGATTTGAAGCTCCATCTTCTGACTTGCTAAACTCCACCCATCCACCCGTGTAGCGAACACTAAGTAAAAACAAGAGTTCAACTGATTATCCACTCAACTAAGCATGGACCCAATCTAACATCAATAGAATTGGACAAAGTTTCAATTTTTCAAACCACAGGTTAGGCAAAACACAAAAAAAATAGGTGCAAAAATGGGTTGAAAAAGTAAGTTGTATAGTATGACAGCTTCACAAAAAGAAAAACCAGCAAGCCACTGAACATCACAAAATGGGCTTGCTCAAAATAGTAACAAAAATATAAGTGAAAAAGCCACTTCATCCTTTAACTCTCCCCCCCAACCAAATATCTCATTGTCCGTAATGGGGCTCGGATTGGAAAGTTAGGGAAGGAAGTGTTACCTCCTTAATGAGATGTGATCGTTGTTGGATAAGAGACTTTTCAAGCTTTCCATCGACACCTTATTCACTCCGTTTGGGCTTCAAATAAACAAGTTAGGAGAAGAAAAGAGAGGAAAAAAGTGACCAGTTGGAGCATTTTGAAAATTACACATTCATAAAAATTTCAAAAGTGTTCTTTCCTAATATATTGGATTCTACACTCTCTAAGCTTTCCAACGGTACCAAGAACGCCTAAAACGAAGTTCGAATGAAAAAGTTATGAGTGAAACAAAATCAATAGGCAAAACAGGAGGCCATAGCGAAAATTTCGCTACCATAGCGAAATTTCGCTATGATAGCAAAAATTTGAAATTTAAGCTATGTGTCAAAATTTCGCTATTATTGAAATAGCAAATTTTTTTTAATAAATAAAAATAAAATAAAAACATTTTTTTTTGAAAAATAAAATAAAATACTTAATAAAAATAAAAACAATAATAATAATAAAAATAAAATAATAAAAATAAAAATAAAAACCTTTTTTTTTTGAGACAAATTTTCAATTCTCTTTTTTTTTTAAACGAAAAAAATTTTATTTTTGTTTTTTTTTAAAGGAAAAATTTTTACTTTTTTTTAAAATATTTTTGGACAAAAACATTTTTTAATAAAAAAATTTTTAAAATAAAATAAAGTAATAATAATAAAATAAAAATAAACAGCAAATTTATTTATTTATTTTTTTTTAAAACTTCACTAACGTTATTTGTTTTTGTCTTTAGTGGGGGAACAAACCGTACACATTTTTAGCTACATAAGCGAATTCCAGCTATATGCGAAATTTCATCTCCCAATTTTCGCTATATTTGCGAGAGGCCGTATAGTTCTGAAAATGACCTGCTATAGCGATCTAAATTACCTTGCGATTTCTTGATCAAACTGAAATTTCCTAGTTGCAAAAAATTGATAAGAAAAATTAAGAAAATTGCGAAAAGTGGAAACAAGCTAGAACAAAGATTAACTTAAAAATTAGTGAAATCTAAGAAAAAATTAAAGAAATCCAAAATAAAATAGAATAAAATAAAACAAGAAAAGTAAAAACAAAAATTAGGGAGGCTGTGCTCCCCAGACCGATTTTAGGCCTTTGGAGGCACATTGAGGCGGGTGGAGCTTGTCAGGAATGCTAGGGTCGGGTGCTCCCGAGGCTTAGAACCCGCACTCGAACCATCCGCTGTGCCATGCAATGTAGGCAGCTGCTTGTGTCTTTGATGTAGTGGCAGAGGCTCTAACATTGGCCACTAATTTCTTGAGGCTTTTCAAGGCAGGCAATGCAAGGCTGGCCTTAGTGGTGGGTGCTTCAGGGGTTGGTTGTGGTGCAGGTGAAGGTAGAATATACACTTGGTCAGTGGAGGGGACTACTGGCAGTGGGGTTCAATTATGTGGGAAATGGTTTCAAAACAAGCTCTTGGGGCTCTTTCACTATTTCTTTTCCACTACCCTCCTCGGTTATAAAGGGAAGGATTTCTTCTTGGTTCTCCCTTGGAAAAACAACATCACACATATCTGAGGATTCAGACAATCCTTCAAACAATTCAATAGAATCCTTTATAAGCCCCTGGTGTGGCTGTTGTTGACACTGCTCCTCTGCCATGGTGTCACTTTGGCACTCTTCCTACACAGTGGACATTCTTCTTTGATCGATTAGGTCTTCAATGGAATCTTGTAGGTTGTCCGTTATGCTTTCCAATCATTTCGGCCCGTCTAATTTCTTGTTCAAATTGTCTTCCATAGTGACAATTCTACGGTCGAATGGGCATTAATCATATTCTCTGCCACAAAGTCATCCACTATCGGGTAGGTCCAAAATGGCTTGTTCAAATGGAGGGATTATTTGGTGGGTGAAGTAATCTGAGTTAGAAGCATAATGGAGGTTCGGGAGGTGCATGCGCCCAGGGTCTTGGTTCCCATAGAGGAATTGTGTGATTCCTGACTATGGTTTGTAGTACACCATATGGTGAACTCAACCATTAGTTTCTATAGTCCCTCATGGACCTATATTCATTTGGATTCCTCTCCACAGGTTGTTGACTTTGCCATGGCTGGTTTCTGTAATCCCTCATGGACATGTAATCCTGCAGTATAAATATGGCATCTGCAGTCCTGAAGCTATTTTATTTTATTTTTTATAGAAATGAACTAAAAAAAAAGCCGACGGTGAGAATATTAAAGAAATTCACCAAAACTTGGCAGTGAGGATCACAGTGTTCCACTGACTCGTTAAATGCACTTAGGCACCATCCCGAAGCAGCGGCGCCATTTGATTAAATTACTTACAGTAGGGTGTCAGGAATCAACAAAATTTATATCCTAAGTTCCTCCCTGCTGTAGTAGCAGCTGCTGCGATTATAGTGGTCAAGATTAGAACACGGGGATGGGTTTCTTAGTGCAAATGATTTAAAGTGAAGTCAAAAATGGTGAATTTGGTTTGGTTTTAGGCTTGGTAAAAGCAGGGGGAGTTGATGGTTCTTGGCGAAAATAAAATGAAGAAAAATAGAAAAAGAACTCCTTGAAGCATTGAGACTCTTTGGTTTTAGGTCTAAGAGCAAGCGAGAGGTCCAGGGTTCATTTCCTCGCGTTGGGGAGGACATATAGTCATCTCGAACGGGATCTTCATTTAACTTTAAAAAACTTCAAGCACCAATAATTTTTCTTGATGAAAGCATTTATTTTAGCATTTTATGGTTCCTACAGTGAAAATATATCACCTTGACCCATCTGATGACTCGTGAGCCTTCAATAAATCTCGGTGGATCTAATAATAGCATCACGAACCCCTAAAAAAATTACCAAGTATTGATCAAGAGGATGCATCAAAGTGAAAATATAGCACCAACTCTATAGTGGCTGCATTAAATGGCAACTAATGGATATCGAATTAATAAAAGCTAAGAATACCTTGAACCACTAAAAACTTAACGAAGTGGCCAAAGAAATTTACATCAAAAGCTTTAAACCTAGGTTGAAAATTTGGGAACCAAATTGTCAAAACCTCTTCTTGTGAAAAACAAGGGAGCCACCGTGACCACTTGGGATCTGTGAGCCGGCAACCTTCACTTCAAAGGAGGAAAGGGTTTTAGCACGCTCGTCCTCAGAGTTGTCATCCTTGGAGGGTGTTTGGAAATCAGAAAATAGAAAGAAAGGGAAAGAAAATGAAGCGAAAGCGGGAGGAGGCGAGCTTCTCTAAAAATTTATTAGCAGTGATTGATTGTTACAAACATGACTCTAGCTTATATGGCTCGGAGGCAGGAAGTGCAAAACAAACCAAAGCGAAAGCTATTACAAGGGTGAAAGAAGAAAAGCCAAAAGCGGTCGTTTGGATCAAAAACAAGAGCGAGCAATTTTTTCACTATGCACGGTGAATTTTGCTATCATACTTCGAAAATTGATCCTTAGCGAAAATTCAAAATTTAAGCTATACATAGTAATTCATTATGATGAAAATTCATATGCTTGAAAATTACAGCCTTGTTCGTATTTGTTCCATTGGCTTCCTGTGGCTACTATTCCCACTATGACCCATTTCTTGCTTTGATATTCTTCATTCGACTTCTTTGAGGGTGATGAAAACCATATGAGTGATGGAAATCAACCCGACTTTGTTATGATTGGATTGACAAACGATTTGGCTTCAATTCACATAAAAAAACTACAAAAATATACGAATACGATCGGGAAGAATAGTAGGGACCCGAACATGTCAATCGGGTTAATTATAACAATTAGTACACAAAAGGCGAAACAAAACCTTTTAAAATAGGGTTCAAAATAGCACTTTTTGGGCCTGTCCACACCCAAACCTACACATTGCTAGTCCCTTAGCAATGAAAGAAAGAAAGAAGAGAGAGCATACAAAATGATAACAAAATGGTATTTCAAAAGGTTGTGAAGAAGTAATGCCTAACCCTTAGTAAGAATCATCAAAGCCTTGCCCAATAACTAACTTAAGAGAATGAATGCCATACAAAATTGAGTATTAAAAGAGCCTCCTTCTTTTCTTTTTCTTTTTGCTTTTCTTTTTCTCTTCTTTTTATTTTGGAAGACACATTGACCTTCTTTCATGTGGGGCTTCCTTAACTTTATTAAAAGTGGTCGACAAAACTAGGGTAAGGTTTTGCAGATTTAGGAGGTTGGCGGAGTTTTCAGCTTATTGAGGAACTTTGATGTACTGTGTGGTTAGGCCAAGGTGGAAGAAGAGGCTGAAAACCATGAGGACTTCAGCGATCCACCTACTTGACCATGCATGGGACTAAACTAGCATCAATGGCATTGACGATTACTTGATTTTCGACTTGCGAGGTTGAAATGAAACACGAAAAAAAAAAAGTGGGACAATTTTGAATTGAAAAAAACTTGAGAATTTGCTATGGTATGTATAAGAATATGTATCAAGTATGTTTTCAACTTTACAAAACAAACAAACGGCTTCACAGCGGAACAAGCTGGCAAGCCATAAACATACAAAGTGAAGGCTGCTTAAAGCGACTATAAAATAAAAAGTGTAAAAGTCACTTCCTTCGCCTAACTCTCCTGACCAAATGTCACATTGTGCCAGTGGGGCTCGGATTGAAGGAGATTAGAAAAGGAAGTGCTACACTCCTGATGTCTTGTTGGTGGTAAGAGATCGTCCTGGAAATCTGAGTAGAAATTTGGGGTCTTCTTCAGTGGAGTGGTACACTTTGTGCTTCTTGCTTCTTGCCGTCCAAAGAGATTTGTAGGGTACAGCCGGGGCGGTGGGTTCTGGCTCTGCTGGAGGAGGAACTAAAGGGCTGGAGGCTGGGGAATGCGATGGGGAAATCGGAGGTAGGCAGGTGACTCTATCTTATAAGGATAGCTTGATTATGAGGCTACTTGACAAAACTCGTCTGGAGTCATCCTCCAGCTAGATTTGCATGGGCGTCGCCAAATGATTCGGGCGTGAGCGGAGAATGTGCGGACTAAATCCGTAGGGACCGGAAATCCAAGTGGATATAGAAATATACTAGAATTGGCGAGTTACAGTAGTACTCGGTCTAGCAACATTTGCGAGGAATTTGTGGTCTTGGGGGTGAGGAGCTCAAGGAGTAAGAGAGGAGATCACCGGGAGCCGTGGGTAATGGAGCGTGGAGGCCGGGGCGGGATCAGGATACTAGAGCACGAGGGCTCCTCGATATGCCTTCTTAGAGGTGGGTGCTCCTCTGGGAAGATTAAAGTCTTGGTGGTCCTCGGCTAGCTTCGGAGGTGGGAGGTGAAAAGAGCAGGACCTAGTCTGCCACCGATCAACTCTAAGGATGACCTCGCTTGATCTCGACGGCGCTCGCTAGGCTTCGATTAAGAAAACCCGATGTGCTCTAAGGCTTTGGCATAAAAGCCTCGGGAGAATAGGAAGTGGACTCGGCTACGAAATTCGGGGTTCTTGCGATGAACCTTGTCCTCGAAGTGGAACAAGGATGTCATGATGAGTTCGATCGGGCTGAACCAAAAACCCTCTGAAATACGGTATAGAGCCTCTAGAATGGCTTCTCTCCTTTATACTATGTGTTGGAGCGGAAAAATATTAAGGCTGCGGTATGTGAATTACATGAGGAGCATACTCGGGCAGCAACCTCTAACCAGCCAGACAAGCCGTTGTGTCCGGGATAGTAGACAAACCATCTCCCTGGTCGAGGATGGGGCCAGCTACTATAATTTGCCCGAGGTTGGCGAGGACCCGCCGGCAGTTGAATGTAGGAGTACACTTGCTGTTGTGGCCAGTATCCACTGGTCGACCATCCCATAGAGTGAATATTTGTCGGATTGGGCTCTCCCCTGGAGGTCATCGTATGGTAGAACTCTATGATCACCCAAGGTTAGAAAAACTGACGTGGGGTTATGAATGGCTTGAGGGAGTACCTCTGCACTAGTCGCATCGAATCTCGGAGCTTAGGATCTACGGTAAAGGCCGGGAGATCATAATAAATCTTGCAATGCAAATCCCTCTCACTATAGTCAGCATTTCCTGGAATAGGGTTGTAGTGGAAGTAAGGTCGCCTGATGATTGAGGCTAGGGATAGGTCCAAAGGGAGATCTCCAGCGGGGCCCTGAGTAGGTGGTGAATGGCTCTCTCGGGGCCTGGAACTGGAGGACTCTCCTGGGCCAGAGGTCCAGGCCCTTTTGGAAGGTGGGGCCCTCCGGGTTGGCCTAAGATGTGGGGGAGAGGGCGGAATAAGGCCCAGCTCCCCCCGGTGGTGGCACTGCGTAAGGCGGGAAGGCGGCAGCAGCAAGGCACCGGGGCGGCGGCCTCTACGAGGAACCCACGACGGGGGCCTTGCACAGGCGGTGCGATGGTAGCGGTGGGAGGCGAAGCATAGCGGCGGTGGTGGCGGCGGGCGGGCACGGCGGCGGTAGTGGGTGGCTCACGGCCGGTGAAGAGGCGGCGGAAGGAGGCTGGGACGAACGGTCGACGAGGGAGGAGAAGGCGCCTCACTGCGGGTGAGTTGTGTCCTCCACGCGTCTTCACCATGGCTGGGCTGGAGAAGGAGATGAGATGGAGAGAATGGGAGGAGGAGGATTTTCATAAATGATTCTAGAATGAAAAGGAGAGAAGGGGGTGGGGTTTAAATAGATGCTCGAGAGCCAATTTGAAGGAGTTAAGCCCTGATTAATATCCATAAATAGGTGGTTAGTGATTGTGACAAAATCTAGAAAAATTAATGGAGCACGAGAGCTTGAAAGTTGCAGGAAAGGGAAGTGAAGGCGGGAAGAAGATGAAGACGGTGCGGTGCGGGAGGGTGCAACTGCGGCGAAATTTCACGAGGTTACGAAAGTCGTAAACACGGAAATTTCATACTTTAAAAACTCAACATAGCCGACCCAACACACCAAAAGTAAAAATTATGAGAAAACACACTGTAAGTGAGAAAAAGCTACGAGGAAAACAAAACTAACAATAAAGAAGTGTAAATCCTGCAACTAAAACTTAAAATAAAGCACCTGAAATTCAAACAAAATTTTAGTGACTTTTGAAGTCTTGCAAGCCACTCCCACTCAGGTAGTCTTTTGAATTCATGGGGGGTCAAGGAGGGGAATCTCCTCTTTGTCTGCATTTTCAGCCTTTGCCCATTGACCTTGAACACCCTATTGTCTTCATAGTTGAGCAGGTCTACCGATCCATTGAGGTAGACCTCCTGGATGGTGAATGGCCCAGCCCATCTTGACTTAAGTTTGCCTGGAAAAAGGTGGAGCTTTGAGTCGTAAAGTAGCACTTGGTCTCCTTGTTTGAAATTCTTACAGGCTGTTAGGCGATCATGCCACTTCTTTGCTTATCTTTTCCAATTCTCGAGGTTAAGGCATCGTTCCTCGACTCTTCGGATCGGTGATGTCGAAGGGAGCCTTTTTAAGGCGGCTACGCCCACATATCAAGTTGACTTCTTCACGCCACCATGCCTTATACTCTTTCCCTGTGAGGTGACATGCCTTCGCCATAAACTGGCGATAAGGGGACATGCCAAGGATAGTTTGTACCTTTGTTCGTATGCCCGTATGAATCAGCGGTTTAGTGATGACCAGTCTTTTCGATTAGAGTTCACCACTTTCATCAATATTGTCTTGATTTCCCTGTTGGCTAGCTCAACTTGACCACTAGTCTAAGGATGGTACCGGGTGGCCACTTTATGCTTGACACCATATTTAGTTAGGAGGTTCTCGAAAACTGTTGCGAAATGCAGCCACTCCATCATGATTATGGCTTTGGGGACCCCAGTCACGGAGAATAATTTCTCCTTTAGGAATTTCAACACCACTGCAGCAGTCTGTGTTGCTTTCGCAAGGCATTGCTTCAACCCATTTTGACACATAGTCAACTCCACAAAATGTAGATGTATCGAGGAGGAAAGGGAATGGTCCCGTGGCTCGATTCCCCCAATTGTCAGATAAATCAATACTAAATCGGGTTCAAAGGCATCATGTGACGATGAGAGATTTTCCCCAATCTTTGGCATTTGTCACATTCTCTGCACATGGTATGGGCATCCTTGAAAAGGGAAGGCCAATAAAATCCAGACTGTAGTACCTTCCTGGTAGTTTTCTAGGAAGCAAAATGGCCTCCACATGCATTCTCATGGCAATGGCTGAGTATCCCTTGTTGTTCTACTTCTGGAACACATCTTCTTTTTATCTGATCAGCATAGTATTTGTACAAGAAGGGTTCTTCCCAACAATAGGAGTGAATTTTTGCAAGAAAAACTTCATGTCTTGTTATCGATCGATTGGTAACTCACTTGTTACTTGCCCGATAATTGTGGTGTGATACGAGGTGTGTTTCAACGAAGCGGGGACTCTTCATGGAACTCGTCATTGATCGGAGGGTTGTGAGTGTTGTGTGCTATTGTTAATCTCGATAGATGATCTGCAACAACATTCTCCATACCCTTTTTGTCCCTAATTTGCAGGTTGAACTCTTGCAGCAGGAGAACCCGTCACAATAAACTGCTGCCCAGCATTACATTTAGTGAGCAAGTACTTGAAGGTGAGTGATCTGTGAATGGCAGTTATGTCAGCCAGCCAAATAAGCTCGAAACTTATCCAAGGCATAAACCATTGCCAGCAACTCCTTCTCTGTGGTGGTGTAATTTCTCTGTGCCTCGTTCAATGTCTTGCTTACGTAGTAGACTACATAAGGCTTTCCTCCTTCCTTTGCACATTTGCTCCAATGGCGAGATTAGGCTTGCATCGCACATCACCTCGAAGGTATTTGCCGGGTTGGGGGCCCTCACTATTGGTACGGAGTGGTCAAAGTAGACCTTGAGCTCTCAAAGCACCTCTAGCAATCTTAGGTCACACAAGTTTAGCATCTTTCTCTGGCCATCATAGGAAGCAGCGATTTTTGAGAGTCCATGAGTGAACCCTCACAATGGCTTCACCTTTGGGAATTACCTCATAGTCTTCACATTAGTAG
Organism: Tetrastigma voinierianum; assembly: GCA_016808115.1. Classification (NCBI taxonomy): domain Eukaryota; kingdom Viridiplantae; phylum Streptophyta; class Magnoliopsida; order Vitales; family Vitaceae; genus Tetrastigma; species Tetrastigma voinierianum. Next base: position 110,028 of record JAEQBH010003874.1, read on the forward strand.
GAGGGGCGGAGTTTACAGGAAATCATCTCAATTTTACGCCGCCCATCAGCTTCAATTCTTTCTTGGAAATAATATGTCCCGATTACAATTCCTTAGTTGACCATAAAGTGATTTTCGATTAAATACAGGGTTCTTCTCTATACATCTATGCAGGACAGTTTCCAAGTTGATCAAGCATTCTTTAGCTCCTCCATAGCTTGTAACATCATCCATGTAAACCTCCATAATGCGCTCCACTAAATGCGGCCAGAAGATGACTGAGCATGCGGCTGAAATCTGGCGGGGGCATTACATGACGAAAAGGCATACTCATAAGCATATGTGCGAATGGGTGAGTGAAGGTGGTCTTCTCACAGATCATCTAACGACAGTCTCAGTTGAAATAAGCTTGAATAACCATCCAGGAAGCAATAAAAGGGGTGGTCCGTGAAGGGTAGAGGGAAGTGATCCTTCCTTGTTACCTCATTTAGTCTTCTATAACCAATACATACCCTCCAACCTGTAGTAAAGCGGGTGGGTATTTCCTCTCCCTTTTCATTACTCACAGTAGTTACCCCTGATTTCTTAACCACAACCTGGGTTGGACTCACCTATGTGTCGCCTGATACTGCAACACACCAACTCAGAGTGCCTCCGTGACTCTCTCACGCACCACTTCCTCGCATTCGAGGATCTCGCCTCCCTCCGTGGTCGCCTTTACCGGGTTTTGCCTCCTCCCCCCTCCCCTCTCCAAGCAAGTGGACGTGGTGCAAACTGCTGGGCTAATACCCTTTAGATCAATGATTTTCCACCAACAAATTTCGCTTGTTCTCCCTAAGGATGTCCAAAGCAGGTCGCTTTCCCGTTGGTTGCTGCTGGTGGAGGAGATTACAATGTAGTGGCACCTGCTCATGTTTTTCTAGGTATGCAGCTACTTTAATTCCAATGGTGGGTTCGAGATCTAGTTTTATACTATCGCTTCTCCTCAAATGTGCTAGGAAGTAGAATTTCTTCTTTTTTTCCCCAATGCCTCTATATAATATTCATGCCTTGGGTTTCCTGCTGCTTTTTAGGACAGTCAAACAATTCTCGTTGAGTTAATATCATCATGCCTTTTATTGTTGATCAAATTTTGTTCCTCCGTGGATTGTATCAATTATGCAAATTTCTTCTGACCCTCTTCCGCTGGGGCTGTATATGCGTTTTCTCACTCAAGTGGAAGATATTGAGTTCCAAAGTCATGTTCCCAAATGTAAGTTGCATAACTCCATTTCAGCAATTGATAATCGCATTAGAAGTAGCCAAGAATGGTCTCCCCAAGATGATGGGCACATAGTTAGCTCCCCACTGCAACTGGTTTTGTATCAAGCACCACAAAGTCTACTGGATAGTAGAATTTGTCCACTTGTATCAAAACATCCTCCACAATGCCCTATTTTTATGGATCTATCTGCAAGGGACAATGTGATGGAACTCGGCTTTAGCTCACCCAAACCTAGTTGCTTATATGACCGACAGGCAACAAAGCTGACACTAGCTCCCAAATCTAGCGTTGCCTTTCTAAGCACAAGTGCCTCCAATGTTCACCGAGATAGTAGGGCAACCGGATCTTTGTATTTTACTGGAGTCTTGCACTGAATGATGGCGCTGACTTGTTAAGTCAGGAAGGCCTTTTTGTCAACATTCAACCCTCTCTTCACTATGCACAGGTCCTTCAAAAATTCGCATAATGTGGGGGGATTCTATTTAATCATGTCAAGTGTGGGATGTCGACTTTCACTGCATTTTAGCAATTTCTAATATTTCAGCCTGGTTGATGGCCTTTTTCTTAGCTTTTAGTGCTTGTGGAAAAGGTGGGGGTGTGCTATTTTTCACTACATTTATTTTCGCCACCACCTTATCTGGTTCAGCCTCTTTAGCCTCCTTGCCTTCTTCTATTGGTTTGGGTACTAGTTGTTTAAGCTCTTTACCACTTCTCAATGTGATAATGGCTTTAACTTCATCCATCCTGGGATTTGGCTCACTAGAAGAGCTCACTTCATGCACTCCCCCTAGATCGCCGTCCCGAGATGGAAATTTTCCCCTTTTCCCGCACTCGTTGGGTCGGGTTACAATTCCTCGAGATTGAATACTGCAGGTTGTCATATTTCTGGGAGATCTCAGACTGTAGGTTATCTATTTTTTTGTTGAGTGTGCTTTCCACTGTGTCGATTCTCTAATTAGCCCGGGCATTCACTGCCTTCTGTTCCTCCACAAAGTTGCCTACCACTTTGCTCAAATTCATGATAGCCTATTCAACTGGGGATGAAGATGGTGGTGGTTGTGGCTGAGATGGGGAACCACTCTGTTGTCATGTACCAAGGGGGACATAAGCTGGCGGGTTTGGCTTCCAAGAGAGATTAGGGTAGTTTCTCCAATTAGGGTTGTATGTATTACCGTATACTGGTGGTGGCTTGTACAACCACCCGCATTGGCATAATTGTCATCATATCCCTTACATCGAAGGAACCATGTGGCGTTGTTCACTTCTGTGGCCGTGGACTGGCAAAGCTGAAGCAAGGTTTGATGGTTACAGGCGCCTCTTCTACTGCCCATACCTCATGTGGATCTTCTCTTCCACTCTTCCCAACCTTCTAGCCAAGGCGGCGCCTTGCCCTCTCATTTCCCATATCCTCCGTCGAGTACATGCCTCCCTTTGATTTGTCGTAGGCTTCATCCTCGTCTCGCTCCCTCGGGGTTAGCTCATCCCCATGCTTTGGAAGCTTGAGCCACATAATTGAGGAAATCCATGGCTTCATCCGATTCTTGCTTAGCAAAGTCCTCCACACTCGTCTCCAATAATCGCTTTTATACGGACATCCCATCATAAAAATGGTCGACCAAAGATCCAAGTATCAAAACCATGGTAAGTGTATTTGTGCACCGATGAGCCCAAACACCTCTCCCAAAGATCGGTAAAACTTCTCATCGGCTATAGGTCGAAAAGGTATAAATCGCCTTTAGGATTAAGCTGGTTTTATGTGCATTGAAAAATTTCTTCAAAATTCAACAGACTTCGTCTACCTCGATAGTCCTTGGTCTAGAGAATTAAGCCAAACTTGGCCTTATCTTTTCAAGGTTATGGGAAGGCTTCTTAACTTCATGAACTCCATATCGCCTTGAACCTTCCTTAAAAGTCGTAAAACCCTCAAATCCCCGGGATGTGTGTGCATGGATTTTCATTTTCCAGCGCCACATGCCGGGGAGCAGGGCACCCGATAAGGCCTGACACTCACATCCTCAATAGGAGGTATAATACATGAGGGTGCACCTACTTGGTGAGTACTATGGTCCCCACAACCCGGCAGTATCAGCTCTATACCCCTCGCTACTTTGTTGCTCCTGGGAGGTCTCCCATCCGCCCACTGCAAAATTGCATTTACACTCGCTGAAGTGGGCACCCACCCTCCCATCCGCCGCTCGTAGTGTTCCCATTCCAATATGCATAAGATGCTACAAATTGGGCACAGATGCATAAACTAAAAGAAAAAGCGGTGGCTACCAAAGGTTAATGTTAGCTAGAAATATAAATGAAAATTCTATGTATTGACAATATATAAAAAAAATTAAATTAAATCAACCCAACAGTGAACTACTAAGAGAGATCAAAGTAAAGACAAAAAGGGATTAGAATTTACCAACACTTGTGATGACTTCAACGCAAGTTCAATACCACGCTTTTAAGGCATCATCCCCAACTACGCCATTTGATCTGCAGATGTAAACGCAGTAGCTAAAGTGTGCCGAACTAACAAAATTTGTAAACCCATATCTTCTTAGATCGCTGTGTACTTAGCTAACAAAGAGTAGCGCCTAGGGTCAACTCGTATGTTTCTTGGCGCAAAATGATTTACAATTGACAAATGGTGATTTCACTTTGGATTGGGGGTTTTTTGTAAAAATAGTGTGACGGTGGTTTGAACCCGTAAACAAATGGGTAAATTTAATGTAAAAAGAACCTTGAAGTCTCAGCCATTGGGCTTCGAGGTTCTAGGTGACTAAGAGGTCCTCGTCCTTTCCTGCCACATGAGATGACCTGGCAGTCATTTCCCAAACCGGATCTCTGAGCTTATAAAAACCGAACCCTAAAGTTTTCTTCGAGATACAAAGTGATTTACCGGGTCATCTGCTTCAGCAAAGAAAACCGAATCTCTGATCACCCGCAGAGGTGGTGCAACAAATTTGGTACTGATCTGTACCTCAGCTGGATTCAGCACAAGCATCCACTAAGCCCCAAAAGCTTCCGGCACTGGTTAATCGTACATCAAAAGGATTAAACCCGGTGAGATACGAGAGACATAAATGTGACAATAACTCCATTTTTGGAAAACACCAGAGGATTACACTTATCTTTAAACCTTGGCCCAAAGGCCTTCCTTCAGATAGGCTTAGCCGCATCCCTTGAGCTTGGCCATCCTCAAGGAGTGTTTAAGCAAAGTAGAAAGTAAGAGAAAGGGAGAGAAAATGAGAGAACAGAAAAGGTGAAAACTCGAAAAGATTCTCGCCAAAAGTTTATCAGATCCAAAGCTATCTTGTATGTGTCTTGACCGAGGCTTATACGCTTCGTAATGGGGCGGGAAATTACAAAAATAAGACGCAGGCACCACATAGAGGGTAGTTTAGAAAAAGTCACAAAAAGTTATCAAGGTGGGTCAAAATTGGGACACAGATAGGTTGTAAAATTCAGAATTCATGAAACTCATAAAGCACAGGTTTTCACAAACCCAAAATTTTTGTTCCAAATTTTAAACCTTTGTTCCATCTTTCCTTCCGCGACTCTTTGTCATGTAGTTTCTAGCCTCGCTTCTGGATTCTTTGCATCTCGATCACAGAAGATTTTGGGCCTAATTTAGCTCAAGTAAGTCTACAAAAAATAGCCACAAAAATGGCGCAATATAAAGTCGTGGGACCTTAATGTACCAATTGGGCTATTTAAGCTGATTAGTACACAAAAAGTGCTCAAAACCTACTATAAACAGGGTTCAAAATGGCATTATTTGAGCACTAATAAGCTACCTCAGGGAAGAATCTACTGTTGGAATTATTGTTTGTAATATTATAATGTTGTTTTAGGAATGAAAATTGGAGTGATTTAGTTGGTATTGTTTTATTATTGACCTGCTCGACTATCAGTGTCAGGGTACCCAGAAAGAATCAGTGGTCATTGCTTTGATTTCTAGGACCCCTCAGCTGGACACAAAGATGGGATCACCCAGAGAGCAAAGAGAAGCCAATAGTAAATTACTGATACGGCGTGGAACTAATGAACTCTTTGATCACTGTGTATCACAAAGATCTAACCTCTATCGCGTTTCCCTCCTAGTGAGACAAGCAGAGTGTGTTCCCAAGGAAATAAGATCCGCCTTTACTGATCTAGCAGTTTAATTCTAAGATGTTTCACCTCAATTGAGAAGAATAAACTCGACCAAAATAGTTTTAGAATCTAATCAAGGGTAGGGACTTTTGTCTAATTGATGGGGCGAGGTACCAATTATAATGGAGAGGGCTTATATTATCTTGTTGATTCGTGCTACCGTAGGGCGGATCCGAATCAACAAATTTGTATCCTCATGGTTCTCCCCATCGCCGTAGTCAAGCTACTGTAATATAGCGGTCTAAGGTCGAACACGGTATGCCTTTCTCTCGTGAAATGAGAAGCAGCTTGAGTTGGAAATGGTATTTTTCGTTGATTTTGGTTTTGCTCAAAACAAATTGGTCGATGGTTGTAAATCGTGGCTATAAATTAAAGGAAATTAGAAAAGAAGACTCCTTGAAGTCTCTGGTCAATGGATTGATTTTAAGGTGTATTCATGCCCTCGGTTTGTTTTTGCGCTGGGGATACGACCTATAGTCACTCCTCAAACCGAACCTTGATTCGGGCACTAAAACCTAAACCTTAAATTACTCCTCATGAGATATGGCATCTCATTAGCATTCAAGTCCCTAACAAAGGTGCATATGGCCCTCAAAGAGGCAACCTACGCAACTAATATAAGACAACCAAGTGGATGACAAGGATCTGGTGATTAAGCAACCATCGTGAACTACAAAGCTTGCAAATACACATCATGCAGGTCGATCTAGGAGGTTTCCAACCTGTGTGGTGATGGAGCTTAAATGCTCATAAATGCTAGCAGGATAATGAGAGCGCATGAAAACCGGGATGAGCTTAAAAAGTCATCTATTTTCAAATTCATTTTTCCGATTTGTTTTATTCTAAAAAAGGCCGATGATGCAGGTGGAATATGAATACTTCACCAAATCATTGCGGCAGCCAGGGAATTCAGCGCAAAAGGTAAATTGGCAAAGTAAAGGAGCGTAATATGACTAACAGCATCGGGCTCCCAGGTCATCAAGGAAGTTGCAGCAGAGAGGCGCAAAAGGATTAAAAGATTTGATGTCGCGGAAGCTTTTTCAAAGAATCAAAATACATATATTAAGGTTGCACCATAAAGCTCCAACAGAATTGAAGCGCATCAAAAGACAAACGAAATGGGCGTGGAAAGGAACTCCAAGTCAAGCAACCGTGAATTGATGAAGAAGAAGATATGATGTCGCCGACATCATTCGCAGGTCGCTTACGTAATTAAACCCGCGACAAAGGATAATGAGGTCGCCAGCACCAAAAAGATCGTCAAAGCGATAAGAGAAATAATCAATTAACATTTATGTCGCTGAAGATCCGATGCAATCGCAACACTAACACCGAATCAGCACGCGACATCGCCTTGCAAGGAAACTACTAAGGTCGCGACATCATCATCTTCCAAAGAGAAGAAGGTCGCGACATCATTCAAATGGCTATTCGGCATCGCTTGCACTAAAAAGAAGGTCGCGACAAGATCAAGCCGCTACCACATCAACTACAAAGGAAGTCGCGACATCACCGCCGTCGCTGATAATAGTTATAAGAAGAAGGTCGCAAATAACACCGTTGTCGCGCGATATCAATTGCAAAGACTTGAGGTCGCGATATCATTAAATGGGGCCATGATAAATGTAAGCAAGGGAAAGAGGTCGCGACAGAACCGCCGTAAAGACTGGTGGTTGTCGCTACAACATCGAAATGTCGGACATCATCACAAAGACGGAGGTCGCTACGCCGTGAGGTCGCCGCACATCGTATCCAAAGAAAAGAGGTTCGACAAGAGTAAGTCGTCGCGCATATCAGCCATTCAAAGACATGTCGCAACCAAATGGGCGGGCTTATGCGACAAAGATCGAGACAATGTAGGTCGCGACAATGAATCGGATGTCGCGACATCAACAAACCAACCGGGCGCTAACTAAAGTCCAAAATAAGTACGAAATTAGCCCAACTTTAACCTATAAATATGTAGTCAAGCATCGAAGGAACGCAGCCTTTTGGCGACTTGAAAGAGAGATCCGGGTTGCTGAAGGCTCCTGTATTTTAATTTTCTTTGTTTAATTTTTTAGGATTAGTTTGTATTGCACTAGACTTCAATCGTTAGCCGTAAAGGTCATAGGCCTAATGCATTTATATTTCTTCGAATTAGTCGTTCAGTTGATTGAATTTTATTAAATTTTTGATCAACTACCGCTCGATTTATAAAGGGTTTTCTGATCAAAGAGCTAATGTATGGTGTAATCCAAGCATTTAGAAACCCAAAATCATTGAAATGACGTTATCATGAATTATCTTTCCGTAGAATTTTATTCATTATTGGGTTTAATCCCGGTTTATAAATCGACTTGCCGGTTTTGCGTTGTTTCTGGAATTGATCCCAATGTCGGGCCTCCTATACCCATAATTCGGTCGTTTCAAGCCCGACTTCCCGTGAGGCCCCATGACACACAGAAGGCATTCCCGGAGCGATGAACAATTTCGGGAGGGTACGAGAACCCGATATCGATGATCTGAATACTGTGCTCGTGTAATTAAATCGATACATCCTCTTCTCACTTGAAACCGAGAATGAGTTGAGTGAGTTATCAATTTAAGCATGCAGAGAGTTCGCCTCAATTCGAATTGTGAATTCAATCCCGTGTTAGCAACGATCTAATCAAGGAAAGAATGAGCTGTTCTAATTTTGAGGAAGAGGGAACCAAAGATAAACCCTGCAATGATCATACAAAGAGCCAAGGTTTACACCATGTTATATATGAAGTATTGAGAAAGAAAAATACCCAACAAGGCTACCTGCACGTAGTTATCAAGCCCACTCGTATTCGAGAGAAACTATGAAGGTGAGATGATGAACTGGTGGTCTGGAGAGGATCCCAACCGCACTATCATATCTCTTGACTAGCCTTAAAATCTGTGGTTCGAAAGCAAAAAATTATCATATGTCGTAGGGAATCGATTCTCATAATAGCTTTATTTCCAATGTTCCCTTTACAGATAACCTGTTCAATCTAAATTGTTGGCTTCATTATTTTTAGTAGTCATTCATTTGTTATTCATTCATATTATTTTTTGGTTTCATTATTTCAAGGCTTTTACAAATTGGATTCAAATTGTCTAGTATAGTCCAAATAGTATAGAGCTTGAGTAGTTGGGGTGGCTTTGATTGAAAATTTGAGATCTCTCGTGGGATCGACATCTCGACTTAAATCCAATTCTACTACTTGTTAGACCTCGCACTTCAGAAGCATGGATCAAAACAAACTGCTTAACACAATGATTTACTCTTAATAAAATGCTCTTAATGAATACATAGTTATAGAACACAAAGAACAAGTTGTTGGCATTATTGCCGGGGATTAGACAATAGTCCTTTGTAATAGTGCGATAAATTTTAGAGTATGTCTTTGATCCAACCAACAAGTTTTATGGCAAGTAGGATCGAAAGAATTTAGTAGGATCAATATTCGACGGAAAGAAGGAAATACTAATTTGACATTTAAAAAGAAAAAAAGAACAAAATAGTTTTTCAAGCAAAGGGTTATTTTTAGCCACTAATCTTTAATAAAGCCATCTTGAAAATATTTGTTGGCTTGACTAATCCTATTAATGTGAGTATGTTTTGATTGGGAAAACTTTAATGACAGGGAACAAGTAACATTGATCCGATTCCAAAGCAGACATCGACCAGAAAGAATCACTCTTATTGAAAGAAAATAAGGTGCACCGCCATGGCGTATGAAAGAATGTATCGGGCGACGTAGAACAAGAAACCCATAAGACCTCCAATCACCATACAATGGAGGACTTTTGAGACCTATAATTCAGATGAATACTGCAAATCGTGATAAATTTACATTGATGCAAATAACTTTGAACTCGAAGCCAACACTGATTACAATGGTTCAAAGAATAATACTTTTACCGGGTCATCCCATTAAGACCCAAATGAGCACCGGGAAGGTTTCTCGTGATGGCAAACACTCTGAAGTTGAATGGTGAGACCGAGGTCAAGTAAATCGTATTTATTCCCATTTTCAAGAGATACGCTAAACACATGGTATGAATCTTTTTACCATATGGTTCCGTTGATACTTGGGAGGAGCTTCTTGTAGAAGCCTTATTTGTAGATTCTTCCCCCATCACTCACCTCGTAGAGAAGATGAGATAATTAAACCAGTTAGGTAAAGAGACGAGCCTTTATGTAGTACGAGAGATTCAAAAGGTTACCGAAAAATGCCCGATGCATGGAATAGACTTGAAGACTCAGATGGACATGTGTATCATGCCTTGAATGATACATCTATGGGCATCATTGGTGTCGCGTCGTGGAGCATTCAAACGTAAGAGTGTCAAGAGGCAAGATGATCCGACGAGGACTACGAATGCAACATGCAAAGCTCCACCGAGTTTTCAAGAGTAATTTCGGCAGAGGGTGAGGAGTCATGGAGCTGAGCAAGATGACAGCCATGGAGGCCAAGTTAGATGCCATCACATAGAATGGACAAGCAAGAGAAGATGCACACCGCTTCATGAAATAGATACGAGAGGGAACTATTGAAATAAGTTCTCGATGTAAATCCACCGGTTAACTGCTTTATGATCGAGGAGGTTAAGTACTCAGGAGCCAAGAAGTTATCACTCAAACCAAATCCTAACCTGCCAAAGACACTATCATCTAGCACCGAGGAACCATGAAAAATTTTTCATATGGTCGGGGGACTTTCACAAGGCCCAAGGTATGCACAAAGATCCTCAATGGATATCAAGAACCACCAAGGTTCCTGCAAAGCAAAGAAGAAGGAGGGAAAATAGAACAGCATCGTAGTCGAGGAGAGTTCAACCATTTGAAGGATCAATGTCGCGAATTCATGGGGGGACAACAAGAAGTCAAGAAAACCTCCATGAACAAAGTTTCATGTAATTGGAAACCTCAAATACCAATTCTCAAATTTTCAAGAATACCACAAATGCCTCCTCAAGAACCCGAGACAATAAAATAGGGGCAACCGGCCCTAACCCCCTGCAGAAACTGTGATGAAAGATGCCTTCCCGCTGACACAAAGAAGAACTTCTGTAGATCGTATGATCAGTACTTAAGAAGAAGAGAAGATTGGAGAAGAAGATTAAGAAGATGAACAGGAGAGAGTATCTGGATACTGTCAGAAGACTGGAGGTGGAAGAAGGAGAACACTCACAGAGAAGAAGGCAGAGAACTAAACAGCTTTGTCACAGCATCATTTCCACAGAGGCCGCAGAATCAAAGAGGAAGAACAGCTGCAAGGTTTTGAAAAACCTTCGTGTCGGGAGATCGCATGCCTTTCACGTATGCTGACTCGGCCACTTTATGCAAATGGAAACAAGACATCGAGCAAAAAGAGTGAAGATTGCTGAAGAAGGAATTGTGAACTTGACCGCACCCTGTTGGCCGTGATCAAGAGAGACTTACCGTAAAAAAGATGAAGGATCCAGGGCTTCACCACCCATTCTCTGCACCATCGAGAGCTCGAGTTCGTGAAGTTCTCCTCTGCGGACTCAAAGGACAATTTAATGCCCTATTCTCGCGCTAAGAAGTTAAGCTCAGTTTTTACTCCCCACTGATCGTTACTCTCCAAATGGCGTATAGAACCCCGGCAAACCCAAAGGAATCATAGAAGATGTGCCGGGTAAAGGTGGAAATTTATTTTTCCAATAATTTCATCATACCTGGATATGGTGCTAAGATTCACAAGTTCCTCTCGTTGCTGAAGGCCATTCCTCGTAACTCCATGTTCTCTTAATCGATTGTAAGGGAATTCTCACCTCGTATTGAGAAGAGGTAGCCGATTTCCAATTTAATCGGTTCGAGGAATTTAGACATAGAAAGGAAGATATCAAGTCAATAGAAGATGTATAGGTCAACAATTCTCGATTTCGTTACTATGATTGTAATTCCCAACTTTCTAATCAATGAAGAAGAGAGATGAAATTTCCAAGATTCTCAAGGTTTTGATTCAGATTTTTGCACATTAGTTTACATTCTACGAAAAGTAATGAGTCTTAAAACAAAATGTGGGTTGAAAAAGGAGACAAAAATGAAGAAAAGGAATTCCATCAAGAAACCAAAGGGAAGAAGGGCTAGTTTTAAAGGAGCTGCCAAGTCATTTAAAGCATGCTTACCCGAGCCGCTGCAGTAAAACCAAGAATAATTTCTAGACTCGTTGATGTCAAGAACAGGTTAAGCCGAAATTTTGGCGTGAATCAATGTGGAGTCTATAGCTTGGTCTATCAAGAGTTAAAAGGTATCACCCATCAATATGCATGCAATAAAATACTGTCGAAGAAAATGCAAAAGCCAATCGTCAACATCAGCGGAGATCAATCCAAAAAGAATAAAAGAAGTAGTCGAAAGGCGCGCCAAATGGTTAAATGCCGTTTTATCTATGCAATTTCGTGATAGTCCTTGGGTTAAATTCGGGCCATGTGGTTCCAAAGAAGTGGTGGATTTACTCGTAATCCGCAATGAAAGAAATGAATTAATTCAACAGCACAGCTACGACGGAGAGGCGTAATGATTACAGAGTCGAATACAACCAGAAAGATCATTTCCCTTTGCCCTTCATTGACTGATGTTGGACGTGTAATTAGCAGATACCTCATTTTTTAGTTTCGATGTGTATTCGTGCCAAGCAAACTGCATTGCAATTGCACCGAGGACTAAGAAAAGACCATATCTGCATGCTCCTATGGTACCTTGCCTTCGGCGATGCCATTCGCTATGCAAATGCTCCCGCTACTTCCGTAGACATGATGTCGATGTTCTCGATTTGGTCAGGAAGCCATGGAAATTTTTGCGATGATTTCATTACCAGATGCAGTCCAAATAACAACGTCCGAACAACCCGAAACAAGTACTTCAAAGATGCAAGGACAAGCAAATGAAGCACCAATTTGGGAAAATGCCATTTCATGGTAAATGTATGGTATTGTTCTTGGTCATAAAAACTTCGCCACAGGCTAGAAGGACATCCAAGATTTCCATAATCAAAACTCTAGCACCTCCCACAACAAAGAAAAGTGGATACAAGGGAGTTTCTTGGGCGCCTTGATTTTATAGGAGATTCATCAAAACTTCTCAAAATAGCCGCACTACTATGCAGACATCGAGAAAGACACAGCTTAATTTTGATGATTCCCGCAAGGTCGCTCAAGAAATCAAGATCGATCGTCTAAGCACCTATCATGGTCAAAATTCGTATCGGGATCATGAATTGGCAATGTGTGATGCCATGGATTTCGCAATGGGGGTCAGATGGGGCAAAGAAAAAGATAAAATATTCGTGAGCCATATACTATGCCGCAGGTAACCTTCCAATGAAGCACACAAGAAAACTATTCCACAATCAGTGCGAGATGCAAATGTTCTCTCTCACACAGAGAAATTCAGCCAGCACTCGGATCCCATGTTATAGTTCAGCGCGCACCATGCACATCAAATACCGATGTCAAAAAGAGGCTGCTTCAAGACTGATGCAGGTGGGTGCTACTATTACAAGAGTTCGATCCGAAATCGAGATAAAAAGGGCGTGATAATGTGATAGCTGATCACTGTCTGCATTAGAAAGAAATCAGCGTAAGAGGAGGAGATAAGACTAAAAGAGGGAACTTCCCGCATGAGCAACTATTTCAATTGTCATTCCAAATGCCATGGTATGTCGATATTGTGAATTACTTTAGCTTCGTGGAGTAGTTCCTTCCTCGACCAAATACCAATAAAGAAAGCTCTCGATCGACAAATGTGTATTATATCTCGGATGACCTGAACAAGTATTTGGGAGGTAGCCGAAGTATGATTATAAGAAGATGTGCGAGGGTGAACAAAGCGTGACTATGAATGAATGCCATGCATCACCATATAGGTATTTTTCCGAGAGCGAATGTTTCATAAGATACTCCAATCAGATTTTATCGCCCACTGCTTTCAAGGACTGCATCAATGGGTCAAATTATGTGATAGATGCCAAAAGATTGGAAATATTTCGTAAAGGGGTAATGAAATGCCCCTACGAGGCATATTGGTGGTGCAAATTTTGATAATGAATAGATTTTATTGACCATTCCCACCATCATTCGGAAACTCAAGTGTATTGGTCAAGTGCTGGATTATGTTTCCAAATGGGTGGAAGCAAAGTGGGTTTGTCCAAGGAATGATGCTAATACGCTGTGAGTTTCTTACAAAGAATATTTTGAGCGTTCGGGAAATAATCTAGTCTCATCATTACTTCACGTCATTTCTAAACAAAACAGTCCAAAAACCGCTGAGCGTTATGCATCGCCACAATGGCGAGTTCAGATTTACTTCCATCCCATCAATGATAAAAGTGCAGATGCTCCAATGTGGAGATTAAAAGAATCTCCGGAAAGACTGCAGTTCAAGCAGAAGGATCGGGTCTTCCAAACTTGACGACGCAGACTGGGGCTTGCCAGATCGCATTCAAAACTCTACTGAATGTCCTCATACAGAGTTGTCTTGGCAAACCGGCGCTCATTTACCTCTTGAACTCGGAATACAAAGCTATGTGGGCCATCATGGAAGTCGAACTTTGATTTAAAAAACCGCAAAGGAAGAGAGATCGCTTCCAACCGAATCGAACTCAATCGAGGAACGTTCCCTATGATAATGCTAGGATATACAAAGATAAGACAAAGAAATGGTATGATCAAAGGGATTATGAGGTGCAGTTCTCAGAGAGGGGATCAAGTTCTTCTATTTAACTCCGCATTAAAAATTGTTTCCAGAGTACCGGAAATCAAATTTATTTTGACCTATATGCATGCTGATGTCAAGCACTACATTTGGAACAATAACATTGAAGACTGATGCTGGGGAAGAATTTAAAGTCAATGGATGGTGAGACCCAAGCACTATCAAAGTAGGAGGAAAGAAAGGAAGAGCTATAGCTGGTTCATTGAGAGAGAGAAAGAATCAAAACAAAGAAGTCCAAATCTAAGGACTCAAATCGAGCAAATGATGGGAGGCAACCCATAGAGACTTTAGTTTCTGATTTTATACTTTGAATTTTTTTTAGAATTCACCTTGATTTTGTTTTTCTTTAGTTCTTATAATGATTAGTTAGTACCTGAGAAGTTAATTTTTGTTCAATGAAATCCTTTTCCTGAAATTTTGCAGACATGGCGCAGTAAATGGCTCGTGCAAGAAGGAACAAACCTGCAGATAACTCCAGCAACTTACGTAAGAGAATCTGACAGAGTGGAAGACATTCCTTTCCTATAGAAATCTGTGAAAATTGAATAGAATACATGCTTGAATTTCTGTGTGTGAATGATTTAATTGAATGCTGAGAATTTGCACATCGATAAATAGTGAAAAGCTGTCTGTTCATTAAAATTGAGGCAATTGCAGACTAGGTCGCGACAAAAACTTATGTCGCGATGTGTCATGTCGTGCGGACTCCGCCGCTGGTCAAGGAAGAGCAAGAATGAGGTCGCTAATTAAAAAGGTATGTCGTAGCGTATTTAAATAATAGAGGTCGCCATAACATAATAATGTCATCGCATGCCTGATGTCGCACTGTGGATAAACTGTCTCCATTACGATCTCATGTCTACATCAAGGTGAAGTCACATACCGGCAACTTTAATTTCGCCTCTAAAGTTAATGATAACAATTCTATTCAACCTTCTCGTTATGTACATTTATTCAAATCGTGGGAATTAGATAATAATTAATGCGTAATTAATTCAACTTATCAATGAACTCGATCGTTTATAATGGTCATTTTCGAGGAGAATAATCGCAGGAGATTTAGGAAATCTTCAATATTCATTACTCATCTAAAAAATTTCCATTGGAAACATCAAGAGAACAAGAATTCGAGTCTCATTTAATACATATATTGAAAAATTAAAAAGAAGAATAAATAACCTCGTTCTTCCAGAGAAGTTAAAATCACTATAAAAGGACGGGAAGACAAGGGAAGAATAAACAAAGAAAATGAGGAAGATGGAGAAAAAAAAAAAAGAGCTTCAAGGTTATGAACACAGAGTTTATGGAATGAATGGAGTCGGAAAACAAACCTATTCGATTCCTTATTCCATAGAACGATGTGTAATGAAGAGAATGGTTGATGGGAAAGGAATTGGAAGAAGGGTTAATTAGAACCCATCAACCAGAGAAGCTCCAAAGAAAAAGGGAGAGAAGGCCCCAATTTGTTGAACGGCCTTATTAACTGCCGAATCACTCAAGGAAGAGCCTGGGCGTCCAGGGCCAACCAAGCAGGAGCCGCAACCTTCAAAAAAAAAAAGAAGATATAGGAATCAGATCAAGAAATAAAGGGTTTTTCTTAACTTAGTTACTAGCTTTATTTGTAAGAAAAGGCAGACATTGTACAATATCGAAATAATTTGATTCCCTTTTGAATAAATTTCGCTGATCGACAAATCAAGGTTCATTAAATTTGAATTGCGCTTTCGTGTTATTCTATATTTTTCTGCTTAGAATAAATAAATAATTGCTCTTCCTGAACAAAATTTTTTGCATAGTCAAGCATGAACAAAAAGAAACTGAATGTGAGGCCACACTTTGTCAAATTCAAATAGTTGCAAGAATTGAAAAATTAGTTCTTACGATAACAAAATATTCGTTAAAATAATGGTAAACAAAGTGAATAAGTACGAGTCTTCAAGAAACACACACCGGTCAAAACTTATGAAACTTTCGACAGAATTAGGGAATATCCTCGTGGAATTGTGGATTTAGAGTTCACAAATTTTAGAACTGTTTGATTATCGATTGAGGCGAAATCCTAGGTAGAGCAACCAACAAAAATGATAGGCTATCCTGGCGCTTGTTCTCTTAGCCAATTCATTATTTATATGTTTTCAGATACACCTTAGCTCCTAAATTTGAGCCAAAATACCTCATTCCTTCAAAACAAGCACTGGAAATCCCAAGCCATCTTTATAACTAATCCTCCAGTAAAGAACCTCTGATTACCCAAAAACTCAAGGAAGGAAGAAATAAAGTTCGGGAGTATATTTTTGAGAACTAAGGGAGAAATAATTTAAAAGGCGAAGAAGGATGTGATTCCAAAGCAGGAGGAAACACTGTGAAAAGTAGTGTTTAAAGGAAGAAGTTTTATTCTAGTGGCCTAACTCTCGAACAATTAAGTTCTTAGGTGTGTTTCACACTCTAGTACCCTAATGCCAATCGGTATGGGTTTTACTAACCCAAAGTTCGCAAGAGTGTTAAAGCCTAAAAGACAGTAACATTAGACTTTTCCGAAAAGTGGCGTAGAAAGAGTTCCAAACAATGAGAAATACAAATGAGAAATTGAACAAAATGGGCTTTTAAACACAAGAATTAAAGGAAATACCCCAAAAAGATGAAGTTGGGAAATCAACCAGTTAGCAAGGAAAAGGAAGGCAAAGAAGTAAGTAAGAAAGGCTTAAAAGAGTTCAGCAAATTTTAACCCAAAATTCCATCTATCCCACGACACTCAAGCCTAACATTACAAGCTCGAAAGACCTCATTGATTCCAAGGTTGAATTTACTCTACATTAGCGGAGATCAATGAGAAAACAAGGCATAAGGGATTTTGATAAATAAATTCAAGAAAACTCCTGCAGATTAATCGACCAACATGAAGTTGCAAAAAGGGATTAGTTACCCAAGTACACACACATGTAGTCAAGACTCCGTGCCAAATAAATCGCTTTAAAACAAGGCGAAGTTTATCAAGAAATTTTGTAATAGAAGTATACTATGCTCGTTTTACAAAACCTAAATTTGAAAATAACAGATATCTCTCATTCATTATAGAGAGTGGAATTAGAAAAATCAGCAAAGACAAATGTAAAACGCCCTTGTTTGAGGACAAACAAATCTTTCTTTTCTTTACTTTAGGACAAGCAAAATTTTGGGAGCCAGTGAGTTTGATGAGCTAAGCTATCTATTTTCACCATTTTTCTCGATTTATTTTATTCTAAAAAGGCTGATTTATGTGCAAGAATATGGAATACTTCTTCACTCAAACTACTGTAAGCAGGAATTCAAAAGAGTTAAATTGCAAAAGAAACGTAGAATATGACTCAACAAGCATCAGTCTAATTATCAAGGAAGTTGCGCAGAGAGGCGCAAAAAGATTAGTGATTTGATGTCGTGGAAGCTTTTCAAGAATCAAAATACATATTAAGGTTGCAACTACAAAGCTCCAGTCGCAATTGAAGCGTAATCAAAACAAAACGAGTCAATACGTGAAGAACTCAAGTCAAGCAACCAGAATTGATGAAGAAGAAGACACATGATGTCGCGACATCATCTCAGAGGTTCGGCTGTACCAAACCCAAGATGCTGGATAATGGTGCTCACACCAAAAAGATGTCGCTGGAGCAGCGAGAAAATAATTGAATGAACATTTGCGTCGCGTTATCCGATGCAATCGCAACACCAACACTGACGCCATAGCCGCGAGCATCGCCTGCAAGGGAAACTAAGGTCGCTGACATCATCATCTAAAGAAAAGAAGGTCGCGCGACATCATTCAAATGGTCGGCATCGCTTGCACTAAAAGAAGGTCGCGATAAGATCGTCGGCCACGATATCAACTGGCATTAAACGGTCGCTATTAAGATCACCCGCCGTCGCCACAACGCTATAAGAAAAGGTAGCGTCGCGATAAATACCTGGTTGTCGCGATATCAATTGCAAAGATTTTGAGGTCGCGACATCATTAAACAGTCGCGACAACGTATAAGGAAAAGAGGTGGCGCATCCGCCGCAAAGACCGTGGCTGTCGCTGATAACATTGAGCCGCCGCGACATCAAATACAAAGAGGTGAGGTCGCGACGCCAGCAGGTCGCCGCGACATCGGGATCCAAAGAAAAGAGGTCGCTGATAAGAGGAGTCGCCGCATATCGCTCACCAAAGACATGTCGCGACCAAACAAGGGCTTCTGCGACAAAGACTGAGACAACAGAAGTCGCGACAATGAATTGATGTCGCGACATCAACCAACTGGGCCAGTTAACTAAAGTCCAAAAAGAGGTGCATCGAAATTGTTCCAACTCGTAACCCTAGCAAACATGTAATGCCACTCAAGGAACGTAGCTCTGGCTTAATTTGAAAGAGAGAGACTGGCGCGTCAAGGCCCTCAGTATTCAATTTTCTTTCTTTTCTTTTTAAATTTTTTTAGATTAGTTTGTATTGCTTTTAATTCGATTCAACGCTATCGTAAAGGTTGTAGCCGAATGCGTATTTATATTTCTTTTAAATTACTGTCGTTGATTGAATTTTGCATAAATTTTTGGATTTAACTACCGCCTCCGATTTACGTTGTTTCTTGATCGTTAGTTACTGTATGTGTAACCAAAGATTTAGAAACCTACCTCCTATCAAATGACGGGTCAGTTTAAATTATCTTTCCCCGCAGACTCCACCATTATTGTCAACTTCTCGCTTATAAATCGAATGGCCTGTTTTGCGTGTTTCTGAATTGATCCCAATGTCGCTTCCTATACCCATAACTAAGGTTGCTCCAGTTCCTACTTCCGTGAGGCCCTATGACACAGAGAAGGCATTCGAGAGCGACACAATTTCTGAGGGGTATGGAGAACTCGATACGATGATCTAATGTGCTCGTGTAATTAAATCGATACATCCTCTTCTCACTTGAAACCGAGAATGAGTTGGAGTGAGTTATCAATTTAAGTATGCGTGAGTCTCGCCTTCACCCTAATCAGAATTCAATCCCGTGTTAAGAACGATCTAATCAAGGAAAGAATGAGTCGTTTCTAATTTTGGAGGAAGAGGAACCAAGATAGTGTAAACCCATGCAATGACTATACAAAGGAGCTTACGCTTCATACCATACTATGGGTATGAAGTATTGAGAAAGAAAATACCCAAACAAGGCTACCCGTAGATTAAAAGTAGTTATCAAGCCTGCACTTATTCGAGAGAGAAACTGTATTAAGGTGAGATTACTGAACGGTGTGGTTTGGAGAGATCCAGCCACTATCATATTCTCGGACTAGTTTTAAACTGTGGTTCGGGAAGCAAAATTATCATACAAGCCGTAGGAACTGATTCTTCATAATAGCTTTATTTCCAATGTTCTCTTTATAGATAACCTGCTTAATCTAAATTTGTCATTTCATTATTCTTTAGTCATTCATTTGTTATTCATTCATATTATTTTTGGTTTTCATTATTTCAAGGCTTTTTACAAATTGATTCAAATTATGTCTAGTATAGTCCAAATAGTATAGAGCTTCTGACTAGTCAGGGTAGTTGATTGAAACCCTCGAGATCTCGCGGGATCGATATCCACTCAAATCCAATTTACTACTTGTTAGACCTGCACTTGCAAAGATGATGGATCAAAACAACTGACACAATGATTTACTCTTAATAAAAATGTTTTAATGAATATAATAGTTATAGAACACAAAATACAAGTTGTTGGTATTATCACGGGATTATATTGCCAATAGTCCTGGTAATGGGTATGATAAATTTGTATATGTCTTCGATCCAACCAACAAAACTTACCTCCAAACCTCCTCCATACCTCGCTGACCCTCCTCTTCATGACAGGGGTTTAGGCCAAGCATACCTTGGCTGTCACTCACCTCAAGGTATGTTTATCGCCGAGAAACGGTTAAGAGGAGAGAGAAGAGGAGCAAAATAAAACCTAAAACTAAATGCGGAAAGCCTCTGCACAGCAGTTAGGGGTTACAAAGTTACAAAATTTATATACCTAAACCCAAAGTGTGAAAAATACAAAATGCCTAAAATATGAAATTACATAAGGGACAAATGCAAATTTATCAAACGTGGTCGTTTGAATCAAAAATACCAAACACAAAAATGGGATTTCGCTATACAGAGGTCTCCTCGCTAGCATAGCTTAAAAATTGCCATATGTTAGCCGAAATTCGCTTAGCCTGTTTAAATTATCAAGTGGATAAAGTAAATGAGAATTTCGCTAGAACAAGAATTTCGCTAGCCAGCCAAATTCCCCGCTAGCTTGTGTGGCCTCACATAGCTTAAAATTCGCTAGGGATTGCGAAATTTCGCTTATGATTGCCAAATTTTCTAATCCCAAATAAATTTTCGCAATCATAGCTTAAAATCCCTCGGATTCCCTCCTCGCTTGCTAATGCATCACTTCCCGTGACTTTTATTCATCACTTCGCTTCAATTCTTCAACCATCTTTATTTCATCGCCCTCGCCAGGAAATTACCGGGTATCTCGTGATCCAAGACCACAGCTGTTTGCCGACCGGTTCCTCAAGACCCCGCAAAACTATCCAAAACAATCTCGGAAACCAAATCGGAGCACTAAGTGACATGCACACGATAATTGGCTTAATTCATATGATTAGTAAAAAGCACTCAAAACCTATCTTAAATAGCTCCAAAATAGCATTTTTGGGGCACTAATCACACCCCCCAACCGACACGTTGTTACCCCTTTAGCAATGCTAAAAACAAGAAAGGTATGTATGTCAAGCTACAAAAAAGCGTATAAGGTTCATAAAGTGTGTGTAATAAATAGGCTTCTTTACTCTTTAAAATGAACAATTTACACTCCTGCTCGAATACCATGGAAAGAACAAAAACCATATAAGAACTAGTTTTGTGTCAACATCGATCCAAGGAAATCAACCTCGAACTTCCACCAAAATCTAATTGTCTTTAAGGTAACTGCACTTTGACAATAAATTGCAAAGCTATCTCTCCCCCCAACCTAGCTACTGCCATGGCCTTAAACCGTTGACCAACCTGGGGCCAGACTGGGGCTGCCACCTTATTTCTTCCTTGATTGCAATGTAGTGGTACGCTAAAACTCGACTTCACTCAAAGTCCGTAACGGGGTCCACCTACGACCCCAACCAATTAAGGTCTAGGGCATCGTCAAAAGGATCAATCGACCACAAACCTGGTGCTTCACCCCGACCCGAATGACTTCGAATTAAGCACCTACAACACGCCTAAACTCTACTCCATAATTCAAGTAGCTTAACACTAAGTCGATGACTCCCAACCAATTAAGGTTTAGGGGCATCGGGCTTTAAAGGCTTTCGCCATACACCCCCACCTTACAAGTTCGGGTTTCAAGGCAAAGCGTCGTTTAGCTTTTATTCTTCTTTCTTTTTTTTTTTTTTCATTTGGAAGACTACATCGTCTTCATACGTGGGGTAACAAAAACCTATTATGTGTCACAACAAATCTAAGGCCGGGGTTTTGGTAAAGTGGAAAGAGGTGATATAGCTTCAACCTACAATAACTGCAGCAAAGGTAGGTGAACCCAGCTAAAGGGGGAATACCATGGTCAGGCTGCCGGAACTTCCATTGACCAAAAACTAAATCATGCATGAAATTTTTCTATCATTAATGTAACATACAGGGCTTCAATTTTTCAACTAAAGGAAAGAGTAGAAACACAAAAAGATAGTCACAAAAGGCAATCTCAAAATTAAATAAAACGACCTTGCCTCGCAGGCATGTATAACCAGAAAAACTAAATTCCAAAAATATGAAAATTACCTCTAACTCAATCTCATAGAATGAAAAAGCTTAGAGCATGGAATGGTTGAACAGCGGCTCCCGGCACTACAATCGTGAGTGATGAAAATGAGGATTCTCCCCGCACCGCAACTCCCGCAACATTTCAAAACCAAAATTGTGATAAGATAAGCTTGTAAATGTGTGAAAATATTTGAAAAGAAAATGTGTAAGAGTTGTGGCACCACTAAAAACCCAAATTAAGACTTTAAAATAATATAAAGTAAAATTTCAACAAAATTTGAGTGGTCCTGTTCCCGCAGAAACTACTCCCATTGTGGTAGCCATTGATCTCAAGGGAAGGTCCATGAGAGGAGAAGCCCTCCACTGCGATGCAAGGGTGTGTGCTGCAGTGCCTTCATGCTCACCCATTGTTTTGGGCAACTGCCCTCGGTGGCAAGTAAGCTGACTGCTGTGGGGAATGGTGGATTCTTCATTAATCGCCCATTGTTCTCCATCAATTCTTCCTCGTTGTTTGTTAGTATCATGCCTTTCCTAATTCCGCGGTGCCACTCGTGTGCAAACTTCATCAGGATGGTTCTCATCCTCAACTGGTTTTTGCTTGTTGCCTGGCGGAAATGTTGAGCCTCAAAGGTCATGCGCCAAATGTGAGCTTCATGACCCCATTCCAAGAATTGGATAATGGCATTTGATGGCTAGAAATGGCCTTCCCAATATAACGGGCACTGACACGTCGCCACCTGGCTCTCGTATCAAGAACCACGAAATCCAATCTGGATAGTAGAACTTATCTACTTTACCAACACATCCTCCAATTATCCCTTTCTTTGGTATTTTCACCGAACGACGGCTAAGGTTAGGGTGATGTTGGTTGGTTCAGCCTCTCCTAAACCTAACCCGCCCATACACCGAGTACGGGCAAAGAGGTCGACATCAAAACAAGTCTCATCAAAGGCTTTGTCAATGCAGTTCCTCCAATGTTAGAACCGAGATAGTTGGGGTCCCCGATCCTTGTATTTCACCATTGTCTCTGCATCTGGATGATTGGAGCTAACTTGCTCGCTTAAGAATGCTTTTTCAATGCCCAACCCCTTTCGATCGTACAAAGATCTTCAAAACTTTGCATGTGCAGTGGGACTGCTCTGATGGATGTCCAAAAGGGGTATGTTGACTCACCGCTCTTAGGACTTCAGATGCCCGCTCGTCGGGATGCTCTCTTCTTGCCTCTTGCTTGGGAAATGGAGGTGGCGTGGTAAGGTTTTTACCGAGTCCTCCTTCAAGAAAACGTGGTTCTCGCTCCAATTCTTCCCCTTTCTCTGCTTCCTCAATGTGCTTGGGCATTGGCTTATCAAATCTCTTTCCACTTCTTAAGGTAATGACATGGATTTCATCCATTTTTGGGGGAGGTTCATTGAATAGCTCGCCCATGGACTCCTCGATTTGGCGCTGGTCGAGAAGTGGAACCTCCCCGCTCGCCGATTTTCTATTCTTGTTATATGCCTCAAGCCGCCAATTCTTTCGTTAAGGTTACTTTCAAATTCTATCATTCTCTTGTTCAAGGAGCTTACATTTTCAATTTTTTTGTTCAATCGAGCATTGATGGCCTTTTGCTCCTCCACAAAATTTCCCACCACTTCGTCGATTCAAATGGCTCGCTTCAACAGAGAGGAGGTGCGGGTGCCTGTCGATGCCGGTGGAAAGGGTGGTAATGGCGCCACGTGCCCCCGGGGCAAGCATGAGGTTGAGGTTTCCGGTGAAAGGTTAAGGTGACTCCTCCAATCAAAGCTGTGGGGCAAGGCTATATGGAGCATTTGTTTGGTGTACTTTGTTTCGTCTACCATTTTGCATCCCCGTAATGGGGGTTTGACATGGTTCTCTCGTGGCCGTGACTCCGGCAAATGAAACAGCTGACTGGCATGGCACCACGCCGCACCTTATGGGACTTTTTCTTTCTAATTCCTCCAAATCTTCTAGCCAAGGTACATACCTAGCTTTCGCCTCCATATCTTCTGAGAGGGCATACATGCCTCCTCTGGGTTCATCAGGTGGCTTGAATCAGTTTACTTCTCTGGTTTGGCTCATCCTGCACTCTTGGAGGTTCAGCCACATAATTGAGGAAGTCCCGATTACCTCATCAGGATTTTTACTCAAGAAATCTCTCCACACATAGTTTCCAATAATTGTTTCCCCATGGAAGTGTATATTCCATCATAAAAATGGTTCACCAAAGATCCATGTATCAAACCCATGGTGTGGGCATGCACCGATAGTCTCCAGCACCCTCCCAGATAATCGTAGAACCTCTCGACCATCATGAGCTGCAATGTGTAAATTTGCCTCTTCAAGTTGTTTGTCTTGTGAGCATCAAGAATTTTTTGAAAATTTCCGTCGCAGCCTCTCACCTTATGGTTCTCGCCTTAATGCATTTAGCCAAATTTTTGCCTTGTCCTTAGGGTCGTGGAAAGGCTTTCAACTCTTGAGGAGCCTCCATGTCCAGAACAGACCTTCTTTGAAAGTGGTGCATACTTCCTCAAACTCCCTTATGTGATCAGAAGGGTTTTCATTCTTCGTAAGCATGGAATGTCGGGAGTAGAGGCACCAAGTAAGGCTTCACCGCCACCCTCCCACAGCGGAATTATGCATGAGGGTGCACCACCCTCGGGTGTGTATGTGTGATCCCTCATGAATCGGTATGCATCATTCCCTAGGCACCCATCAAGTTTGCCAAGTTCCTCCCGGTGGAGGATCCATTTGAGCACTCAAGGGAGGACACTTCAAGCCCTGTTCCTGCAAAGCAGCCACCCTCTCAAGCCTACCCGCAATGTTCCTATCCCATCGCATAACCGGCTTCCCCGTACACTTCACAATCACAAATGTGAAAAACAGCCAAAACAAGAACTAACAAAAGGGCAATAAGGTTAGCCAAAACAAGCAAGGAAAAACTGAAATGTAATCGAAAAATTTAAATCCCCGCAGCTGAACTCCGCAAGTGAAAAATGATAAAATCAAAAGGGAACGAGATTTTTACCAAACTCGCGATATGAATCACAAGTTCAACGCCTTCTGACCAATTAGGGCACCATCCCCTAACGCCACCATTTCCTGATTCTCGCTGCGCTACCTAGGGGTGATCCTAATCAACAAATTCTTGTATCCTATAATCCTCCCACGTCGTAATCGCTACCGGCAGCATAGTGGTTCAGGGCCTAACACTGGACGTGGTTTTCTTCTCGTGAAACGAAGTGCTTGAGTCAAAATGGTATTTCTTTGATTTTGGGTTTTGTTCAAAAACAGTGGGTCGATGGTTGTAAACTCCGCATATAAATTAAAGGAAAATTTAAGACTCCTTGAAGTCTCGGGGTCACTGGATTGGATTTCAAGTGGTGTATTCATGCCCCTGTTTGTTTCTCACACTGGGATAATGACCTAGTAGTCATTTCCCCAAACTCGAACCTTGACTGGCACTAAAACTCCAAACCCTAAATTACTCCCCCCATGAGATATGGCATTCAAGTGAGTTAATACAAGTCCCTAACAAGCGCATATGGCCTCAAAGAGAAAACCTATGGCAACTACATTGTGAGATAACCAAGGGATGACAAAGGGATCTAAGATTACAAATCCAATTGTAATCACAAAGCTTCGCCAAATACACATTGGCGAGGCTGGATCTAGGGAGGTTTCAACCTGTGGTGAGATGCGTGAGCTTAAATGCCCATAAATGCAAGTGATAAATGAGAGGGCATGAAAACTTTTCTACCTCAAACCTCCACTAAAGGACCCTCCCTTCATGAGTGGGGTTTTTTAGGCTAAGCATACCTTGGTTTGTCATCACCAAGGTATGTTTGTCAAGCCGAGAAAATGAAAGAAAGAGGGAGAGAAGAGAGAAAAATAAACCTAAAAACTAAAGTCGTGAAAGTCAGATAAAGCGGGAGCTAGGGTTACAAAGTTATAGCAAATATATAGCCAAACCTAAAGTGTGGAAAATACAAAAATGCCTAAATATGAAATTACTTATGTGGACAAAATGGTAATTTATCAAAACATGGTCGTTGGAATCAAAAATACCAAAAACACAAAGGGCCGGGATTGCTTATGTGGGGAAATTCGCTGAAGATAGCTTAAAATTCCTCGCTATAGCGAAATCGCAAATTTAGCGAAATTATCAAGAGATAGCGAAAATGAGAATTTTCGCTAGGAACAGTAATTTTCGCTAGCTAGCGAAATTTCGCTAGCTTAGCTAAAATTTCACATAGCGAAAATTTCGCTAGGATTGCGAAATTTTCGCTATGATTGCTACCTTTCGTTAATCCCAATAAATTTTCGCAATCATAGCTTAAAACTCTGATTCCCCGCTTACACGCATCACTCGTGACTTTTATTCATCACTTTGCCTTCACCCTTCAACTCCATCTCGACATTTCATCGCTCACCTTTGGTGAAATTACTCGAGGATTCTCGTGATTCAAGACTAATAGTTAGCTGTTTCTCACTGGACCAAGTTCTCAAGACCGCAAACTATCCAAAACAATCTCGAAACCAAATCGGCACTATGGACATGCACATGACAATTGGCTTAATCATATGATTAGTGCGCAAAAAGCACTCAAAACCTATCTTGAATAGGGCTCAAAATAGCACTTTTTGGGCACTAATCACTTGTCTATGGGAATAAGCAATTACCAGTCCTAAGAGATGGCTTTGAAGTACTAGGAAGGAAAAACAATCAAATCTTAAAGAGGATCAAGTCCTACAAGTAGCTGTTCAGACCCATTGTCTAGAGATAGAAATGTGGTAAACTAGAGAGTGAAATGTGTGGTGCAAGGAGATATCCAATGCTACACTACCTTGCTCTTGGATAATTCCAAAGTTCATGTCCCATCCTTTTTACCTTATTTGGAAGCTTGCAAATTAATGCTCACAACACTGATTTCATTCCCAGTGTTATTTCAGTCTAGTGAACTCTCTAATTCATGTATTTTTAAGAGTTCTTTATCTTTTTATTCAAATTCTTTTAGACATATAATTTTTACATAAATTAGAGGTTCAAATAGTGATGATCTCTGGTGTACCGAGGGGTAGTTAATTCTGCATTTTCAAAATCAACCCTGTAAACATATCCGGACTTATTTTGTCCTCTTTATTACTTGTATGACCGTGCACTTGCAGTGATTTAGACCAAAACCAAATTTTAATAGCAAAGTATTACTTATGAAGAAAAAAGCAGATTTTATATATTCAGTCAAACAAATTTTTGGCATGACTGTTGGGAATTGAACAATCTATGGTGGCAATGCTAGAAATTGAGTTGGTTACAAAACATTGGGTCAATGACAAGGTCCAAATACGCAATTGCTGACTGACAATGGTATGCCTCTTGAGAAGCTATTATTGTGCAAGTGCAATGCCTTGAGAGAAAATAAAGAGCCAATGGATTCAGAAATTTTATTGGATAGATTGTTGCTTCCCAAATCTAAATGAGTCGAAATTTTCCATTGTATCAAACAATGACCTAATTCCCTATACAAAGCATTATTCGATAGGATGAGCACTTCTAATTTGCTTTTTCCATTCATCTTTTGGCACAAGAAAGAGGAAATATGTCTGGATAATGAATTATTGTTAATGGATAAGACAACAATATTCGATGATAAATGTGTTCGGATTGTGAGTGACCTGTGGAATATTACAACAAGTAATATTTTGGTGGCTTTACTAATCCACTATAATTGTTAGTAACAATTGGGTGGCAATGCCAATCCATAAGAAATCAAATGAACACTTGAGTGGAAATGTCAATCCTCGAAATTATAATCAATCGCGGTTATGCCAACTACGAAATGCGTGTAAATGCGCTTGGGAGGTCGGGTCAATCCATAATAAAAGGGAAGCATGGGTGGCTATGCCAACCTCTCGTGAAATAAAAGTGTAGATGGATGGCTAAGCTAATCTCAGAGAGAATAAGAAGGGAAATAATGTAATGACAATCTAATATAACGTGGTAAACCCCTTAGAATGAGGTAAACCTCTATAGGGAAAATCTGAGAAAATAATCCATTAGGAGAAAAAACTGGCACAAGATGTCGTACACCCAGGATATGCTCACAATCCTCTGAGTTTTTCTTCTTTGTAATCTCTCTATGGAGCACTAGGTTTCTTGCCACTCTCCCCGATGTGATAACCCCAACTGTTTCACACATATCCTTCCAACTCATTGTGATTGAAAGAATGATCTCTAAAACTCTTTCTAATCTGCTGGGGATTCATTTGATTATGTTCCTTGAAGCCTATTTATAGCCAAGGGTTTGATCCTCAAATGGATTCCATTGGTTGAAATGGAAACCATTTTCATTGGTTGAAACAAAGGCCAATTCTCATTCATATAAACATGAGTTAGCCGACGTAATGGCAAGGTGGAGAAATTTTTCTCCTCATGGAACTGATGTTGTTGCAGCAATATTTATGGGACTGGACCCCACAAATATCCCCCTCTGACCCATGTAACAAACAAATGAGGGTGAGAGTCTTCTTGACTCCTTAGTAGGAGCTCATGCCCATGTTCTTGATACATCGTGCCAGTTTTTCTTTTGTAATGACCTTCGTCATCATATCAGCATTATTCTCGTCAGTGTGGATCTTTCTTATTTGGAACGGTTGTTCTTCAATAGCCTTCCTGATCCAATGATATCTCACATCTATTTACTTCGCCCTTGCATGATACATAATGTTCTTACTTAAGTCTATCGCACTTTAACTATGTACTATGCCGTCTCTTTGTTTTAAATCCAATTCTTGAAGAAACCGCTTCCTCCATAGCATCTCTTTTCTAGCTTCAATAGCTGCAATATACTCTGCTTTTGTAGTAGATAGTGAAACACACTTTTGTAGCTTTGACTGCCATGATATAGCTCCCCTTGCAAATGTAAATAAGTACCCATAAGTAGATTTTCTACAATCTAGGTCTCCAACCATATCAGAATTTGTATAACCTTTAAGAGATGGTTCTGATCCCCCAAAGCTTAAACATACCTTTAAGGTACCTTTGAGATATCTGAAGATCCATTTCATTACCTCCCAGTGTGCTTTACCAGGATTTTCTAGGAATCTGCTTACAACTCTAACTGGCATGAGATATATCTGGACATGTACACACCATAGCATACATCAAACTTCCAACTACCGATGAGTATGGAATGACTAACATTTTGCCTTTTGTTTTCTCTGTAGATGGACAGAGCCTCTTACTTAGCTTGAAATGGCCAGCAAGTGGTGTAGAAACTGGCTTTGAATTTTTCACATTGAACATTTCCAGCATCCGTTCAATATATTTTTCCTATGACAACCACAATTTGCTTGCCATCCTATCTCGCATAATCTCCATTCACAAGATACGCTTTACATTGCCCAAATCCTTCATGTCAAAAGTCTTTGACAATTCCCTTTTTAGCTTCTAGATCATATCGACATCCTGACCCACAATCAGCATATCATCAACATCTAACAAGAGTATGAT
The DNA here is from genome assembly GCA_016808115.1 of Tetrastigma voinierianum. Classification (NCBI taxonomy): domain Eukaryota; kingdom Viridiplantae; phylum Streptophyta; class Magnoliopsida; order Vitales; family Vitaceae; genus Tetrastigma; species Tetrastigma voinierianum. The sequence continues at coordinate 139,456 of JAEQBH010003874.1, forward strand.
GAATTTATCATCGTGGTATCTTCGAACATAAACACAAGGATCTGTAAATGTCCTTTGGTACTCTTGACTCATCATGAAAGAGTCAAATTTATTATACCATTATCATGGCCCCTGTTTAAGTCTATATATACTTTTCTTTAACTTGCAGACCATGTTCTCCTTCCCTTTCACGTTAAAGCCTTCTAGTTGCTCAATAAAGATCTCTTCATCAAGACCACAATGCAAAAATGCAGTCTTAACATCAAGTTGCTCTAATTCAAGATTCATACTGGCTGCCAATCCTAGTATAACTTGGAATGAACATTTTTACAATGTAAAGATTTCATCAAAGTCAATATCTTGCTTGACCGAACCTTTCACCACTACGAGCCTTGTGATCAGATCGGGCTCGTCGTCATTTTTTAGCTCTTAAACACCCATTTATTCTTGAGTGCTTTCTCCCTCAAGTACCTCCGTCAACCATATCATTTTTCCATATGAATTCCATCTTTCTTGCATGGCTTATCCAATAGCTTTGTCTCTATGAGACTACTTTGAAGTTTTCAAGCCCCTCATCAGCAATTAGAATATACTCCGAACTCGGGATAATCTTGTAAAATGGGGTGACGTTCCTCCGGTTGTCCGCCTTGCACCGCGGGGTCCTTCTAATGGAGGAGGATCCGTCTCCCATCAAACACCTCTCGTATCACTATTATCACCACTTTCTTCCTCCTCGATGACTGGTTCTTCGATTTCCGTCCCTTGTTCTGATTCAAACATTTCTGATTCATTAGTGGCACTTTCTAATGAAGTTTGTCTAGGTGTCAGATCTTCAACTCCTTCATATGTGAGTTTTTCATCCCTCACCTTTTTCTCAAAATCTTCAATGGTTGACGTCTCTACTTCTGACTATCTTTTGCTTCTCTGAATCCCATAGCTTGTAGCCTAACTCCTCATCTCCATATCTAATGAAGATGCACGGGGTTGCTTTATCATCAAGTCACACCTGCTCCTTTTGTACATGCATGAATGTTGGTGATCCAAACACCTTCAAGTGAGAGATGGAATATCTTTCCATCCAAACTCTTGAGGAATATCAAAGTCCAAAGGAATTCATTGATGGGCGAGTATGTTGATCAAGTAGACTCGTAGTGTTATTGGGATGTACCCCCAAAAATGACTTAGGAAGTTTAACAATTTTAACATGCACCGACTTCTTCCACAATGGTCCGATTCATCCTCTCCTCGCAAACACCATCTGGCTGTGGTGTATTAGGAACCGTCTTCTCGTGCCTGATTCCATGCTTGGAGTAATATTCTTTGAACTCCCTGGAGATGTATTCTCCACCATTATAGGTTCAAAGTCGCTTTAAAGGATTAAGTTCCTTCCACCATGGCAATAGAAATTTATGAAAATATCAGAATCTTAACTTTTGTATGCACAGTATACCCATGTCTTTCATGAAGCATCGTCAATGAAAGTAATAAAGTATTTGTTACCACCCAGCTAATCTACCTCCATGGGTTCGCAAACATCATAATATACTAATTCCAATTTCTCCAATTTTCGAGTGGAGTTCTTTTGGAATGATACTCCGTGTTGCTTTCCAAATAAGCAATAATCATAGGGGTTTTTTGATTTTTCTTTTAGCCATAGGAATGAGGGACTTCTTAGCCAAAAGTTGTAACCCTTTCTTGCTCATATGTGCTAGCCGCTTGTGCCACAAATCTGGAGAGATGTCATCATCAACTACATTTAGTTGTCCTCCACACACCTTCACTTGTGTCTTGTACAAGGAGCAACATAAGCTGCCTCATGCCACCACCAATGATCCTTTAGTGAGCTTCCAATTGCCACTATTGATAAAAGTGGTCAGATCCAACCCTTCTCTTTCTTTCTTTCTTTCTTTTCTGTCCAAAGATATGGCTGAAATCAAAAAGCCAGACACAAGTCTAGAATGTGTCTCACATCTTTCAACGTTAATGTGCACCCCATACTTGTTTGTATGCAGATGTCACCAATCCCAACGATCTAGGAAACACTTTTGTTTCCCATCTTCACAGTGCCAAAGTCTTCTACTTTGTATGTTGAGAAATATTCCCTTTTAGGGACGCAATGGTATGATGCTGCCTAGTCCATTATCCACTCGACATCTTATTCTACTGCATTACAACTATCTTCTTGATTGCAAAGTAAGGTCACCTCATTGTCACTGGTACTTATCAGAAGCCACAGTGATTTTTATCGTCTCTCCCGCTTCTAAATTTATCTCCTCTCGGGCTTCTGCATTCTCAGAGTTCCTTTTCATGTGGCCTATTTTGGCCACGATGATAGCTCTTATTTCCTCTAGACTCGATCCCGCCTCAGACTCATATGCTCAAATGGTCCTCCGCTTGCCACCTCGCTCTCCATGACAAGGGCATGTCATTACCCACAAAAGTCCTTCCTTCTCGAATTTCTTCATTAACAGTTATTTTTACAGACTATATTAACTGACTTTTCCCCTTCTCAATGTAATTCCCGTAAGAAAGGCCATCAAAGTGTTCTAACTATCTAGCAAATGAGCCAAGTAGTGCAGATGCTCGTGTCTCATCATCAAGACTGCAACTCATAATCGGCGTTGATCATTCCTTCGAAATCATTCAAATGCTCAGCAATTGATTGGCCTTCCTTGAGCTTCAAATTCATCAACTTTTGTATCAAGAAAATCTTTGCTTGTGCGTTATTTGTCTTGTACATGTTTTCCAAGTTCTTCCAAAGATTGTGGGGATCTGTCCCTCGACAAATATTATCAGAGATTCTGATGCCCACCTATCACGTAATGGACCCAATGTTTTCTCTTCAACTCTTCCAATCAAGATTGACGCGGTCACTTGACATGGTAATATACCTCTCACAGACATAGAAAACCACAATTGAAGAGATCCTCCATCATGACTCCATAATGAATAACAGGCAGCCAATTTAATCATGGGACCCGAATAACTTTCAACCATGATTCCACCCAAACTCGAACCATGCTTTGATACCAGTTGTTGGGGTTGTGAGTGACCTATAGAATATTACAAAAAGTAATATTTGGATGGTTTTTCCAATCCATTGTAATTGTTAGCACTAATCATGGCAAATCTAATCCATAGGAAATCAACCAAATACCTGGGGCGGCAAATGCCAACTCTAAATTATAACGGCTAGGGTGGCTACACTAATCCACATGGCTCAAACAAGGCTGGGGAGGCCGGGTCAATCCACATAATAAAAGATATGAGTGGCTAGCCAGCTAAACCTTAAAATAAAAAGGTATGGATGGCTAAGTCAATCTCCAAAGAATAAGAAGGGAAGATAATAATGACACCCGATATAAAATGGTAAAACCTTCGGAATAAGGGAAACCTCTATGGGGAAAATCTGAGAAAATAATCCACTATGAGAAAAAACTGGGACAAGATATCACACACCCAGGATATGCTCACAATCCTCTCGCTTTTATTCTAGACTCTCTTTGTGGAGTACTCATGTTTCCTTACACCCTCGTGATAACCCTCACAATATTATCCTTTCAACTCTTTGTAATTGAAAGAATGATCTCTAAAACTCTTTCTAATCTGTTGGAGATTCATTTGATTATGTTCCTTTAAGCCTATTTATAAAGTATGGCTCATCCCATGGATCCTGGCTTATCGAAATGGAACCACTCTCATTTGTAAACAAATAATTCTCATCCATAGAGTTAGCCGACGTAGTGACAAGATGGAGAAATTCTCCTCATGGAACCATGCATTATTATGCAAAGATTTACGAGGCCTGACCCCATAAAATGTTGTACATGGGACTCACCCACAAAGCTATTAGAGTCTCCACATAAGATGCTACTATTTAGTAGAACTCGATAAATCCCTGATAGATTGCCAAGTGCCCAGACGATTTGCTTGAAAATGGTGCTTCCAATTCCAAACCACCTGAAGCTCAGCCCACACCCCGTCAGACAAGGATAACCCGAAGAGATGTTTCTGGGTGTTCACAAATATGTCAGAAACCCGACCCACCTTGCAACCGTTCAACAATATATATCTGCTTGAAAAGGAGGAACTAAATTTTAGCTCCACTGGAATACAATGTATATGAAAATGCATGTCCGCACTTTAACTCAGAGAGTGGCAATTTGCTTCCACATATTCCTTCTATCGAGTCAGATCGAAACGCGCAATGACACCGCATTTCTGGAAAGAAGTCCCATTCCCCAGATGGTGCTTTTCACGGTATTGGACTGGAACAGTTGGTTTCCATTTCTGGTCGATTCACATCCGTTTATCTCGCGTTGGACACGATTATCTCAAGAAAAATAATAGATGCGTGTGACATTTGGCTTGGGAGTGTTGCAACTATTTTCTCCGATGCCTAAGTTTAATCTTTTCTTTCAAGGGAAAGAAAGATCAATTTCTTTGAAGAGCTTTATTACATACCTTTATGGTAGAATGGACTGCATTTATATGTAAAATAGTGGTTACTTCAGCACGGCGACACGCTATTTCTCCCACTGGTCGTAGTTTCATTTTCTCTCTTATCATGGACCGATCATATGGATAATGCGGAGTCGTAATCATGAAATTTCCCTTTATTTCCTAACTGTGGGGAGTTGGATCATGGAGACTGCACTTTTCCTTTCCCACTAGTCTTTCTGGCCGCCTATACCACTCGATCATGATCATAAGGGCTCAGTGGTTTCACTCGCAGCCTGCACCCATGTACTTTGGCATGGGTAGGACCCCTTCTCACAGGGCTTCGAGCTTCGTATTCGGTTTGTTCCTCAAACTCATAAAATGGGCGCTTGGGCTTACGTCTCGGGCTCGCACCTAGGCCATGATCTATTGCTCGGGAACCCCCTCAAATTCTGGCTAAGCAAGCTTAGCAAGGGCTACAACTGCCTCTTACTGGTTGCGGCTTCCACATGGCTGGCCGTGGTTCGATCCGCCTTTGTCATCACAAACGCCTGCGGTAATGAAGCCGCTCTTTAAATTTTCGTGTCTCGTTTTCGACCGGCTGCCTCCCATATCTTTAAAACATTCATTGCACATTCTTCATTCTTGAAACCTCTTTCTAAGGTTTGGAAGTGTCTTTGATCGCTCAACCGCTGGTGCTTTTTGTCGTCCCGTCCATATGGTCAAGCTTTGTTTGCGAGTCTCTTCTTCTTCGCTTGTTTTTCTTTCCTTGTTTTGAATTTTGAGTTATTAGGGCTTATTGGGTTGGGGTTCCACCTCTTTCGTTTTTCATGTGTTCTCCCTTTCCATCGCTTAATCATGCATGCTTCCTCTGGGCCTTCTCGATCCGTGGCCTCTCAAGGTGATGCAGGAAGGCCGACCGAGAGTCCAAGTGGGGGCGAATCAAGCGACCGATTCGTATTCCTACCGCTGCGGTCGTTTGTCCTTCCAATCACTGCATCTCCTCTCGCCCAAGGTAAGTGTGGTGGAAGATTAGCAAAGGACAAAATCCCTGTGTGGTCTGACATTTTGAGGGCCATTGTGGAAAGCCTTGATGCTGGCCCTGGGCCGGTCGAGCCTTCAGACGCCAAAATCTTAGCTACTCATTATGTTCTCCTTCCGGTCCCAACTGATCTCGATCTTCTCACGTCTTATGTGGTGTCCGTTCCTAAGATGGTGTGCTTCTTTGAGGCGGCCTTTGAGAACGACCTCCACTTCCCTTCGCACCCATTCATCAAAAGTGTTTTACAGCATTTCAATGTGTGCCCGTCCCAAATTTCTCTTCCTCCCACTTTTGGCATCTCGGCCTTACTCCTGGTCGTTTTCACATAAGGGCCTCTAGATCCCTAGTATAGCCCCTCGTCATTGATCTCTTCAAGCAGAAAGAGCTTCCTGGAAGCCTCTTTGTATTCTCAAAGTGCTGCCTTGCCAAAATTTATAATTTCCGACCTCCCTCCTCCCATAAGCATTGGAAATAAACAAGGCTTCTTCACTGTGGCCGACATCGAATATAACCCTACCGATCAAGACTCCAGATTCTTGGGACACCCATAGTGATGGATCGCCAACTCGAGAACCTGCGTGAGTTTTTCGTCCATGCTAGTAGGGGTTAACTTTTTAAAGGTCATGCTATATCCTTAACTTTGCTTGTCATACGCTGTGTAGTATCCGTCTCCCGACCTTACCCCGAGATGTGGAAGTCAGAATATCCCCAAATATACCCTAGCGCTGACTTGTTTAGGTATATTAAAAAGTTAAATGGAATTTTTCTAAATAAAACTGAGAGACCAAATGAATATTAGAGACAAGGTACATTAGTCATTTACCACTTTGAGGATATGAGTAAGTATAAATCGTCAAGATTATATGTAATACGAATTCCTTTGAGGTTATCAGTGGCCAAATTAGAATATGGCATGTTGATTTGCAAAGAGAAGAACCTATGAATCTAAATGCAAAAACGGGAAAAGGGATTGAAAGGCAAAGGCAAACATGGGCCTTAACTCAAAATTGGATTTACACTAAATCTGGTCTCATTTTAGGGGAGTAATTAAACCGTAAAAGAAAGAGAGGAGATGTGAGAAGAAGAAGAAGAGGGAAGAGTGAAGAGAAGAATAGAAGAGAAGTGAGGCAGCCAAGAGTGTATGGAACTTTGGGATAGATTTGTATGGATACATGTTTGTGGCTGTGGTTGTGGTGTTCTAACCCTAGAATGAGTTCTTGTATGAAATCATCACAAATCCCTTTGTTTTCTAGTACTTTGTTGCTATGAGAAGATTCAGAGGTCCAATGGCATGTGTTTGGTTCCAAGTGCTATGTAAAGCATGGACATGTTTGTTCTTGTTCTGTGTTTTGATAAGAACCCTAGACTTTGTAAGATGGGTTTGAGTAAAACCTAGGTCTTGTATAAGATATGAATAGAAAGCATGTTTGAGTTCAATAGAGTTCATAAGAGTGTGCATTGAAAGATAATTGAAAGTAGAAAAGTAGATTACAAGAGGAATTTGGAGTGGTTTCTTTGAGGTGTTTATGGAGTATTGGGGTTGATTTGGGTATCAACATATGGAAAATGGGAGAAAAACACATTCTAGGCATTTTTCTAAGTGACTCTGCACCGCACACCTTGAACTCGTACCTAAGATACTTCAGAACCGAACCTCGTACGGCATACAAAGGTGACACCATGCTCTATTTTTAACCAAGGTCAGATTTTGGCCATAACTTGCTCATTTCTTATCCGATTGAGTGGATTCAAGTTTCTGTTAAATCCACTTCAAGGAGAACTAAACATCAAGTGAAATAGGTACTTCAAATTGATTCATGTGGCCCAAAAATTCACTTTAGCAAGCCATGTTCAAGCCAATTTCTCGGGTTCTCATGGAACATAGAGTAATTCGTTGTTTAGGACATAACTGAGTTTTGGTGTCTGATTTGGGTGGATTCCAGTTGGAGAAGAACCCTTAGTAATCTTTAGCTTCAGCAAAGTAGTACACAAAATACCAATGTCAAATGTATAGTTAAGATCCCTCGAAATGACAAAAATACGGTGGTCGCCGTTGTCAGCCGCAGGCCGCGAGTTGGCCGTTTTGTCATGGCTTGCAACTTGCACACCTCCTTCGTTAGGGACTTCCATTATGGGTATTCTTGAATTCTATAGAAAGCCTTCCATTGAGTCTAGAATCTAACCATATTCTATTTAATGGCACGGTGCCCACATCTTGTCTGAAAATTTAATTTTTGTACCAAGTGTACTAATTCGCCAAGTTAAAGTTAATTGGAATACATACGGAAGAAAGGATGTAGTAAATGAACAAGAGACGTAATATGTGTAGATGTGTTCATGAAACATGAATGTGATATGGAAATGAAATGAACCAAACATGAATATGAAACATGAAAGGCAATATGTCATGAACACATAATGTGTTGTTATATGCGATCATTATTTCATATAACCGTAAAGGAGAGCACAAACGATAGGAAATACATGAACGAGTATGTGAATGAGTATATGTAATAGCAGAATATACATGAATGAGTAATATGTGAAATTCTATATGCGCTTGAATGAGGGTAAGGAATAGTATATGGAATGAGTATGTAAATTATATATGGAATGAATATATGAATGAGTATACGTGGGAATGAATATATGAATGAGTATATAAATGAGCACATGAATGAGTATGTGGAAACCCAGTATGCTACCAATGAGTATATGAACGAGTATGTGAATGCTATATACGAACGAATATACAACGAGCATACTTTGTAAACGAGTATATGAACGAGTATATAAAACGAGCAATACGAATTAGTATTGAATGAGTATACATGAATGAGTATATGAAATGAGTACGTAAATGAGTATATAGATTGAGTTTATCTTTGAAAAGATAATACGAAAGTGAATATGGAATTGAAATGTGATATTTGAAACCGAATAAATGTGAATGATGATAAGGACGGATTCATCAAACGAAATCCGCCATAAATGTGAATATGGAATTGAAATGTATATTTGAAAACCGAATTTAGTGTGAATGATGATAAAGACGGATTCATTAAATGTAACTGGCCATAAATGTGAATTGATTGATATATCAAATGAACCGCCCGACGATGCAATGTAAATCGACATCCGCCACGGCGGCACCCGTAATTTTTCCAATGTCCCACTTAGCGGGATATACCAATCGCATCCGTCATGATGGCGTATTAAGTATTGAAGAAATGTCCTAATCTGGGCGGATGTACCCAATCAGCATCCGTCTTGATGGCGTATGGTATGACTGGATGTACCATGTCTGGGGCGCACTAAATCCAGATCCGTCATGATGGAAGACCGAATAATTGATACCACATGTCGGGGTGCACCAAACAGCATCCGTCATGATGGGAGACCGAATAATTGATACCACATGTCGAGTGCACCAAACGCCATCCGTCATGATGGAAGACCGAATTGTAAAATGTGTAGGCACATTACCGAATGATAATAAGGGCGGGATTCATTAAACGGAATTCGTCATAAATGTGAATTCTGAATAGTCAAAAGTGAAATAACCAACATTGACGGCGTAATGGGATTTTATGTATATGCTTAAATCTCATAAACTCGACTGTGAATTGAATTATTGCATTGAAAATGCATGTTGTGATATGTGATAAATGATTTTAAAATGGTAAAGCATGTGAAAATGAATAGTACTGAGTATATGTGGGATATAAAGGCATTATTTTGTAAATGCATTTTTGTTAATTGTAAATGTTTATGGGCTTGCCCATAATGAAGTGTCCTTTTTCCGCAATTGCAATCTAAATGGAATAAAACCAAACAAAATGTTTTGAGAAGATAATTGAAAATGTCGGAGTAAACCGGGCTCCGGCTTGGATCCGCCAACCGGGTCGAGTTGGGGATTCGGGTCGCGACACTTTTGAAAACGAAAATTTAATAAAACCAAACAAAATGTTTTGAGAAGATAATTGAAAATGCTCTGAAAGTAAACTGACTTCGCTTGATTCACCAACCTGCCTAGCCTGGGATTCGCCGATAATTTTTGAAAAACGAAAAAGTTAATAAAACCAAACAAAATGTTTTGAGAAGATAATTGAAAATGTCAGAGTAAACCGGGCTCCGTCTTGGTTCCGCCAACCGGGTCGAGTCTGGGATTCGGGTCGCGACACTTTTGAAAACAAAAATTTAATAAAACGATAACCAAATGAATTAAACGGTGTATCAGTCTAATTTGACCCTGTATGTATTTGATATGACTTTGATATGTTTCGATTTGCCATTGTATATGTATAAGTTGTTTCTGAATATGATCCTCAGTATTATACATGGTGAAGCAAGATATGAATTGAAACTAGTAAAAGACATGACACATGGAAGTAATACGTAAACAAGATAATGATATGGAACTCCGTAAAGGATAAAACCTACATGTGGCCATGATATGAGTTAGAAGTCACATACAATTAGGGCTTCGTTATATGCATAAGGAAAAGTAAATGAAAAAAAAGATTGTGACGGCGATTATTGTTATTGGTCATATCGGGCTTCATATGTTCCCACCTGCTGCAAAGCTTAGCACCTGGGTGTTCAATCCGTGTAGGTAATCGAAGAGGAGATAAAGAGGAAAGGATAATCCTACACCAGCAAAGACGGCCATCTCAGAGGATAGTGTGCTCACCAAGACTGGTTTTTCCGGGCGATCTCCGATGTTTGTATTAGACATATATATGTATGTTTGTATAAGTAAATGGGACTTAGTATATGCATAGATTTTGACGACACCACTCCGATGGTAGTTCTTTTGTATATGTAAATGATTTTTGGTTATTACAAAAATTGTTTGTATACCCATAGGTATAAGTTCAACTCTGAAAAAAAAAAGAAAAAAAAAAAGAGGTGTTAGGGGGTTCCAAGATATGAAGCCTCGCACTCGAAACCGGCTCGGATTCTCCTAATCCGGTCGGATCGGACCTGGCGCGGATGTAAGTAAAGCGGCAGTTGGGCAAGTGTTGTCCACGGGCGTATTCCAATCTTTTCAGGTTGGACATTCCTGGCTCTTTAAGTGTTAGACCTTCCTGTTCCCTTTATTCGAGATCCCCTCTGCCCCCTGCTATGGAAATCTCTCCCCGAGGCCTCCACAGGAAGCCAACTCCTGGAAGAACTTCAAGCCTGTGTTGCTTTACTGACGTAAGAAGAAGAGGAGCGTGAAAGCCGCAAGGCCTCAAGCTCCCCGAAACCACCCCTCCCGGGCCAGGGGTAAGATCCCTAAGTCGGAGATCCGCCCCCCGCCCATCGCCCTCGCCAAGGAGCCGGGACTCACGCGCCCAAGTTCGGGTGTGAGGTGGGCAAGAGCCGCCTTAGCCGAGAGGTGTCCGAGGTGGTGAGTACACGACGCTCATCCTCCTGGCCAAAGCTGCTATGGGTTCTTCGAGAAGGGTCACTGAGCCTTGAAAGTCCTTCCTATCTCATTGAGTCCCCGGCGCCAGAACGCCAGCCCCCTCCAAATGTGGAAACGAGGGAAGTGATCGCTTTGGAGCTGAGGGGGGTGAGGACTCACTGCTTACCAATGCGGAGCTCGCCACCAGGACTGTTTCGTTTGTCCTTCGAGACTCTGATCTCAAGAAGGTGGATGCCCTGTGCATTGAGGAGGCTTTAGCCCTATCGCTCAAAGGAACTATCTTCGTATGTCCGAGCGCCTTCTTTTATTCATCTCATCATTGTGTTAATGTTGTCTGCTAACTCCATCTTGTTCTTTGGTAGACGGCCACTTATATAAAGAGCTTGGCGAGGAAGGCCAGTTTGACCTAGAGATCTATTAAGGCAACGAAAGCATATAAAGCTAAAGTCGCCTCCTTGACCTCCGAGGGCTGAGCTGGGAGCTCGGATACAAAGCTTGATCGAGGATGTCAAGGGGTACAAACTGACCAAGACACTCGACCTGCAAAGGCGAAAATCGAAGACAGAAAAAAAGGTCATGAGGGCCTTAAGGGGTCACTAAAGAGGAGCTCACGGGTGGTTAAGGAAGAGCTCAGCCGCCAAGGAAGGTTTGCGCACCAAAGCAACGGCTGGGATCAGCCCGGGCGAGAGGTTTCTAAAGTCGAGCCCGTGGAGCGCTGGGCCGAGAGTGCAACGAGCCACGCTGACCTCCGCAGGCAGAGGCCATGGTTAGCCACAGGATGGAGTAAATAACGGAGTCAGGGATGAGGTCAAGACCTTATGGCCCCTGGATGGCTTACTTCGATCTAAAGCTACCAAGGCTTCTTCCTGCTCACCCCCACCTTCCAAAGCCCCGATCCCGACTGAAGCAGGAGGCTGGGGTTATCCGCTTCGAGGACGAGAGACCCTCGGCGTTCTCCGACAATTCCTAACTATGTTCCTCTTCCGAGTGAAGTTGAGGTTCCTACCGAGGCTAGCTCTCCCATCTTGCCTGCTAGGGCTTAGCCTTCTAACCTGCGCGGCTCAAAGGCTCGCACTACTAAGGTTGCTCATAGCTCTACCTCGAACATTTAGGCCCCTTTGTATAATCTTTGCCTATTTTGGCTAACTTCGAGCTCTAAGCTTCGATATCTATAACGCTAACATTGGTTTTGTTATTCTATGGATATCTGTCCTTCTACCTTCTTGGTTTTCCCCGCCTTCTCATTCCGTGGCCGAGAGGTTGCCTGGGCCATCCAATCTTTAAATGGTCGGGCCTTACCGAGCTATGCGCCTTTGATCGCTCGAGCCATCGTGCTCTCATCAAACTGAGCTATGTGGCTCCTTTGCTACTTGGCCTTCTGGGCTGTTAGGTTCTTAAGAATCGAGCTACATGGCCCCTTTGAAACTTAGCTATAAGGCTCTTTTGAAAATGAGCTACGAGGCCCGTTTTAAAACTGAGCTACGTGGCTCCTTCGAAACTGAGCTACAAGGCTAGTTTTTAGATTTGAGCTATGTGGCTCCTTCGAAACTGAGCTACGTGGCTCCTTCGAAACGAGCCACTAAGACTTTTGAAACTGCTTTACAAGGCTCAGCTTTAAACTAAGCTACATGGCTCCTTCCTAAACCGAGCTACAAGGCCTCAAGCGAAACCCGAGCTACGCGGGTTCTTCCGAACCGAGCTACAAGGCTCTTTTAAAACTGAGCTACAAGGCTTGTTTTTAAAACTGAGCTATGTGGCTCCTTTGAAACTATGCTACAAGGCTCGTTTTTAAACTAAGCCACGCGGGCTCCTAATAACCGAGCCATAAGGCTCTTGCAATCGAGCCACATGGCTCCTTCCTAAACTCGAAGCAAGCAAAGCTCTCAAATCGAGCTATATGTTTGCTTTTAAACAGCCATGTGGCTCCTTTGAAACCGAGCCACAAGGCTCATTTTAACCGAGCTACGTGGCTCCTTCAAATTGAGCTACAAGTGCTCTTCAGAACCGAGCTGGCGCGCCTCCTTCAAAACTAAGCTACAAGGCTCTTTTTGAAACTGAGCTACAAGGCTCTGCTTTTAAACCGAGCTATGTGGCTCCTCACAACCGAGCTAAGGCCTGGGCTTTAAATTGAGCTACGTGGGCTCTTTTGCAACTAAGCTACATGGCTCCTTCGAAACTAAGCTACAAGGCTCTTTTGAAAATGAGCTACAAGGCTCGTTTTTAAAATTGAGCTACGTGGCTCCTTCGAAACTGAGCTACAAGGCTCGTTTTTAAACTGAGCTACGTACTTCTAAACCGGTGCCTACGCGCCTTTGAAACCGAGCTACAGGCCTGCTTTTAAAACTGAGCTACGTGGATCCTTCGAAACTGAGCTACAAGGCTCTTTTGAAATTGAGCTACGTGGCTCCTTCGAAACTAAGCTACTAAGCTACGTGGCTCCTTCGAAACTGAGTTACAAGGCTCTTTTGAAACTGAGCTGTAAGGTTCTTTTAAAACTAAGCTCTTGGGTTCCTAAACTAGGTTACGCAGCTCTTTCGTCTTCCTTCCCTTGGGAAAGGGCGCCCGATTTTAATGAAGATCTATGGAGAATCGGAACAGACTGCGTGGTTTCCCAGGCTTCCAGGTTTCTTTATAAATAACCGCCTCTCTTCCATTAATCAGGCATTCGCTCCCAACCTCTCTTCCTCTCTCTTTGACGTTATTCTGAGTTCATAAGCATGATGAAGCCAAGGTGGTTTGATCACGCACTACGTTGTAGTCTATTTAGTGGGTCGCAGTCGACTTTGGCTCTCGACGCTTGCCGCGCTTGTAGGAGTTGCTGTGTTTTTCCCTAATCCCTCCTCGTGGAGTTATGCTTGTTCCCTAGTACCTGCCCCCATATCGATGGAACTCGACTGTCAGGAACATATTCTGGGAGGGGCTACGCCAGGGAATACTTTTAAGTCCCGCTCTCCATTATTCCTTTCCTCCTCTTTCTCCTTCTCCTTCCTTTTCTTTCTCTTTCTTGTGGTTTTTGGTCGACCGGGTGTCATCGATCGTGGATCTTCTCGAGATGTAGAGAACGGCGTATGCAGGACTCGCTTTGGTCGATTGTAATTTTCTGAGATGTAGAGAACAGCTTTGCTAATTGTAATTTTCTGAGATAATAAAAGTATAGTCTTTTGGAAATGTGTGTACTTGTCTGATGTTTGTTTTTTTTTCTCGACGACGATACGCTTCAGTACTTCAACCCTAGATAGAGAGGCTTATGCTTTTACCAATCATAATATATTAATGCCACTGAAAGTGTTCAAGCCTTTCTAGTACACTTATGCCAGGTGGCTTTTGAGTGCTGTTTTGCAGTAGCTACAGACTTGAGCTACTCGGTCAGATGACCATGAAGAATTGATTCCATCAGCCCAAATATCACCGAACAAGAATCAATGAGAAACCAGTAAAAGTGAATAGTGTACTGATGCAAGATAGGTGCGCACTTTTCGGCTGAGAGTCGCTTAGCACCCCTCGCCAGATCGCTGGGGCAAATCTACAACCCTTACGGCACCAAGACCTTGCTTAAATCCTCTCCAGCCTCTACGCTGCAGATCACTAAAATTCCTATTTTGTACTGCTTATTGGCCTGTGCCTGCTTAGCTCTCATTTAGTCTTCAGATTGTATTGCTTTCAGCTTAAATTTTCAAACAATAACAAGATCAAGTTTTCGTCATGCTCTTGTATTTATCGCGTATTCCAAACTTCGGTGTGGTTACTCCTCTCGTCCTTATCTCAGCCAAGTTGTATGCCTTGGTACTACGTACGAGTGCGGCCTGGCAAACCCCTTCGTGTAACGTAGTATTCTTGGGGAGCACTGAAGAGAGCAGCACTCTGTAAGTTCATTTCAAACAGTCTCTTTCCTTCTTCCTTTCTCTGCTTTCTTTCGGTTGCCAAATTTCTCTGAGATGACACCAAGAGGAGCGTTGTTGCCTCTCCTTTCAGCAGAGAGCTTATTGCATGAGATGTAGCTGAGTTCTTCAGACAGTTAAAGTGTCGTACTTATGACCCCCATCTTCCAAATTGTACTGAATGCCATACCTGCCAACACTCCATGCCTTGGGATACAGCTGCAGCTACTTAATGCTGTGCACCCAGGTTTTACGGTGCCTCTGAACAGCACACGTTGCGTCTTCAAACAAAAGGCCGTGCGTGATGGCAGCCAGCCGTGTCGACTCTCAGTCAGGAGCTGATTTCGCTGCGAGGCCTGCTGCCGCCCGGCTGGTGCCTGGGACCGCCGTACGCAACGCGGATCTCCGAGATCACTTGCTTCACCTCTAATCTCACGCGACCCAAATCTTCAAAAGTTGGCCTACCTTTAACTTTCGCTACACTGCCAGTTCATTCCTTTGTCGGTGTTTGAAACTCCAGCCCAAAGAGTCCAGCACAAAGCCCAGCCTTTCGCACTGATGCAAACGCGGATGAAATATCCCGTAGCTGGCTTTAGTCTATACGCAGCAGCTGACACAGCAGGTGAACTTAGTATAGTTTATCATGCACGTGGCACGACCAAATGCCATTTGATTCGCGCTGCTTAGGTGGTCCGGAATCAACAAAATTTGCTATATACCTGTTCCACGCCGTAGTCGCTACCAGATAGCTGGTCTATAGCCTAACACTCGGACGGGTTTTCATCCTAAAATGGTTTGCATCGCTGCATGAAGTTGCAAGGCTTTTTATTCGACTCTTTGGATTTGGGTTTCAAAACAGTGGGAATGGTTTGAAAACTGAGAATTGTAAAAACTGAAAGTTAAAGGTGAGAAAGTTAACTTTGAAGACAGTCACTAACTCTGGTAAGTCAGTAAGCAAACAAGTGTCCCTGGTTTTATCCCTCGCATTATGACATGCAACCTATAGTCCAAGGCATAACCGATCTTATGTTTAACTAGCAAACCTCACCCTTGAAATCAACTCCTATTTGAGTCAACACAAGTAACATGCATCTATGGCCCTTTTAATGCTTGGAAACCCTAACATTTAAAATATCATTTCGCAGGCTCAGAAGACCATCTAAAGAACTGCGCATCTAGCATTAAGTATGCGTAATCAGATCCTAAAGCATGGAGAGTATTGGCCAAATTAACATTCAATGCTATTCAACCCTAATTTGAGAAGATGGGGGTCATAAACACAGTATCTATGGCTTTTAATACAAGAGGACAACCCTCGTATACATGCCCCACCACCAGCTGCAGCTTCCTTCCTCTTCATTAAAGAAAGGAGGCTTAGCTGGCATCTCGAGTTGTCATCCTCAAGAGGGGTGTTTGGCAGCCAAGAAAGTAAGAGAAAGAGGAGAGAGAAGGGAGAAAAGCAAAACCTAATTAAAAATACGAGACTTTATTTACAAAAATGAAAACTTACAAATTCTTCTCTCCTTCCAATTGTTCTCCCCCAAAATTCTCTCTGTTTATTACAAAAAGAGAGGGGTTTATATAGGCCACCTCAATACATGAAAATACCAAAAAACCTCCTAACTTGGCTAAGTTAAAGGACAAGAGAGTAATACAATCAAGTTTGAGCTCAAGTAGCATTAAATACAAAAACATGACGAGGCGTTGCATTTCGGCTAGGTCAAGAATTCGCTAGGTAGTGAAATCACAAGGCCTAGCGAAAATGGGAAATTTCGCTAAGGCCAGGTAATAGCGAAATTTTCGTGAGTAGCGAAAATAGGAATTTTCGCTAAGAACAAAGGCTCAGCGAAATCGGTAGTGATCAGCGAAATTGAGCTCGCTAGTTACAATTTTCTCGCTTAAGGTTGCAATTTTCGTAATCCTAGCTAAAATTTTCGCAACTCTAGCGAAAAATTCCCCGCTTTGTTGATCTTCACTTCGTTTCTACGCATCCAATTTTCTTCACTTTGCCTTGGTTTTCTCTCATTGATTCTCGAGTCGGGTCGGGATGATCGAACATTGGAATCAATCTTCATGATTCATCATTTGACTCGAATTGAACTCCAAGAGTGCGCAAACACCTCGCAAACAAACTGGCTAAAAATAATTCGAATGGCATATGTACCTAAGAAGACTTTTGAACACTTCACTGGTATTAATGCATATGATTAGCGACAAAAAAGCACTCAAAACCTATCTAATATAGGGTTCAAAATTGCACTTTTTGGGCACTAATCATCTGCAAGAATATTAATCAAGCTAAAAATGAACACAAAGACTGTTTATTAAAATAAAACTAGGAATTTTTTATTAAAAGCTACAATTCGAGGTCTATTGGTAGAATTGCCTAAGGTGCTCAGCGTTCCAAGAATGTGGCAAGGTTTTTCCTCTTCATTTGAAGTCTGTAGTTGCTGCCTGAATACTGTGATAAAGACGTAGTGGCCCTTCCCAATTTGGTCCTAGCTTCCCGTGGGTGAGGTCTTTCCTTAATGGCAGGAGTTTTTTTAGAACTAGGTCGCTGGGCTTAATACTCTTGGGCCTGACCCTTTGGTCGTAATATTTTGATATCTTTCCGTGATAGTCCTCGCACGCTTGTAACCTACCTCACATTTTCTCTTTCCGAGGTCAAGGTTCAAGCGGAGAATCTCCTCGTTGTGTTCGAGGAGGTCGTGAAGATCCGGGCAATGCTCGCGTGATCTTACATTTTAACCAGCCTGCGGGCGGTCTTCTGAGCATCAGAGCCACTATCCCCGTCTCGTGGTCTCGCCGCTATGACCCGGCTCGACACGGTTGCCATTGCATACCCTTCTACGACCTCTCTCGAAAGCATGTTGTTGGCATCTTCCTTTCCTACGTATTTAAGGAGGGTGTAGAAAAGCCTATAAAGGGTCCCCCGATTAATGGTGAATCTAGCCGACCTCGTCCTGAGCTTGGAGGCCTCCTTTGGGTCACTTGGAAATATTCCGTCCATCAAGTAATCCTAGATGGGGTCCATCCAGCTTGACTTGGACATTACCGGGGACACTTCTTCATTGTCGATGTTCACCGAGGGTTCTGGGAGGTGCTCGACCGGTACCAGTCTATCTAGATCCTCCCGTGATGTTGTTGCTAGCTTTCCCAGTGGCATCCGCCTCTCGCGGTTCTCTTGCACCCGATGGTTCGACTCTTGAACCCGTATGAACTTCGTAAATGCGCCTCGCGACCTAGTTCCTGGCCCTCGGTCGCGACATACGAAAAATTATGTCACGACAAAGACTAATGTGATTTTCCACCTTTTGCTTCTTTTCCGCTTTATTTCTTTTCAAATAACATCCGCAAAATATAAAGTTGGTGAATATTCCATAATTCGCATAAAATATATTTAAAATTGTTAAAACATGCTTGAAAATGGATTAAAATAGATGCGCTTTTAGACTCATCAAATTCCCCCAAACTTAAAAGTTTTATTTTTGTCCCTAAGCAAAGAGAGAAGAAATTTTGTTTGTTGTCCTCAAACAATTCGTACTCCCTTTGCCTTTAAGGACATTTTTCCGTTTTTAATTAATTGCAGAAACATAAGTCACTGTAGAATTACTTCTAAACATGTTTCCAATCTAGAATGTGAATATTTCAATTAAGTTCACTCGAACTAACCAATAATCTATAGTGTGTAACAATTCTAATCATTCAATCTTTGATTTCAGGTGTGTCGGTTCCTTACTCTCGCTTTCATCGATCGCTAATCTTCTAGGATAATACTCCAATCGCATACTCTCTTTCATTTTTAAAGTCTCATGCTTGTTTATCATATTAATCCCACTAATATGGGTAGAACACCACCTTCGTAATCAAATAGGTCTTTAGGCTTGTAATGTGTCATAATGAGGTAGATAATTAGACATTTTAGGCTCAATTTTACCTGCACTTCATCGACAACTTACACTCTCGCTTCTCTTTGATGCAACTCCTTGATTTCTTGATTGTAAGTTTCCAACCTTCCCATCAGTGTTTCTTGCATATTTCTCATATTTTTCTTTGTGGTGCTCTTTTTCTTTTCATTGTCCTTCCCTTGTGAAGATGACTCCTCTTCCCGATTCTAAGCTTTTCACTTTTCATTTTCTCGCAAGTTTGGTGGAATGGGTGCAATGTTTTGGCTCTTAAAGCTACCACCCTAGCTAACTTCGGGTCAATAACTCCCATGTCAGCCTGGCATTAGAGTATTAGGTGTTGAACACCCCTAAGGACTTAAGTGTTCCAGGGGACAAGGCTACAAGACCAAACTCATTCCTACTTGATGTTTTTCTTTTCACAGCTTCTTTCATAATCCTCCTCATATTTTCTTATTTCGTTGAATTGTTTTTCTCAACCCTTTTTATCCTTTTCTACAACTATAAATAATATTCCCCCAAACTTGTCCGCTGCCTCGATGTACTTTATTCACGATCCGGCAAATAAAGGGTTCTTACTCGTAGATCATGTAAGGAAGGAATTGGACTTTATTTGTTGGTTGATGATGAGATTGGCTATAGGCTCAAATAAGGAACTAGTGTCTATGCATATGCATATAACAGGGTAGGCTTTGAAAGGCTCAAACTTCCAAGGATGACCTAAATCATTTCCTGTTAGTGGTATTTTCCTAGGATTTTTCCTTGACTAATAATCTAACAAGTTCTAGGACATTGGAGAGCTTACTGTGATGGATCCTAGAAGATGTTCCTAGACTTGGCACAATTTCTTTCGCAGTTATCGCTGACCATGTGTAAAAGTTTGGACAAGTGATTTTATAAACTCCAAACCTGCTTACACAAACAGTAATTATAGTCTTATATGTTCCTTCAATTTATTAAAGTCTTCCTTAATCTTGCAAGTTCAAACATATTTATTCAGCACCTTACAACTCTCCATTTCCATTCATTTCATCCTACCCCAATGCATCAATCAGATGTTTGTTTTGAGATTTGTTGCTGTGTCGCTTACTTAAGAGGTTTATTTTAAATCTGCATTCAAATTCTCAAACAATCCAACACAACCACAATGTCATTCTTTAATCAGTTTCAATCAACCAAACATGTTGCAACAATTTGACAACTAGATCAAGGTAACTGGTTTCTCAATTATTTCAAATAAGCTATTTATCACAAATCAAAGATTTCTAGCTATTAAACAAGAAGAAAGGAAAACAAACGAGAAAAATCAAACAAGAGTGAACACAAATCTTGCAAAGACTTTTTCTGCCTATTGAATTTGTCATGATTTTCGTATTATATGATAGAGGAAAAAGATATGGAAGAGCAAGACAATTTTCATTTTTACCCTTGCGCTTCTTTCCTGCAATTTCCATTCTTAAGTATTCTTCAACTTCCTCTACTGGGGTTAACTCCTTCTTCTTTGTTACATCAAGGGCTTTGTTTTTAGCTAGTTCTTTAAAGGGTTCAGAAGGTCCTTCTTTATATGGATTTGGGTTTAAGAAAGGTAAGCCACATCGGATTTGTTTCTCCTGAGGACTATCAGGTATGGCACACACCCAAGATCCTTACGCCTGAGGCAATGTCGCTTTCTTTTTGTTCGAGACTATCTTCATAGCCCAGTCCAAAATTTTTGCATTGCTCTTTATCACTCTCGCCTTTGCCCAATGACTTTATGAATGCTCGTTGTTGACTTTGTTCATGTCATTAGCCTTAAAGTTTTGGTTTGCAATGTGCTATACTATTCAACCGGGCATCGGTCCTTTTTGCTAATTCATCTCTCCATTCTTCATCTCTCTTTCCTTAAAGCATCCTCCTTGAGCCCCTGTCCTTTCCGAGCCTCCCACCTCCATGTACTCATCCTCGAGTTGTAATCGTGGTTTTTAGCTGGTCAGTTTCTTTCTTTCATCTCCTTTCATTGGATTTTAGCACCTCCATCGCTTCCTGCATTGTTACACGGTGCCCCGAATCCAACTTGTTCCTATGGTTTCGTCTCAAATCCGAGGGTGTATTTAAGATGGGCTTGGGCTTCCTCGAAGCTCTTGTTGCCTTCTTTGATGAACCCTCCCATTGCCCTTGGCTCATACTCTACCTTCAAGCCCCTTTCTTCTTCTACCTCCCTTCTCTTTCCCCTCTTTCTTCTTTGTTCCTTAAACCCCTTAGTCACTCCCCTCACAATGTCGAGGGGATGCCCTGGGGTATGTTTCTTCTTTTCCCCATTCTGCCTCAACTCCCCCAAGAAGTGGAAAGGCTATTATAGTGGGCTAGTGAGGAATCAATCCCCGCAACCTCTGCTTCCGAAATAGCCTTGGTTATTGATCTTTTCAATTATTTTCCCCACATTTATCTTATACCCCTTCAACAATGCATAGAAGAGGATTATTTCATCCCTTCTCACTGTGTTGAGGTGCTTCAATGGAAAAACAATAGAACTAATGAAATAGAACCATACCTTCGCCTCTTCAGTTAAGTCTCCTCTAGAAATGGATTTGTACAGGGTTTTCTTTGTTCCCTTCCACTTTCCTTTTCCTACCGTCAATAGTCTACTATCTTCTCAAACGGCCCTTTAGTAATTTCCTCAACTTCGGTTTCATCCTTCACCTTCAAGTTGAACAACATATTTATCCTTTCTTTACTAAAGTCTATCCAATGTCCTCTGACATAAACTTTCCTTCTTCTTTTACCATATTATCAAAGAATTCCTTCACCATAGCAGCGCACCCAGGTTCCTTGTGCTCGCCTAATGCTTGTCATTCTCTTTCGGCTTACTTCAACAAAACAAGAGAAAGCTTTTGAAACCTCTTTCAAAGAATGAAACTCCTTCCCGACCCTTTTCTCCATTAGCGCAACTACTTTGTCTGAGATAAAGTCTCTTGCTTTTTTAGCTCTTTGCTTTGTTTCAGTTTCTTCAATTCTCCTCTCTTCCTCTTCAATTCTTCCTCTACTCTGGCTCAAACATTCCCTTGCTTAATTCGTCCCTTTCTTCATCTTGCTCATATTTCTTGAGTGGCTTTTGAACCACTGTCTCATTCTCCCACTCAACATGTATACTCTTTCCCATGATTTGTCAGAGGTTTCTAGAAACCAAAGCCATGGGCCTTTGTAAACACTGCAGAGAGAAATGTTAGGTTTTGCAGCTCTAGGTTTTTAGAAGGCAAGATGAGAGAGATTTGAGTATGAAAGCTTTATGAGGGTTGATGGTTTGAAGAGCAGTGGCCCTTAGTTTTCAAAATTTTTCAATTATGGGCTTAAATATTTTGCTGTCTTCATTAAATGTCACGACAGCAACTGCCTAGGGTTAGTTCCAGTTTTAATACGATGTCGCGACAAACATAAATAATTGTTGCGACAGAATTTTGCTATCTTTTTTAAACTGGGCCAGTCAAATGTCGCGACATTGAGAAAAATGTAGCGACATTCTCTTTAGTGCATCTTTTGAATCTATTTCATGACACAATGAAAATATGTGTCGCGGCATAAACCTGCATTTTCAATTTGAGTCCAAAGTCAATTATGTCGCGACATAGAGAAAGTATGTTGCGACATTTTACTAACTTTTTCTAGACTTGCTTCTTCCTAGTTTTTCACTCAAGACACATTCAAAGCAAGGAGTATTCACTCATATCCAACTGAACATACTTGTGCAACTCATTTAATCAACCAAGAACCTCAATGCAAGTAATATGAACAAAAATTCCCATTTCTTTTTATTCTTAAAATCCCCACAAAGATGATGTTCAAAATATCTAAAACATTTGAAACCAACAAAGCTACTATTCATTTTCTACATTTAAACTAAATCACATTCCCTCAAACTTCAATTATGCATTATCATTAAGAACAAATTGAAGGAAATAGAAATACTCCCCATTGTATCTATTTTCTACAAATTTCTTTTTGAGACAGTGTGCTTCCTACTAAAATTCATCTTTAATATAGCTTCATTGTCCTGAAACATCAGCAACAACTAAAAATAAAACTTCTAACATAATTAACACTAAATCAAAAACACAAAATTTAACCACATTAATCTAACTATTAAAAATTAAAATCCTTGCTACCCCTACAGTTACCTCGCTTTTATCGCCTTTAATTTAGACATTGCCGAGCAATTCATCATTTTCAAGATCTCATGCTTCTCTAGTCCTGGAAATGTTTTCCTCACTTCCTTCCCAATGTTTGTTTCATTCCTGCATCTTCTTATTATTTCCTTACAATTCATTGTTTCCACCAAGGGAAGTAGATTTGAAATCTTTGGATTTATCTCCTTATCACTGGAAAAGTATTTCTGATTGGTTTTGCAAGGAGTGGCTAATCGTCTCTACCTCGAGTCCCAAGTTCCTCAATGAAGCATTAGTATTTGTCTCAAACACAATTGTGTTTGCTTTGAAATTTTCAAGTTCATAAAATCTTTTCTCATGCATATTCATAATTCTTTTGTTTTCTGACATGAAATGCAACATCTGATCTTCAAATGATTGAGTCCTTTTCCTCGACCCTCGATATTCTCCCCTCTATCATTCCTCTCGTCACCGTTGTTCTTGGAACCCGGGCCGAGTATAAGTCCGTCGGTAATTCTCGTCTGTGTCCGGGTTTGCTATGCTCCTCCCACCATATGAAAAGGGTTTCATGGTTCCCAGTACTGTGTGTAGTGTGGTGGCAAGTTGCATAGGGCTTGAAGTGATAAACTTTCTGCTCACTCATATACTTGGTCTCCTCAACTCGGTAGTGGCTCTCTTCAACCGCTCCTCAACACGCTCTAATTCCTCCTTTGCTACTCCCACTTCATGTGCGCATGCATCTCCTTCATCAAGCCTCGCCAGTTCCCACCGCATCCAAATTTTCGTCTATGGCGCCATAATGGATCACCTCAATCAAACCACTTCCCCGCCCACTCCCCGCTCCACAGTTTCCGATGGAGCCTCAGCTCATTCGCAAGGTCTCTCAACTCGGGCCTGCCTCGCCTCCTCCGCACTCATTTTAAAGCCCCACAAAGAAGATGCCTCAATTATTCCCTTAGAGGCATAATTCATGGCATGATAGAATATATCCATCTGAGTGGTCAAATCTATTCCATGCATAGGACATCTTTTTAATAGTCTCTTAAATCTTTCCCATGCGTTGAAGCAGACCGGCCCTTCTTCCCCCTACTCACATAATGATTTCTCCTCTTCTCTCGGTTAAAGTCGGAGGAAAAATCAGCCATATAGTGCCCCACCAACTCTTCCCACCGCTCACTAATCCACCGGGCAATGAATCAAAACCATGTCACGCTTAAGATCTCGCTGAAAAGGAAAAGTTGCAGATTTATTACTTTGGTCTCACCCTATCTGGGCTTTGACTCGTGTTGGCCATCTTCATGAATCTTCCCATATGTTCATTAGGATCTTCGTATGTGGGATGACCAAAGTGAACTGTGCTACTGCATCATGATAATCAACCCGTCGCTCAAAATTGTTGGCTTTTATGGTAGGTTGCCTCACAGCAGAGTACTCCTCTTGAATAATAGGCCTCCAAAAGTCCTCCATAGCCATAGGGCCCCAAGTTCTCTCCTCTGGCTTCTTCTTCTTCTTTGGAATATTCCTCATAGCCTTTCTTTGATTTGCCATACTTCTAGATTCTACAATTGTGATCTTCCTCAGATTCTTTAGTGTTCTCTCAATTTCAGTGTCCAAAGGCAGCAGATTTGCTTCTGGCTTTCTATGCATTCAAAATCCTCCTGAAATAGAAACACACTAAGATAAAATGAATTCTATGGGAAACAGTTTCGCCCTATCCATTTAAGCTCATAGAAACATGTTAGTGCTTCTTCAACCTACGCCATTAAACTGTTTTTGTGATTTCGAAAAATAATTCAAAAAAATGTCCAAATTAGTAAATCCCTTTTGGTTAGAATATTGATTTTAAATTTATCATTTCTATCCCTGCACTAACTAAGCGCTAAAAAACTTGTCAATTAAACTATATGATGTGACTGCCATGCCAATCTTCCGTACGCTTCACCCAATAATCCTTTTCATACCCCGCCAACGGCCAAAAACTTGTTAAGACCATTTTTATATACATAAAAAAATGGATTTGTTCTTTCTTGTAAAATGACTCATGTAAAATTGGTTTGTGTGGTCTTGATCACTGCAAGTGCACAGGTCGTATAAGTAATAAAAGTGAATTTTAAAGTCTAGATATCATTCCCACAATGAAGGATAATAAATCAAAAGACTAACTACTCCATCTACTCAAGATCATTACTATTTGAACTCCACTGATATGATGATAAGAGGACTAAAATGTAGTCCTATACTGAAATCTTAAATATACAAAATTTAAGTTTCATAAAATTGGGGTTAAGGATTCACTGAGTGAGACAAAACTGGACATGGATCAATTAGTAATAATCAATTTCTGTATCTTTTCGATTCATAGCTCAACCATCAATTAGAAAATTGAGTTTGTCAAAGATGCAAGGTAGTATAGTTTGGATTTCTCCCTCTCAATTAAAGGTTCATATTCATTTATGAAACATAATTCTAATCAGTTACTTATAATATGTAACACTATTTCTAAGATTTAAGTATTTTTCCTTTTTAGTACTTCATACTCAGATCTTAGGACTAGAGAACTCTTACCCCCATAGAAAAGATATTGCAAGCCTTCTCCAATTTGATTGACACCTCATCCTACACTTCTTATGAAAATTTCCATCTCCTTTATTAGATCTTTGCTAACACGGATCGGATCAATTACAAAAGACGAGACTTCTAAGTGATTAAAAATGATACTTCATTCAACTATCCCCTTCAAAATTATAAAAGTTATGATTTATCTGAGTAATCTTCAAAGTTCATTATTTGTGGCTAGTATTAGTCTACCATACCCACAAGGAACTACTTCTACACCTCGATTCTCCATCTCCGTGTCACCGAGAGGGCCTCCTTGGAAATCGAGCTTGCATTACAAGCATCTTTGAATTGGGTACACTCAGATTAGTATCGAGAACAAGTAATTTTATAAACAATACCAATCAAATAAATTCAAAGAATTCTAATTAAAGCTTTCTCTTCCACCTTATGCAAAGAAAATGATTCATCATCAATGACCTATTTCAGCTTAGCTCAACTTTCAAAACTCGGTTTACTCATATCAATGACTAACTCCGATCTGAAAATTAATCGGGAATCATGTAAAACGAACTCAAGAAGAACTCTAGAAACATTCTATCATCCATTCAAATCAAACAGTAATGAAAAATATGATTTTATAAAGAAATACCAAATGTCGCAGACTTCAAAGATAATACCCAAACCGTAAAATCAAAGGAAAACTACCGTAATAAAACTATACTAAACTAAATCTTACTAAAAATAGAAAATAAAAATAAAAATATAAAAACATACAAGAGTTTTCAACCACCTGTAACTTGAGCCGCCGAAAGCCCAAGCACATCGCCTCTAGAAGTGTGTATTTATAGGCTTTCCAATGTCATCCCACTTCATTAATTGCGCTTGTGGATCCCCAAAATTCGCCCAACATCTCCTCTTTATCGCGACATAAAAATTCGTCGCGATAGCTTTCTAATCTTTGTCTCGCCTCGCTGTGAATTTTTATTTTCTATCACAACCTGTTCTCTAGGCTTACTCTTGGATTGTGTCGCGACATACTTTGATAATGTCATAAATTGTATTCAACAGTCCTATTCTTGTCGCGACAAGAATGAATGCCTTGTGTCGCGACACCAAACCTGTTCGCAACCAGCTTCACATGTCCTTGTTCTTCTGGAGTTTGTCGCGACATAATTTTTCTTATCGCGACAAACATTTACTTTTCAGCCTGTTAACTCTGTAGCGACAAAGTTTTCTCTGTCGCAACAGGATTTCTTTAAGTCCTTATAAATTTCGCCGCGATACAAAACTCCGGGTCGCTACGTATTCTTTTCTTCTCTCGACATTCTTGCGCCACGAGCCATTTGCGCATATAGAATTATATGTCACACGATTTCCTCAAGCATTCTCAATTCTTCTTTCAATTTCTCGTCATCACCTACTTTTCTCCTCACGCGAACAAAATTTTATCATTCCATAGCTTTTAGTGTCGCGGTAGAAAACTTCTTTCTCGTGACACAGGTTTTGCCTTCAATTCTTTATTATGTCGCAACAAGAATTTCTTTGTCGCCATTCTTCGGTCGCTTCTTCAACTTCGTCACGACGGAATTCACCTCCTTCATGTTTTGTTTGTCGCGACTGCAATAATCTTTGTCGCAGTCAGTAGATTTTGTTGCTCTTGGTTGTGAATTCGGTCGTTAAGTGTTTGACAAGATTTTCTTTGTTTCGATAGCAATTCTTCCTTGAGCTAGCTTGATGCTGAAAATTTTGTCTCAACATAAAAACACTTGTCTCAATTGACTTGTGTTGTAACCTGAGCGATTTCTTTCGCTATAGAATTGTCTTTTGTCGTAATGGAGTTCATCTGTTAGCCTTCAGCTTTTTATGTTGCAACATAAATTATATTGTCCCAACACAGCTTCTTTGCTCTCTGCTTCAATTGTTGTAGCGACAGAGTAAAGGATTGTCGCAACAGTTTTCTTCACAATTTTCTTTAATAATGTCGCGACAGAAAATCTCTTTGTTGCAACAAAATTTCTCTTTCAGCCATTGAGTTCTGTCTAAGCTTTGTTGTGACATTTAGTTGCTAGCTACGACATAGTTCCTTTAGCCTGCTTGAATTTTGTGTTGCGACATATGTACCATGTCGCGACAAAGACTAACGTATTTACCTTTTCGTTTCTTTTCCGCTCGTTTTCTCTTTCAAATAACACCTACAAAACATAAAGTTGGTGAATATTCCATAATTTGGCATAAAAATAGATCTGAAATTGTTAAAAACATGCTAGAAAAATGGATTAAAAATATATGAGTTTTAGACTCATCATCAGTCCAGAGAGGAGGGATATGAAGATCATCCTCCATCTGGCCAGGAGGATCAACTCTAGCCTCCATACCTCTAATCTCATCCTCTTCCTGTTGAGTCGTAGGCGGTGCCTCGGGAGTAGGAATGTAACACCCCGAAATATACCCTAACAGTTTTCGGACATGTTTAGGGTATATTATAAGCTAAATGGAATTTTTCGGAAATAAAACAATAGACCCGGAAATTAAAATGAGAGCAAAGGGTAAATATGTAATTTACCACTTGAGGGACCTAGTGGCTGTAAAAGGGAAAGACTAGGGGTTAAATGTATAAAATGCTTGAAAATGAAATGCAAATAGAAGGAGTTATGTGCTTAAAGGCAATTAGAGAGACTTAAAACCAAAAATGGGTTTTATTTGTCTTGGCCAAACATGGCCTTAACTCAAAAATATGGATAAGAGCAATTGGTCTCTCATTTTTGAGAGACCAAAACGTAGAGAAGAGAAGAGAAGAGGAAAAGAGAGAGGAAGAAGAAGAAGAGGGAAGAGGAAGCAAGAAGAGAAGAGTAAGAAGAAAAGGAAGAGCAAAAATATGGAATCTAACATTAAGTATGGAATTCTTAAAGCTCAGGCTGAATTTCCATGCTATCGATGGTTAGTAGCTTCGTCCTCAACCTAGGGTTTTGTTAGGATTTCATCCTAACCCTAAAATTATTGAAAGTAAGGTTGGTAAAACCCTAAATGGTACAAGAAGAATATGGAATCCTCCCTTTGAGGTTGGATTCATGGTTTAATTGCATATAATGGAGTTAGGATTTAGTACAAACCCTAACTAATCTTTATATTTGGTTTATGTATGGGTTATGACCCATTTTAGAGTTGTTTTGGGAGGAATTCATAATAGGTTTTTGGAAGAAAGATATGTATTGGAAAGATGATTTGAGTAGAATGTAGGTTACAAGATGAATATGGAGTGGTTTTGAAGTGCGTATTGATTATCGAGTTGGTCTGTGGAAAATATGGAAAGTATGGAGAGAAACCTCACCATTTCTGGGAAATTTCGAGGTGGTACCTGTACCAAATAGAGTGGTACTCCAGTACCAAGTATTCGCCCATCTGTACCGGCAGATCGAATTTTCTGGGTGACCGGTACCCAATGCTCTATTTTGGACCAATGTTCGTATTTTGGCCATAACTTGGTCATTTCTTATCCGATTTGAGTGATTAAAGTGGCTACGTAAACTAGACTTCAAGGAAAACAAAACACCCTGAAATAGGAACCTTCAAATTCTGACTCTATGTGGCCCAAAAATTCACTCAAAGTGAGGCTATGTTCAAGCCACCCTCTCGGGTCCCTGTTTGAACATAGAGGCCCCTGGTCAGCCAGACATATCTTGAGCAGCCTGGCATGTCTGAGTCAAGATCTGGAAGGAGACAATCCCAGCACCTAGTCAGCAAGTGGTGCTGAACTCCAGCGGTCAGATATGGGAGCTGGCGAGCCCTCAGGTAAAATGGTATTTCAAACTATTCTTAGCAGGAGGATAAATGACTAGTTTGGGCATGAAAACGCCATGTAACCCCATCGACGATCCACTAGAACTATCCCACCCTCAAGAAAGCAGATCCACAGAGAAACATAGAATACATGACCTACGTGACACATGAAGTCACATCTGCAGATCAAGATATGAAAAAGCCATATGCATCAACATGAAACATAAAAAATGGGAGTAGAATCACCAATATAGGAGATAGATTTGAGTTCATGGTCATGAATGTGATGAATATAAAATGAACCTGGGTTACAAATATGAATTAAGCAAAGATAAATTAAGGCATGAACACAAATAATATTATAAATTGATTCTTGAAACGGTTATTTAATCCACCACTATTGACTTGATCCACCAATTGAAATCTGGTCACAAAATTTAATTAAATAAATGAGATTCATTACGGTTACTTTAATGATAAAAACAACAGTGACATTGACCAAACAATCCATCCGCTCTGAATGGCCAACTCCCCATAGTGGCCATATATTCTATAATGATATTTCAGAAACGTTGACTGCATTGCAACAATTAATGTTCATGATGCAGATTCAATGAACCCAACTCATTCATGAACTGTTTCACTCATAGTAATATGTGAGATTGCACATTGTTCAGACCGCATCGCATTTAACGACGTAACAAAGATGATCCAATTAACCTGAACCCTGTCTGAATTCACTCCACAGTAAGGCGTGAGATTGCAACATTGAAACTGAGATTCATCGTTACCTGAATGATTAGAAATTAGTACTTAGATTCAAGAACCAATCCGTTTAACGCCCACCTACGTAGTAGTAATATAGATCATAATCTCGAATCAGAGATCACATCGTTACCAATGACAAAATGAGATTAAGATTCACTCAACTTAATCTATCAGAATGCCCACTCTTGCTAGTAATATGTGAGATTTGATAACAAAGCCGACGGTATTCATATTGCTGGCTGAATGATAAAGACAGATTCAATTAAATCAATCCAGCCCAGAATGCTCACTTCTTGAGGCTCATATGAAAACTACAAACCAACGCCAAAAGAAAAAGAAAGAAAATGATCTCTAAGAAGAGTATCGAAACATATGCGATGACAAGCACAAGATGTTCTTAGTACCGGTACTTTTGGTATGGGCGAAAATTTAGTGGCCTGGCGGTATCATCTTGCAATATATGGAGGCCTCCCCAGACATATGAGTAAGATCCCAATACAAGAATGTGAATTATGACACAAGGAGTAAGATTTTGAAATATAAGAATGTCTGCAATACATGATAAGATCCCAATGATAAGAACACTGAGTTCAGACATAAGGAGGAGATCCAATATATAATGTCTCTACTACAAGTAAGATAAGATCTCAAATGATAAGAATAAGTTCAATGGTGCGATAAGATCTAAATACAAGACGTAAGTTCTAATATGCTATAAGATTCTGGAATACAAGAATACAAGCCCGGACATAATGAAAGATCCATTTATATGGTTATATGCTTTCCCAATATGCTATGGATCCCGTGCTGATGCGTATGTTATAAGTCCTGATGAGGAGATGTCCTTTGAGGAAAATCCGAGAATAAGTATGTTCCTTCAAGAGATGCTGATATATATGTCCTAACTAGATGTTTTGATGTATATGGTCCCACGAGATGGGGTGGTAAGTGGCGGCGGTATGAAGCCTCAAGATCGACACAGGCAAACTGACAGGCGGTGGCGCCCCACGAGACAAGGAGGTGGCGGCGGTGTGTCCCACTTGGAGATGGCGAGGCAAAGATGAACTCAACGAGCCCGAATACAATTAAGTCTCCGCAAGCGTGGATCTCCGAGTATGATGGCGTTTGTTATAAGATGAAGTTCAGTACCTTATAACAGAACAAATGCGCGACGTTTGCACATGACACTCATGCCAAACATGAATACATGAATCAATAATAGTCCTGGATTATCCCTGTTGACTCATAGATGCTCTATTTGCAACCAAGATATAAATTCACGCGGTAAAATGTTATGGTTATAAGATAGCATTTGCTCTCCCACTGGCCAAAAAGCCAGCACCCTGGTTTCTTTAACCACGGCACGGAGACATGATCCACACCTCCCGCGACACCCGGTTGAAGTAACATTAGCGGGGTGTCCCATCCACTGAAGAGTTCATCACGTGCCTCCACTATGTAATTGAAAACAAAGCCGTTTCGTATACGGTATACAAATGTAATCAGCTGATGATGGCGAAATATTTGACGGGACACCCAATCGGTGTAGTTTTTCATATGTAAACGGATTTGTTTGGCTACTATAAATTTATCAGGCTATAAATTCACACAAGTTCACTCAGAAAAATGTAAGAGGTCCCACAGCGTTTTCACCAACCTGCTCGATCTCATTCTGGCCTGACCACTGGGGTGACAAGAATCCCAGAGGTCACCGGAGTGATGCAGCGAATGTGAACAGAGGCTCTGGGCTCAACATTAGTTCAATCACGATCAAACAAAGGGTGGGAGACAGGACGGTGACGTCCATTAGAACCGCGTATCTCCATTATGTCAGATCATATACTATGCCTCCATTCACATATCATCATATCCATTAGGCAACGCAAATTTGTGGAATTATGTAACTTAGAAGAAGCGTGAGGTAAGATGGTCTGCAGTCCAACTGATCACCACTGTGGAGGCGCCACACACCACATCCCACAAGAGGCGCCCTCAATGCAGCAGGCCACCGGCCTCAGAAGGGCCAATCCCAGGGGCAAGCAGGAGCCCCCAGGTTACAAGACAGACATTTCATGTGCAAAGGAAGATCAAACCAAACAACTGAGGCCAAGATTTGACCAACACCCGACGCCAGTCGGGATGGGATGGAGGGACAGGAGCTCCAACACATCATCGTCAACTCACCCTGAGGTCATTGGTAGGATGCAAGAACCCAAATGGCTCGTGGGCCAAGAACACGACGGGGCGGTGTGGATCAGCCCCGCAAGGAGTTGCATGGCGGAGCACCGTGGCAAGCGAAAGGCCAGGCCCCCGGGGCGCCGATCCCCGTGACTGAGAGGCTGACAGTCCCGCCTGCACTGACCCCCCACAGAGCCCCAACACGGCCGCCGCTGATCACGGGGTGATCCCAAAAACAGGCTTAACCCACACCTGAGGATGCTCCTCACGCGCGGTGGCGGCCCGGCCGCCTCGCACGATGGATGCTTGCTCGGGCCTGTGGCTACCGCTGTCCGTGCCACATGGTATAATGGCAGCAGTCAGCTCTAGCCACGACCACAAAGAGAGGCTACTAATATCCCAACAGAGGACATTCTTTTTTAAGCAGAGGTGAGGTCTCCAGAAAGCCATCCAACTCAGATGTTAATCAGATAATCTAAATAGACAAAAACCATCTGAATTGAATAATGGAAGAATCATTCCATAAAATAATACACAAGATGTCATGAATTTTTATCCCACAATAGAGATTTAGAATGTGAGATATGATTCCAAAACCAAATCCACTCAGATTTACCACCCGTCATAGAAATATTTATTCGACATTATGTCAATAGTGGAAAATGAAATGACAATCATATCCAATGGTCCCACTCCAGTCAACCTCTGGTGGATTGGTTAATAATCAATATCAATATCACTGTAAAACTGGTGCCTCAGATACTGAGTAAAATAGCTGCAAATAGTATGATATCAAAATACATATTCCTATAACTGATATGGCACCTTATCCGACACAGAGAACATCCCCTGAATGGATTCAAACTGATCCCCAATTAGAAAGGTATCGATCATTTAGAAAATACTTTCAAGAATAAAACGAAAACAATAAATAATCAAACAAAAAAAAATAAAAACAAGTAAGACAAACCTGATAACCTAATGGTCTACCAATATAAAACTCAATGATAAATCCAATTTATCAGCGAAAACAATGATTCTGTTACAAGCAGTGTTCCCAAGAGTTCAACTCGGGCGGGAAACTCGGGGAATAAAACAAAAAATATGAGGAACCAAGGCAAACTCAACAATTAATCCAATCAGTAAAATGATAAAACCGTAACAAACATTAAAGATACCTAATAAAGAACCCAGAAAGGTAAATTGAACAACTAGAAGTGAGATTTTGTATCATAATGCAGCAGTTGAAATAAGTTCTGAATAAAGTGAACAGCGCAGAAATCAAGCCCCAATGGCATGACTTACTGAAAGTGATGTCAAGGATCTAAAATTTACGTCAACAAAAGATTCATGAGAAAACATGCTTCAGTAAGGTTTTCACAGAGAAGGTAGGTTCGGGCTGAAGAGAAATTGTTCTAATTATAGTTGAGTGGCATTAAATGGGGATTTAAACTGTACTTTATGTTTCTAATAAATCCGCGATCATTTCATCATAATCCTTCTTACATCATTAGATTTGAACCCATCTAATCTTTCAATAGAAACACTCCATCATTAATTATATTTTCCCATTTTTCCAATTACTGGAAGCTCCCCTCAAGAGGTGATTCTCTAAATGATTTCATAATTTTTTTATACATTTTTTTCCATGGGCATGATTCATAGATTGACCAATGAATCAAGAGTCGGCTTTCACTCATGTGCAAAATTTCACAATTCTGAATCAATAAATTTCTAAGAGTAATCTCATTTGTACTATGTTTCAGGTAAAACATGGTTTCCAAATCCCTAAATTTATTGATCTGTATGGTTTCACATATCTTTCTTTATTATTCATGCAACAGCCAGCGATAGCCTGTATGGTGTGTACTCGGCCCTCACTCTCTTCCGGCATGGAACCTCGATGAACTAGCATCTTGTTTAATTGTATAGATGAGTCAAAACTCTGAAAATGGAAAACAATATCACTAACACTATGTTTGGCATCACTTGTTCACAGTCAGAAAAATTTCAGATCCCGAATCTAATAAAACTGCATCGTGGCAGCGGGACTGTCTCAAATCCGTTGACTTGGAAAAGCTCGGTCACCCTGGGCCAGAGCAATCGCAAAACACACTGATCCCTGAAAAGACAAATCACAAGATTCTCTAGTGACAGGATTTCATGAAAACTCAAGCTCTGGAATGGTTTGATCGGTTCGATTAAAATAACTGACTGAAAATAAATTATGTTTCAGGTATTTAAACCAACTGACTTGAGAGTTGTAATGTGATGGCTTTAACAAGAGCATGTATCAAAACTATGGAAAAAAATGAAAACGATTTAATAAGAGAAAAGTGTTTAAGATATTGATTTTTTCAAGTGAGACAATACAACCCTGATTCTAAGCCCCACCGACTGATGATGTCCGAACTGAAATCGTGGCTCATATAATCATATGATCGACCCCTTTAATTGTTTTTTTTTTTCTCTGACAATTGAAATGCAGGTATATAAAAATTAATCTATCATAATGAAAAATTAGTTTATAATATGGTGAGTACATGAACTAACAATTCTAGGTGTCCACCAAAATCTATACATGGGCTGATATCGCAGTTCTTGTATTTATGATGATACAAAATCAGGATTTCAGATATTTATGTAAATCCAGAGAAATGCCACACACTCCATTGAACTCTTACTGAGTGTATTAGTCTGGGCCAGGCGCGGAAGATTCACAGATGGTGTCCTCCTTGAAATTACACACCATTAAACCAAGCAGCTTTACGCTGAATGGAACCTGATTCATAACTCACATTTAGCACATTTACTATACTCAACTCATGTAATAAAACATTTATGTAATAATGAATGGATATTCACCTTCATGAATTCATATAAACATTACTACATACACACTATTCCAGAATCAACTTTGATGTTTGATCAGATCTCGTGAGGCAGAACTTTCAAGGGCCATACAATAACTTATGACTATCAGATTCCATACTATAGTACACTTTTGACCTTTTGTCTTGACTCCCAAGACACATCTCATACTCATTCCCAGAGAGAATCACAGATTTCAGATATTTGTCTCTCTCACAGACTGATATCTACAGTGGATTTCATTCCCCTAGATGCATATCTGGAAAGCCACATGATACTTCATACTATTCCAGGGCCACACTGATTTTATGAGGTTTCATTATTCCCGCCGCATGATATACTATGCTTCCTCTCCTAGCGACACATATTTGATCTGGCATACTTCTCAAAGGCATATATAGAGATCGGATTTATGTATTTTGTGATTTGTCTCAATTTTATCTCATGTGTACTGGTGGCCTACAGCTGGCCAAGTACTCGTGCGATTATCGTGATCTCGATACCGTGCTTCGCTTTGAGCTTTGGCCTTAGTATTTCTTTCGCATCTTGCGTACTTTATTATAAAACTTATTCTTACAGTGTATTTCTGCATCTTATACTAGTGGGTCCTAACTTAATTCCTTGTATTTGGATCTAAGTACTTGCTTTACTTGAACTTTTAATCTTGTATTTCTGATCTTATACTTGCACATTTGAACTTATTTTGTATTTCAAATCTTGCTACTTGTGGTCTTGGAATCTCATTCTTGTACTTCAGGGGTCTATACTTGTATTCCAACTTATTCTTTGTATTTAGGATCTTATAATTTGTATTACGGAACTTATTCTTGTATTTCGGATCTAATACTTGTACCCGGAACTTATTCTCAGATTGATCCTATACTTCAGGCCATGTGTAATCCTATACTTTTATATTACCGACACTAAGCGCCTCGTAGGTATTACGGCACATTTTACTTGTACAAAAGTACCGTAGGGTACTGCCAACAGATATAGAGGTACCCATAGGTACATCAGATCTTTTACCAGTTATCTACTTATTTACTCTTATCCCTTTATTCAAAAGTTCATCATAACCCGTTTGATTGCCTAGACCAAGACATGATGAGTAATATTGGTCAAAGACAATAATAAATACCAAGGTACACATAGTGATCGAGGTGCCAGAAGACAAGGAGGAGCTGTCAAGACTGGCCAAAAGAGTGTCGTCGCATCTACACTTTCAGAGAGGATCAAGTACTAACGAGAGTACCGGCACTAATCAGAGAGTACCGGCAATGGCCGTGCCGGTGACGGCGTAGAGAGCACATCATCACTGAGAGTACCATACCAATCAGAGACTGGCATTAGGCCGTGCCGCCAATAATCAGGAGTGTCGCCAGCACTAATCAAAGTACCCAAATACTAAATCGTGAGTACCAAAGTACCACGTGCCGGCACCCAGCCGAGAGCGTCGCCGTGACTAATCGTAGAGTACCGGGCACTAATCGAGAGTACGGAAGTACTAATCGAGTAACGGCACTTAATGTGCCGGCTATCACGAGAGTGTCGCCAGACTAATCGATATGCACCGGCATCAACGAGCAATTAAAGTACTAATGTGCCAAGCACAATGCAAAGAGTGTCGCCGCACTAATCGTAGAGTACTAAGTACTAACCAAAGAGTACCGGGCACTAATGTCGGCGACGGGGCCGTGAGAGTGCCGGCCACACTAACTCAGAGTACCGGCACAACTGTGAGTACCTAAGTACTAATGCCGGCCATCGCCCAAAGATGCCTCGCACTAATCGGGAGTACCGAAGTACCTACACGCGGCCCGCCCACATAACATAGGTGGGCGCGTCATTCCCATTCGTCTTAGGCGCTTCCTAAGGAAATTGAGATGCATGGGCCAATTCATATATAATCTATTTTATTCCAGAAAATGAATTAAAGCATTCTTATTTCATTACTACAAACAAGTGATATAATAAGGTTCCTCTCATGTTCATGTCCATGTTTCACTGCTTTCATGTTCTTCATAACACATTCAAGGCTGATATCAGATTTCCTATATTTTTCTCATTTTCATTTAATACACATGTATTTCATATACTCAGACAAAAGATGATCTTACATTCACACACTAGTCCAGCAGTATTCTGCTCTTCATGAATCACTTGCATTTTGTAAATTAACTATTCCAATCTTTGAATAATCCAAACTCAGTTATATTCTCATGCTAAACTAGTCATTTTTGTTTATATTATTAATTAGGGACAGTTTGAAATAATTCATAATTTTCAGGGGTCTTAACTCCATATCCGACACCGGTTCGCTGTACTCCTTGAAGCCATGCCAAGGCAAGGTTCCTTTTCCCAACTAGAATTCACATCAAACGGATATTACCCAACTCCAAGATATGTCCCAAACAACCTGGGACTACTCTATGGTCTTCAAATGCAACTTAAATTGGTTTTAATTATGTTTCAATTTTGAGTGAATATTTCAAATACTATAGAATCAGAATTTGAAGGGTACTTCATCTCAGGTGTTTTGTTTTCCTTGAAGTCTAGTTTAATCCAACCACTTTGAATCACTTTAAATCGGATATGAAATGTCCAAGAGGTCAAAATACTTACACCGTTCAAAATAATGATTTGGCACCTGCATCTAAAATTTGCACCGTAATCAATGATGGGATTCGCATATAATTTATTTCACTGTTTTTCAAATCGGTACCACTCGAAATTTCCATAAAAGGTGGTTTTTACCCCATTTTTCCATACTTTTCTACCCAAACTAACTCAATACTGATATAATATCAAATCCATTCCATATTCCATCTCAGAACTCATTTACCCAAATCTCTTCGTACTTATCTTTACTTTTAAAAACCTTATCATGAATTACTCCCAAAACAACTCTAATATGGGTCATAGCCCATACATAAACCAAACATAAAGATTAGTTAGGGTTTGTTCTAAACCCAAACTCCATTACTTGCAATTAAACCATGAATCCAACCTCAAAGGGAGGATTCCATACTCTTCTTGTACCATTTAGGGTTTTACTAACCCTACTTTCAAGAAATCTAGGGTTGGGATGAAATCCTAACAAACCCTAGGTTTGAAAACCATATAAATCCCTACCATGTTCCAAATATTACATAATCCCACATAAAATCTTATAATTTCCATACAAAAACTCCAAAGATCCATACTCAATGTTAGATTCCATACCTTTTTGCTCTTCCTTTCTTCTTCTCTTCTTCTTCTCTTTCCTCTTTCTCTCTTTCTCTCTCTTTTCCTCTTCTCCTCACTTCTCTATGTTTTAGTCTCTCAAAATGAGAGACCAGCTCTTTTATCCATATTTTTGAGTTATACAGGTTCAAGCTTTGCATTTTTAAATTCTTTCTCATTTTTGCATTTCAAGTCCTTCCATTCTTTCCTAATTTCTATTCCATCTTTTCCCAAATTCCATAATTGCATATAAACTTATTGATTTATGCTTCATATCCTCAAGTGGTAAATGACTAATTTACCTTGGCTTTATTATTAATTCCTGCCCTGTTTTATTTTATTTTTAGCATTCTTTATTCTGAAAAATATATTTTTACCCTTTTATTAGTACCCTTAAACATATTCGAAAAACTCCGTTAGTATATTTCGTAAGTGTTAAATAAATGTTAAAGTAGTGTGAGAGTGAGGGAGAAGTTAAATTTTGTAGAGAAATCTCACTCCCCTCTTAAGATCTACGTAGATCGGGTCGGTTTTCGTCGGATCAATAGGCAAAGTTCATCTACGCAGGAGAAAATAATACGCTGCGGACATTGAAAT
Source organism: Tetrastigma voinierianum (assembly GCA_016808115.1). Taxonomy (NCBI): domain Eukaryota; kingdom Viridiplantae; phylum Streptophyta; class Magnoliopsida; order Vitales; family Vitaceae; genus Tetrastigma; species Tetrastigma voinierianum. The sequence continues at coordinate 178,224 of JAEQBH010003874.1, forward strand.
CAAAGAGTTTCACACCATTCCGCATTTATGGTTTTTGGAAGTCGGTTAAGATTCGGGTTTGGGGGAGCCGCCACTTGACTTCCTAGGGTTTTTCTACACCTCAAGAGGTAGGGAATTTTCCTACTTGGAATATTCTTATCCTAAAAGTCATGTAACGGCATAGGTTGTCTTTGGGGCCGTGATAGGCAGTGTGATTTAGTCCCAAGATTTTGGGACTTAAATCGGAAATTTTGACTGTCTCGGTAGTCCCTTGACGTGTCAGGTTTGTTTTGATCCCTGGTGACTCCGATGTCTTCTGGTTTTGTTGTGTGTGTTTTGTATAACAATGATTCGTGATTAATGGAACTAAAAATGGTTCACGGCTCACATCTGCGCTACGGTAGGGTGAGCTGAATCAACAAAATTTGTTTCCTATAGCCCTCCTACCGCGTAGTCAAGCTACCGAGTATAGCGGTCTAGGTCGAACACGGATGGTTTTCTATCCACAATGATTAGTACTTGTTTGAAAATGGTGAGGCTTTAATTTGGATTTCTGATTCTGTTAAAGCACTGTGGAGGTCGGGTTGTTCACTGCTTGATCAGAATGGCTTAAATGAAAATGTGAAATGGTAACCTCAAGGCTTCGGCCACAGCTTGACAACATGTAGGGTATTACAAGGTTCCTGTTTTTCCTCAGACAGGCAAATGACATATGAAGTCAAAGCCAAAACCGGCTCTTGTTTAGCTATAAACCTAACCCTAAAACTAATTCTATTTGAGTCAACCCAAGTACTAAACATTCGAAAGTCCTATCTGGGCCTTGAAACCCTAGCATTTAACCTCATTCCATTGGCTCGTGAAATGACATCTAAATAATGTCAGTGCATCTACCATTAAGAATGCACTTCTCCCTGGTTTTTCTAAAGTCCCATAGGCTTGTTGGTCATATTATTCTCCACTAATGTAAGCAAACTCAACCTTCAAGATCAATTAGGTCTTTCAGGCTTGTAATGGGTGGCTTGTGTACTTGGGTAGATAAATGGACATTTAAAGTTCAAGTTTACCCAAATTACACATAAAACTCAACATATCTGCCTTCATTCTTCACCTTCTTGTTCTCTATTGGTGTCAAATTTTAAGCACCCCAAACTTGGTTTGGAACATCTCCATTGTGGTATTTCTCTTGACTACTTTCAGAATTGAAGTACAATTCCTCATACTAGAAGTTTTTTACTTTTCATTTTTTTACAAGATTTATGGAATGGTGCAATGTTTTGCCTTTTTAAGCTTTCTACCACCCTTAAAGAGCTTTGGGTTAGCAGCTCCCATACCAGTTGGCATTAGGGTACTAGGTGTTGAAACACCCCTAAGAACTTAATTACTCAAGGAAGGAAGGCTACAAGACAAAACTCATTCCACCTTGACACTTGTATTTCCATAGCTTCTGTTTGTACTTCTATTCTTCTTTCTTCAGCTCAATTGGTTTTCCCCCATATGCTCTCATCCTTTTTCTTATTACAAAATTCTTACTCCCTCAAACTTGCCTTAGTATCCACTTCTTTCATAATTACAATGCAATTTGGGCAAGCTATAGGGTATTTTTCTGCATGATGAGATTTAAGAAAGGATTTAGGTTTTTCATTTGTTTGTTGATGATGAAAAAGGCATTAGGCTCAAATAAGGAATTAGGGTGTATGCATAAGCATATTACAGGGGTGTGCTTTGAAAGGTTTAAACTTCCATGGATGACCTATATCATTTCTTGTCAGTTGTTTTGCCTAGGATTTCACCTTGAATAATAATCTATCAAGTTCTAGGACTCTGGGGAGATTAAAACTGTGATGGATCTTAGAAGATGTTCCTAATCCCAGGACAATTAGTCCTCGCAGGTACTATTGATCATGTGAAATGCTTTGTGGTTCATAACAAACTAAAAATGTCTACCAAAGTAGAATTATAGTCTTATTTGTTCCATCATTTGTTTAAATCTTCCCAAGTCTTGAAATTCAACTTGTTCATTAAAAACATTACAACTTCCAATTTTTCAATGAAGCTCATCTATCCTATCCTAGTTTCATCTAACATGGTTTATGTTTGGTTCACAGAAGTTATTGTGCTATATTTCAACTCAAAGGCTCACTTATATTAGGCAATTCAATTATGCAAATTATTCATAGCACAAACACTTAAATCAACTCATTATTCCAATTAAACCAAGCATCAAACTCTACAATGCTCATTGTCAAACTTAAAAATTCAAATACTTTAACACAAGACAAATTTGCACATATTCATCAAATATATTTCATTGAGTTCCTGAGGTAATTACATGGACATGCAAGTAAAACAATTTCGTAAACAGAGAAAGATTCAATTTTCTTAGTTTCATTTGATGATTTTTCCTTAGCCTTCGGAGGTTTTTCTTATGCTACTTCTTTTTTCTTAAATATTCTTCAATTTCCTCGTGGTCCTCGATGGACATCTTGATTGTACCATAAGTTTCATCTTGAGATAGTACTCTGCAAGGTGTAAAAGGTATTTCTTCTTTATCAGGATCAGTAAAGAGTCTAGGAGGGTTTTGCTCATCTAGAGGCATTATGGTATAAGGTATGCAGTCTGATATTCTGATATGTGGTAATGACACTTTTGCTTGAGACTGTCTTCATTGCCCAATCTAAGATCTTTTCATTCCCTTATGTGAGTTTGCACTGCCTTTTTCTCAGTGTATCCATCAGTGTTATGTTGTTGATCATTTCCTCGAATGTCGTAGCCCTGCTTTCCTACAATGTTGCAAACTATTCAACCACTTTCATCCCTCGACCTGCAGAGCTGTCTTTAAGCTTTTGTCTCTGTCCTCCAACATTTTCAATAGATTGGACTCATGTATGCCTGTCTCCTCCCAGAAGGCCACATCTCTGACTCTTATCACTTCTCTCCATTATGTCTCTCTTTGTTCCAATTCTTTCCTCCATTCTAAGTCTCTTTGTTTCATTATTTCATCAAAAAACTGATCTCTCTTTCAATTCTCCTGGGTCTGTGAATATATCTCTTTCCTTAGTTCTTGCCTCAGCTGATTTTCCCCTTTCTACGCCTCCTCCATTCCTCTTCAAGATCCCAAAACTCTATTGATTGCTGCCTTGGTGCCTGTGAGCCTCACTTGCCTGGCGGTGATAATCCCTTCTTATCCGGGAGAGATAGATTCCTGCATAAGTCTCATACTTCTCTTGTCTTTCTCTTCCTTTCATTGAGCCTACCATAATGGCTTGTTTAGTATTCTCTCTCTTTTCCGTCTCCTTCAATTCCCTTTGCATTTCCTTTTCATTGCTTTCCTTTTCTTTCACGCGGAAGCCTAGCTATACTAGTTAGTATGTTGTGAGAGAGTCCCAGGACATTTCTCTTCTTCTTCCCAATTTCCTTCCACCTTTCCTAAGATGCAGAGCCTAGTGATAGTTGTTGGGTGTGGCATCAGATTCTGAGGTATTTTCTTATACAGTCATAGATGGAATTCTCTATCACTTTTCCTACACTAATTCAGACTTTCAATATCGTATTACTAAATAATATTACTTTCTTCCTATCAAATCAAAGGCTCAAGTGTTTTAAGTGGTAGGACTGTGAGGCTAGAAATAAACCACACCTTGCTTCCTCATATGATCCTATGGCAATTGATCTTAAATGGGTTCTTCTCATAGAATTCCACTCACCCTTCCATTTGTTAGCAACCACTATTTTATGATAATCGCCCTCCTTAACTTTGAATTTGGAACCATCTTTCGGCTCCTTCAGGTTGATTGTCTTGTTTATAGCCTCCCTATCGAAGGAGATCCATTTTCCTCTAACATACACAGTTTTCTTTTGCTTTCCCACCATGTTTGCATGGACTTTAACCAATGCATCAAACCCAACTCGGGTTTGTGCTCGGGCAGATCAAACTCATCATTTCTTCTCAATCACCTCCTAAATGTGATATGAGCTTCACAAACCTTTTCTCCAACTAAGTCTTTCTACACTCAAGAGATCTCCCCTTCATGACGACATGCCCCATTTGATACCAAAGGCGCTCTTCCAGTCTTCCTCTTCTTGCTATGTTTCTTCCTCTTCTATACTCCTCTTTCTTTCTTTCTCTCTAAGCTGCCATTCGGTTCCGTCCCTTCGAGGTGTTTCTTCTTGAATCCACAACCGCTTTGAAGCCCAGATTGGCTTCTTCCTTATTTTGATGTACTCTTCCCATGATCTCATTCAGATTAGGGAATTAGAATATGTGTCTTATATGACAGAAGGTTGGGATTGTGTGGTTTTGATATAAGGGAAAAGAAACGTCTTGGGGAAGGGGTGTAGAGGAAGGGTTTTGTGGTTTTGGGAGTGAAATGGCCTCTTTTGAATGTTTGAATATTAATGTTCAAGTTCTCTATTTATAGCCTAATAAATGCTGTGACTTTCGAATTTTCGCAAGAATAATAATTTTCCATGTCTAGGACATTTTCTATCATGAGGCTACAAATTTATGCCGCGACATAAAATTTTTATTGTCGCGGACTTTAAAATTTCAATCACACCGAGAATCGTCATGACATAATATCCTATGTTGCGATAACTTGGTGTCCAGGAAAGCAATAATTATGTCGCAACATACAAATGTTGCAACAATAAAATACCATGTCACGACATAAAATTCCTTCAACTAAGAAAGGCTCGCGACAAAGAAAAATTATGTTGTGACAAAATATGCTTGTTCATACAATTAACCCAAAGGCAACATGCAATTCACTCAAACCATTTAAATCATGCTTGTGAATAAGTTTATCATCAACACAACATCTATTCAAACATGATCAATTCATTTCGCTTTCATTTCACAAATTACATTTATACAAAAACTAATGAAAACATCATGGATGCTAAATAGAATTTTCCTAGCTGTGATCGTGGAGCAAACTTCTCTTCCTCGGGGGCTGTATTATCTCCTTCTTTGAATTCCAGCAGCTCCTTTACTATAACTTCACTTAATGGTTAGCTTTCTTGACCCGAAAACAGTAAAATTAACTAATAAAAAATTTCATAAATTCAAATTAGAGTTTAAACATACAAAATTTAATAAAATCAAATTTAAAATGAAAAACAGATATTTCTTGGGTTGCCTCCTAATAAGCTGCTCAATTTTATGTCTTTAGCTAGACATTGTTGCAGTGTGTTCTCATTTCAGCAATTCTATTGTTCTCTTCAAATTTAGGACTGTTCTACATTTGGTCTTCCTCCCAGGTAATGTTTAAGCCTTTGACCATATACCTTGAATTCATCTCTAGAATTAGTCTTCAATGTTATTGCTCCAAAAGGGGTAATTGTAACTACTGTGTATGGACCACTCCACTTTGACTTGAGTTTTCCTAGAAAAAGTTTAAGCTTGAAATTGTACAGTAGGACTAGCTCTCCTACTTTGAACTCTTTCCTTAGAATCTTCTAATCATGCCACTTTTTAGTCTTATCTTTGTAGATTCTAGCATTATCATAAGCTTCATTTCTCAACTCTTCCGGTTTATTCAATTGGAGTAGTCTCTTGTCTTTAGCAGCTTTGAAATCACAATTTAGTTTCTTGATTGTCCACATAGCTTTATATTCAAGCTCAAGAGGGAGATGACAAGGTTTTCCAAATACTAACCTGTATGGGGACATTCCAATAGGAGATTTATAAGTAGTCCCGTAGCCCACAAAGGCATCACGTAGCTTTAACCGACCAAATTTTAGTTTTTCCTACTAAGCTTACTATCTTTTCCAATATGTTCTTTATCTCCCTATTGGATATTTCTACTTGTCCATTGATTGAGGGTGATAAGCTAAACCCATAACTTGTCTAACTCCATATCTTCTCATGAGTTTTTCAAACAACTATAATCGCAATTAAACTGAGAAGAAATGAATTCCAGAAATTTGTCTAGATTTCACAATTTTCAAGCAGTAATTTTAAGAAGAAAATAACATAAATAAAAATCCAGCTTCAATCGTTTCTGCACAGTTCACCGATTCAGATCCAGAAAAGGAAAGAAAATAAAGAAAAGAAAATCTACTCTAAACTATACAATGAACCCTTCTTATCTCCCAATTCTCAGTGTCGAGAGTGAAAAAGGTAGAGGTTACTTTACTATTCTAATACCGTTCATTTATATCTCTGGCTAAAAAGAAATGGGCGAATGCACAAAGATCCGTAGAATTCCCAAAAGAAAAAGCCTGGGACATCGTCTCATGTTGTAATCCCTGCTGATGTCGCGACCTAGATTCCCTTTATCTCGTCTATACTGGGCCATGATCAAGTTTCTCTCTGGGCCATAATTGTGTTTCTTGCAGTTTGATTGAGCGGTCGCGACCTCCTTTTTGGTCACGAATTCTCGGTCCGGTACTTGTTCCTGCTAAGAATTGATGTCGCGACCATAGTCTCACGTCGCACCTCATTGTCATTCCCTTTGTCGCACTCGAGTCACGACTTCAATTTTAGGTTGCAACCTCCTCAGCTTGTCACCACTTTAGTTCCGAGTCGACTCTTCCCCTTCGTCAGATCAGCACGTCGTGACCTCGCTTTAGGTTGCACCACATTTCATTTCCTTTACTACCTCACCTCAGGTCATGACTTTCTTTTTCAAGTTGTGACCTCCTTTTTGCTCTTCTGCCTTGATATGTTCAGAATTTAGGTTGCAACCTCAATAATTGGTCGCGACTGCTTTTAATAGCCCCTTGCCTTTGATATCCCGCTGCAGATCTTATTATGATGTCACTGGATCACGCATCACTTCGCGTCGAAATCATCTTGCAGGCGATGTTGATGCGTAGTATTTGTCACCCTGTGATCGGGTCTTCACGAATTTCAGAAGTTCTCGATCGATTAAGTGGTCGTAATCCATTTGCTTAGTAAGGGACTCGTTTGGCGAGGCTCTGCGTTACGACCTCAATATTAGGCTGCGACATGTGGTTTTGTAATGTTCAAAGAGCTCTTTAGGTCGCGACCTCCTCGGGTCCTCATCAACAAAGTGATTACATCTTCAATTAACTAGACTCGCCGTCTCGCCAGTGTCGCCCGTCGCAACCTCGATATTAGTCACACCTCATTTCTCGATTCTCCAACCTCTTTATAGTTGCAACCTCAAATCTCCAGCAGATTCCCAATTCCGCCTCCATGTCGGACCCTCCGAAATACACATCGCGACCTAGAATAAGGTTTTCATTGAAGCACTAGTTGCAACCTCATTTCTCTACAAAGAATCCCCTGTGGTTTCCATCAACAAATCAAAGTCGCGACCTCGATCAAGGCCACGACCCCGCCTCGCCTTGAATAATTTCTTCAGATTTAACCACACTTTCTGGTCGCAACCTCTCATTAACCCGGTCTCTTGATGTTGTGACTGAAATAACTAAATAAACGAGCTCCCTTGTCGCACCATTTTCAAGTCATGTACCCCCTTCTTGCCTCGAAATCAATTCTTCCAGCTTTGCTAGATTTTCGTCGTCGTATTTTTATGCAAAATTAAATTTTGAGTAAATTACCTGTGTTTCGTGACATGAATCAACAATTATCTCAGAATATACTCAAAATGGATTAAAATCAAATGAGTTTTTGTGACCATCACCCCAAACTTAAAAATTCGCTTGTCCCTGCTAAAGAAAAGAACTTGTTTTGTCCTCAAACAATTAAGCTTAGCCTTAAGGGACATTTTCTCGATTCACACCATACCTTTTTATTCCACCTCTCTAACTCTGAAATAGGAGATAGCAACATCCTTTTAAATTTCGCTCAATTTAAGAAAAAGGGAATGGTTTCCACTTCTATCACAAATTCCTTGATGAAATCATGTATTTAAATGGGCTTTATTCAACAAGTCTTGTTCTTTTGTGGTGTAAAAGGTGTCTCAACTCTTTTCATCTTCATGTAGAATTTAGTTAATCTTCCGGGAGTCTCCTTAAAAAACTGGTCAAGGTCCCATAGGCTTGTTTTTCATATTGATCTCCACTAATGGGCATCAACCTTCAAGATCAAAGAGGTCCTTCAGGCTCAGAATGTTGGGCTTAGGTAATCGGGTAGATACATTAGGAAATTTAAGTTGCAATTATCCAGCCTACCTTCTTCTACCCGATTGCCTTCAAATTTTCATCCTTCCTTCTCGTGCAATCAGATTCTTCTCAATCTTACCTAGTGTGTAACGCCCAAAATACCCTGTGGAATTTTATAATACTTTTTATTATATATTCAGATATGAATTGAGTCAAACTTCGGGCTTTTTCCGGGAATTTGATAAACTCGATAAATTGAGAAATGTAAATTGAAAGTGTGAGCATAAGGATTGAATATTATATGCTAAAATAAGAAAACCGAGTAACCCCAAATAAACCCAAGTGAAAAGGGAAATTGTGGAAATTTGTAAAACGAAGAATCTGGCGTCAAATAACAGCATAAATATTAATGTGAAATAAATGATAAATGATAAGGAAAGTGAAATAAAGAGTTCGAATGTCAAAAAATGGAAAATGGGATTAATTAGCCAAACAAGGCCTTATGAAGAATGAGTGACTTAAGACAAAAAGGAGAAAAATGAAAAATGAGAAATGGGTGTGTAGGCCAAACATGGCCTTACACTTACAAGGGATTTAAAAGACCAAACTTGGTCTTAGATGCTCATTTGAGCAAATCACGTTTTTGAGGAAGAAGAGAGGAGAAAAAGGGGGAAAAACTAGGGTTTGGCAAGAGATCAAGTTTTGGTTGGCTTTGCTTCCCATTTCTTGCCCCTAAGAGACCAAGCAACATACAAGAAGAGATTTGAAGAGGTTCAAGGTAATAAATCAAAACCCTAACATCATCCCATTTGATTTGATTTTGGGGAAAAAGGTTCCTGAATTTGAGAAAAGGGTTTTCATTGATTCTAAACCACTTGAGTTGTTTTGGGTAGATTCCATGGTGGATTTTATATGATCTAATCGAAAGATTTATGGAAGAAACGAGTGAAAATGCCAAATCCCATACTGGGCAAACTCATGGGTATCGGGCACGAAACCGATGGCACTAAAGATCGTGATGCAAGTAAAGGAATCTACACTCTGCATTCAGCTTACTTCCACACTCGTTTTGCTTATTTGCATCGTTAAGTCTCGTATTCGTATACCAAATTGTTTAGTGGACCCTAAGAAACGACATCTGGGGTTCAAATAAGAATGAGACTATGAAAAACGCATCATACACGCACGCGATATTCGCTGTTAGTATGATTATTTGCTTAAACCACTAAGAAAGTGAAAGAATTTGTATTTGACTAGGTGCTTGCTTAAGACGCATAACTGATTTAGGATTGATATCGAAATAGAAAAGTGGATCGATAATCGTTCGTTTTTGCTCCTTTATTGCTCTCGCTTGTCTCTATTTGTGAAATATATATTATATATATATATATATATATATATATATATATATATATATATATATATATATATATATATATATATATATAATGATTTGAACTATTAGTATTTGAAATGCTTCTGTCAAATATCTACATGTATGCTTCAGATTTAAACTATAAGTGAATTTATCGCATAAAAGTAAATTTTCGATTTGAAGTGTATTATTGTAATGACCAACATGACGGGATTCACCAACCGAATTGGCCATGCAGTAACCGTAATGCTCTGACGCGGAATCACATTGCTACCGACGATGTAAATGTGACAGGATTCACCAACTCGAATCACCGTGAATGCTCGACTTTATACCCATATGTGAGATGGTAATATTGGAAATAAAACCATATCATATCGAACGACACAAGCATAAGATTCACCGTTAACCTGACCGCCGTGGAATGTCGACTTCTATAGCCATATGTGAGATGGTGATATCATCATGAAACCACATCAAGTATTGAATGATAAATGTGATTGTGATTCACCAACCTAATCTATCGTGGAATGTCGACTCTAAGCTATATGTGAAATCACAAACCAAAAAGAAAACGATATAAAAAAGTGTATTTGTATAAGTATATTTTACATTACATGTATATTATAAAGGTATTGTTTTACAAATGTGTAATACGATAAGTATATATTGAACTCAAATGGAATAGAGAATCAGATAGAAACCACTAAGCATGAAAATGCTTAGCTTATTATTTTATCAATGCGCAAGTATCGAGTGATAGACAGTGAAGCAAGACCCAAGATTGAGGAACTCAGAGTCATAGAGAAAGAATTGCGGAGTATGCTCCTCGCTCTCACATGCATTCACTCCATTCCTTTCGAACATTGAGATTTTGTAAAACAATTCTGAACTCGAACTTCTATTTTGTAAATGCATTTTGTATATATATATATATGGTATATATATATATATATATATATATATATAGCAGTATATATATATATAGTATATATATATATATATATATATATATATATATCGATTTGAACTATTAGTATTTTGAAATGCTTGTCAAATATCTACATCTATGCGTGTATTTAAACTATAAGTGAATTTATCGTGATAAAAGTAAATTTTCGATTTGGGAAGTGTAATATCATCGACCAACATGACGATTCACCAACTCGAATTGGCCATGCAAAATCGTAATTGAAATGGATGGAATCACATTGCTACCGGAATGACAAATGTGACGGGATTCACCAACCGACCTGGCTGAATGCTCGACTTCTCTATAGCCATATGTGAGATGGTAATATTGGAAAGTGAAACCACATTGCTACCGAATGACAACAAGACAGGATTCACCAACCTAATCACGGTGAATGCCGACTCTATAGCCATATGTGAGATGGTGATATCGAATATGAAACCACATTGCTATTGAATGATAAACAGGACAGGATTCACCAACTGAATCTATCGTGAATGTTGACTCTAAGCTATATGTGAAATCACAAACCAAAAAGCAAAAAATGATATAAAAAGTGTATTTGTATAAGTATATTTTACATTTACATTATTATCATAAAGGCACTGTTTTGATAAATGCATGATATATATATTGAACTGAAATGGAATAGAATCATAGAACCACTACATGAAAAATGCTATAAATACATTGTTTTATCAATGTGCAGTACCGAGTGATAGATGTCGCAAGACCCAAGATCGAGGAGCTCAGTCATAGAGAAAGAATTGGCGAGTATGTCTATTACATGCAGTATCTACTCCATTCCTTTCGAACATTGAGATTTTGTAAAACAATTTGAACTCTGAACTTCTATTTTGTAAATGCATTTTGTTAAATGTAAATGTTATGGGTCTTTTGAATTTGTAAATGTTAATGGGCTTGCCCAAAATGAAGTGCTTCCTTTTAATTAAAAAGTCTAAAATGAAATAACACAAACAAAATGTTTTGAGAAGATAATTGAAAATGTCGGAGTAAACCGAGCTCCGGCTTGGATCCGCCAACTGCCTGAGCGTCGAGGATTCGTCATACACTTTGAAACGAAATTAATAAAACCAAACAAAATGTTTTATGAATATAATTGAAAATGTTCCGAGTAAACCGCTCGCTTGATCCGCAACCGTCGAGTTGGGGATTCGGTCGTAGCGTATATTGACTTTTGAAAAACGAAAATTTAATAAAACGATAACTAAAGAATTAAACGGCGCCCTTTGATCATGAAATGTAATTGCTAAAGGGATTTGATTAATGGCTTCGACCGGTGTCCCTAAGCCAAGATCTCGATCCGCGAACCAGCCTGCCTGCTCGAGGGTCGCTGCATGGTGCATCTTTTTGAAATTCCTTTTATGGTATTTTGATTGCCACTTGCACCTTATCAAAGCGCCCCTTGCTCTAGAATCCCTTTTGCTTCGTTTTCTAAGAAATGCGGAATATGCAATGTTTTGTCTTCTTAGGCTTCTATCACCCTTAGAGAACTTTGGGCTAGCACCCCATACCAGCTTGGCATTAGGGAAGTACTAGGTGTTAAAACACCCCTACAAGCTTAATTGTTCAAGGGAGATAGGCCACAAGACATAACTTATTTCCCTTTTCTCAATTTCTCGCTTTTCCCTAATCTTCAAGTTATTTCTTCCTATCTTGTAATTTATGGAAATATTTTTCCCCTCTAAACTTGTTTCTTCCTTTACAAAGACTTTTCTCGTGGCTGAACTCGGATAATTTGGGCTCTTTGCCGCAGGATTATTACAAGGAAGTGGATTCAGTTTTCACTGTCACATTCGGGGTTAACTAAGGTTTGTTCGCTCAAAGCATGGAACTAGAGTGGGTATGCCTTAGCATATCTCGAGGGTAGGCTTGAAAGTTCAAACCGGCTAAGGATGGCCTCTATCACTCTTGTTGGCTATTTTTACTTAAGATTTCGCCCTCAATCAATAATCTAACAAGTTCTAGGACCATGAACTCTTAATCATGAATTTCCCGTAAGATGTCTTGGGTAATTCTTCTCAAAGTTTCATAAGTTTTGTTGACTAAGTGTATTGTTTCTTCAAGACTTGTACTGGTTCACTGTTTATATACACACTTTCAATCATTTTATTTGTTCTTTCAGTATTATCCCTTTTTCCATTTTGCAATCTAAACTGGATTTTAAATAAGGCTACTACTCCTGATTCCAATTTACTAGTCTATGCCCTTATTTTTCCTACATTGTTGTTCTTGGGATAAAAATAGAATTGGTCATTTGATCATTGTACAGACAAGGCACTCATATTTTTCATGCAAATAATTAATGAAACAAACCACACAATTCAGCATATCAGTTCGTGAACCCAAAACAATCAATTTGTTAATCAACTGGAATTTTATTTATTCAAATATCAAACATCTCAATGTTGTACAATCTGATTTCTCTATCTATAAAAAAAACTAATGCAAAAATTACAAATAGGACTGTATCTAATCCAGAGGAAAATTCTCTATTTCTTGATCTAAAACCCTATGCCTTCCTCCTAAAGGCTATAGCTCCTGCTTTTATCGCTTCCCTCATTACGACCTGAGCTCTAAGAGCGGGCCGATAGCTGAGCGCTTCAACAAGGTGAGCCTTTCCTCGCTCTCCTCCTGTCTCGAGTTCTGATAATGGGGTTCTGGTTAACCCTTCTTCCAATTCCCTTCCCATCATCCATTTTCGTAATGACAGAGCGTTTTTTGGAATCATGACTGGAATTGGTTTGTTTTCCGACTCCATTCATTCCATACGCTCTGCATTTGCACCCTTGGAACTCATCTTTTTCCTCATTCTCCTTTTCATTCATTTTCATTGTTCATTCTTTCTGTGTCTTCCCATCCTTTTATAGTGACCTTGATTTTCTTGGGAATGAAGAAGCTCTTTAATTATCTTTTTAATATTTCCAATGAATGAATTAAAATGAAATTCTTTTCGATCCGAGCGCCTGGCTATTTCCTACTGGGGGAGATTTTTGCAAGAAAAGAATGAGGAAAACTGCTGAAGTTCGACTGCTTCTCTCCGAGAGGCATTGAATTTCCTTGAATTCTTCTTCGAATTCACGACCTAACCGAGCCTCCTTTAATTCAGCTCGGCTTCGGTTCCAGCATTAAATGACAGCTTTAGTCAAGGGTTCAAAACGATGAACGCATAAGTGGGTGTGTTCTTAATGAATTGAAGATGAATGGAAGTTAGGATGGAAATTGGCTCAATGTCATGATTGCGACATGGGGGGTAGCGACATTAAATTTAGAACCTCTTAATTAATGATTTTCAATAAATGTTATCTCTAATGTTGCGACGCCCAAATGAAAGGTTTAAAACCTAATTTTATTAAGATTTGGACAATTCTGGTCGCAACCTAAAAAGTTTTGTCACGACCTACGATGTTGTCACAACCTTAATCCCATTGTTGCGACCGTTCCTCTTAACTTATCATAAGCTCACTGTCCAAATTCCTTCGTCACGACCTATGAATTGATGTCATACCAGAATCAGAGGCATCCAAAATCTATGTTGCGACTTGAAATTTTCTCATCCTAATTATATTCATTTCTATCCTAGTTGCGACTTGGACAATCTATTGCGACCAATAAAATTTCCAGGTCTCCTTGAACAATTAAATTCACAAAGAATTTCTAATTCACTCAAACTAACTCCTCAAAACAAATAAATTCAATTCATATCTATCATTCAAATATTCAACGAATCCATTCATCATGCACGATTCAAAATTGAAGCACAAAATAAAATAAAATAAAATTTTCCCCCAAACTTCAATCATGCTATATCTGGGAGACAAAATTTAAATAAATTCAAGAAGAGTACAAAGGCTCCCTTTTTATCTCATAGACAGTTTGATCAGATGTTCCTCTCAGACATTCTTATCGGCTCCGCAAAACTAAAAAAATTTACTTTTTCTTCAAGCAAAGAATTAAATAAATTACACAAAGCTATTAAAAACTTTCACACAAAAAGAATAAGGGGAAAAACTTAAAACAAACTGATGTGGATTGCCTTCCACAAAGTCGTCGCTTCAATTTTAGTCTTTAGCCGGGACTCGCCTCGCTACTATATTCTCGTTTCTTCAAATTTTCTCATCTTAACTAGGAGTCATTCTTCCATTTGCATTCCTCCAAGGTAGGTAGTGCTTAATCTCTTACCATTAAATTTTGAATTCCTCTTTACATTCTGTCTCTGTCACCGCCCCAAAGGTTGTACTCCCACACTACCGTATGTGGTCCACTCCATTTTGATTTAAGCTTTCTCCCGGAAAGAGTTTTAGTCTAGAGTTAAACAATGTGACTTGATTCCCGCTTTAAATTCTCTCCCTCAAATCCTTTGATCATGCCATTTTGTTGTTTTATCCTTTGTAGATTCCGCACCATCATAGCTTCATTCCTCAACTCTTCCAATTCATTTAGCCGGGAGTAGCCTCTCTCTTTAGCAAATTTTGAAGTCAAAATTTAGCTTCTCACGGCCCACATAGCTTTATTTTCTAGCTCAAGATAAGGTGGTTTTCTCCAAAGACAAGCCTCAAATGGGACATTCCAATGGGAGTTTTGAAAGCAGTCCTGTATGCCCAAAGTGCATCATCAAGTTTCGTAGACCACATCTTCTCGCTAGAGCTTACGCCTTTTCAAGAATTTTCTTTTATCTCCCCATTGAAATTTCTTAGTCGTTTATTTGTTTTAGGGATGATAAGCCAAGCTCCTAATGTGTTTGATACCATATCTACTCCATGAGTTTGTCAAACACCTTATTTGCAAAGTGGCTTCCCTTCATCATCGGTTATAGTTTTGGGTGTCCCAAATTTGTCGAGAATATTTCTTGTAAAAATACCACAACCGGTGTTAAGATCATTTTTGGGATGGTTGTCGGGCTTCTCAACCTGATACATAATCTACGCCTAGGGAGTATGTACATATTTCCAAATGAAGCTGGAAAATGCCCCATAAAATCTATTCCCCATACATCAAATAATTGCACCACCAGATATTCTCAGAGGGGCATTTCTATGCTTTACGATATTTCCATTCTTTGGTATCGATCACACAACTCACCCATTCAAAAACAGTCCTCAAAAATAGTAGCCAATAAAATCCAAACTAGAATTTTGTGGGTTGTTTTGTCTCCCGTAAAATATCTCCATATGGTGATGCATGACATTCCTATAAAATCTCTTTGCTTCGCCACCTTCCGTACACATCTTCTAATGATCATATCGCTCCTTTCTAAATGCAAGAAACGCATATCCCCGATGTAGTACTCCGCTGTCGGGCCTCCTAGCTTTTCTCACAGGCCCAATTCTAGTGGCATAATCTACATGCTAAGTAGTTCACAATATCGCGATACCAAGGTGATTATAGTGACAACCGGAATAACTCCGTCAACTGGAAATCCTCGCTATCTCCTTCTTCTTCTTGTACAATGTGTTTTTTTCTACTCTTTGACAAGTGATCATCTATCACATTGTCACAACCTTTCTTTGTCTTTTATTTCTAGATCAAATTCCCCATAACAATACCCACCCGACGCCTTGGCTTTGGCTTTTCTTTGCCATTAGATATTTAATCGTTGCATGATCAAGCAGGTATAATAACATGGGGATCCAAAATGTAATGAATAAATTTTCTCACATGCAAAATACTATTGCCATGATCTCCTTTTCAGTAGAGTAATCTTTCTTGAGTTTCATTGAAGGTTTTACGTCGGTATAGTATATGGCCTTTGAAATAATCTTTTCAACTTTCTCACTCTTAATACAAATTCATTGCAAATCAATTAGCATCACACATGATTTCAAATTCTCTGCTCCAACTGGTTTTGCCATGATGGGAGCTTCAACTAGTCTGATTTGATCTCTCTAAAAGAATTTCGCAGTGATCTATCAAAATCGAACTTAGTATCTTTCCAAGAATCTCATAATGGTCTAGCAATTTTTGAGAAATCTCCGATAAATCTTCCTCAGAAATCCAGCATGTCCTAAGAAACTTCTAATTCCTCGACCGGTCATGGGTGGCATCAAATTTCTTATAATTGAAACTTTTGTTGGTCCACTTCCAAAATTTCACTAAATCATATGCCTTAAGACAATCCCTCTGCTATTCATAAATTCATATTTTTCCCACTCGTAGCTAGATTCTTGTCTTGGCACCTTTAAAGCATTTTATCCCCAATTTATGTGTTAATCGGCTCAACCGGATCCATACACCGTGAAATCATCCATGAAGATCTCCATGCAACTTTCCGCCAAATCGTAAAATATAGACATCATGCACCTTTGAATGTACTGCGAGCATTACACAAGCCAAATGGCATTCTTCTAAAAGCAAAAAATTCAAATGGCATGTAAAGGTGGTTTTCCCGATCCTCAGTGCAATGGAAATTTGGTTATATCCAGAGTATCCATCGAGAAAAACAGCAGGAGGGTGTCCCGCCAACCTATCCAAAGATCTCGATCAATGAAAGGTGGGAAAATGATTCTTCTCGATTGTAGTATTTAGTTTTCAGAGGTCAATACACACCTCCATGATGTCACGCCTGTGAGGGAATCCGCTCATTCTTTCTTACTTCGATCACAATGGAATCCACCTTCTCGAACCACATGTACCGGCTCACCCAAGAACTATCCGATATAGCATTAAGTATAAACCCGTATTCAACCATTTTAGAACTTCTCTTTTCCGCAACTTTTATCATGTGGTTTAGCCTCCTTCGATGCCTCAATAGGTTTTTGCATTATCATTCGAAGAATGTTTTCAGGCACGCAAACTGAGGGACTCCATGCCCTTCATATCCCTCAATCGACTCAAGCAATACTTCCTTATACTTTCTCGTAATCAGCGAATTTTCCTGCTCTTTCGCATTCGCTTAATGTAGCCGATATGATGATCGGTTTTCTCTTTCTGGTTCAAATCATATTTCAAATTACTAGGCAATTCCTTCAATATTAACCCTTTCCGCACTAGTTTCCTCTTCGTAGTTTTCGTCCCGGGTCGAGTACATCATCTCAATGTTTTCATTCATGCTCGATCAAGCTTTGTTATACAAACTGAAGGCAACATTTCACAAATCAATACTCTCAAGATATCAGTAAACTCATCCTCACTTACTGATAATGTCAAGAGCGACAAATTTAATTCAATTCAACACCGAGAAGACTATCGCTTTCTACATCCATACAACTGCGATCTACATCGTATGTTCCAAACTCCTATTAAGATTAAAGTGCACCGCTTCATTCACCCTTAGAGTAAGTTCACCTTCTCGCATATCTATCAAGGCGTACCCAGCTTTCTGCTAAGAAGGGTCTTCCTAGCGTTAGAGCGAATCCTGGGTGTCTTACTCCATCTCATAATCACAAAATCTGCTGGTGGAAGATGAATTTTCCTCCCACCTTGACAAGCACATCTCTTCAAGAACACCTTCCGGTTGTGCCATCGATCTATCACCCATTTGGTAATGTGTTTGTTGTTGGGGTAAGTTCCCAAACTCCGCTCGCACCACCCACGTAGGCATCAAACGAATTGGGTAAGTACTAGCACCCGAATCACACAGTCTTCAATTCATATTTCAGAGCAGGGAATGGTGAAACTCCGCCTCGGTCCTTCATATTTTGCTTGAGCTTTGTCGATAACTCCGAGATCAAGCAGGTAGCAAACAGTTCACTATTCCTTCCCACGATTTTCCTTTTCTTGCTCAAGATCTCCTTTTAAATTTTGCATAGTTAGTATTTGTCGATGCAATTTCGCAAAGGGGATATTGATTTCTATCTTCTTGAAGATGTCCAAGAATCGAGAAAACTATTCTTCCCTTTTTGCTTTCTGAAGCCTCTGGGGAAATGGCACTGTAGGTGGCAGCCGGCACCTTCTCCTTCCTGCTTTCTCGCTCACTACTTCCTTCGTGCTGTTTAGTCTCAGATTCTCTTCTTGTTTAGTCTTTTCAGCATGCTCTTCTTCTTCCTTTCCACTTCTTTCCCGTTCGCATCGGGCTCCTTCTTTCCTTTCTTCTTGCCGTTGTTGCCCACTCTTTCCCACTTCTTAACTAAACTCCACATGCGCCCTTGATCTTCTCTCGGTATCACTAGGGAATGTAATCACTCCGATTTGGCATACTAGCGCCATTGCCCTACTTATGTCCCAAGTTCTTCAATGAGGCACTTGTATTCTTCCTCAAACATTTGAGTATCGACTTGAAAGCTTCCAAATCGCACAATTTCGTTCATGGAAGTGTAAAGGTTCTCGGGCTGTCCCTCATGAACTCGCGCAGCATTTGTTCTTCAAATGGTCGGGTCCTCCTCTAACCCCGATATCATTCCCGCTCTTCACCCTCATGTCGGGCTGGAACCTCGTGGTCGCTGCAGGTAATATCCCCGTTGAGGATTTTGTCCATGCCTCAGCCTATGCCGCCCCTCCACCATAAGGAGAAATTCTCATGGTTCCCGGCTGTCGGACTATAATGTGTGGGCTTTGGGTTTGGCTTGAAATTAGGTTCCCGCTCATTCATGTATTTAGCTCTCAACCCCATGCAAGAGTCCTCTTCGCTGGTACTCAACACTTCTTCTCATTGCTCTTCCACCAAGCCCTATCTCATGAGTACGCAGGCATTTTTCTTTCCCCGTTTGTCCATCCTGGCATGATGGCATCTAACTTTGCTCAGTCGTCATTTTACTCATACCTCCATGACCCTTTCCTCCTGGCCGTTACCCCTGAAAACCTCGATGAGCCTTCATATCGCACTCACAGTCTCTATCGCATCCCTAAATTCCTTCAAGACTTTTCTTTCAATGCTCCACAACATGAAGCATCAATGATGCCCTTAGATGTATCCTTTAAGGCATGATACACTATATCCATCTAAGTTTTTAAATCAATTCCATGCATCTGCATCTCAGTAGCCTCTAAATCTCTCCAGGCTATGTATAGGCTCTCATCTTCCCGCTTGAACACTATGATCTCTCTTCTTCTCCTCGCAGATGAGAGACGGAAAGAACCCGCCCTGGCATAAGCCTTCCACCAGCTCTTCCAAGGTATCAATCAACCATATGGTAAATGACTCATACCATGTGGATGTTATATCCTTGCTGGAAAATGGGAAGGTGACGCAGTTTTATCACCTCCGGGGCTCCCACCCATTCAAATTTCACCGTATTTTGCCATCCCGAGAAATCTACCTGTGTGCTCACAAGTGGGGTCACTCAGGCATAACTGGCGCTTGCTATTACACATAACAAACATTTCAGTTCAAAAGTCACCAGATCCACGCAGGGTCAGTCTCGATCGCACGATTCTTCCTTAATGATTCTGGCCTAAATCCTCCATCGCGGTCAATCATAGAGGCCTTCCGTCACCGCCCTTGTTCCTCCTCCGTCTCGTCATGTCTTTCATCCGCCATGGCTGGGCGCTTCTCGCTTTAGTCTTTCTTAAGCTTCCGAGTGTTCTTGCTAATTCAAGTGTCTCATAAAGAATGTTCGAATCCCGCTCCTCGTGCATTAAAGGATCTCCTAAAATTGAAACACACTCAGATTAATAGAATTAGTTGAACTAAAAATTATTTTCAACATGGCTTGTTAAAGATCAATGGCTTGTATACACGCTTGTAAAGTCGTTTTGGTCTTTTTCTATAAAATTTTAGAAAATATCCAAATTAGCTTTTCCTCTTTGTTAGAATATTGATCTATTCAATCCTTTTCAATCATTTCTATAAATCTGGCGCCATAAACTTGTTTTGTCTTTTTCATATAGACTAAAAAAACCCTCAAATTCATAGTTACAAGAGTCTTTACACTTCTCTTGCCCATGTCACTGATAAAACTCCTCATGGCTTCGACAAATAAACCTTCTCGTGTCTCGTGGATTTTTAAAATGGGTCTAGTCTATGACACCTAAGTGCACAGTCATACAAGTAGTAAAATCAATGTAAGTCCAAGTATCATTCCCACAGAGATTAACAAGAATTTGAAATCAATCACCCCACCATCAAGTTCTATGCTATTCGACTAAAAACTGATAAGGAAAGTTTTATCTAGAAAATAAAGATCCTAGACTATTAACTAAAAATATAAACCTAAATAACATGAAACAACCAATATAAAGAACAAAATACTGGACCGAATCTGTTCCCTGTGAGAAACGAAAACTATCAAAGAATTACAATGAAACAGTCAATTCCTACACGAAAGTACATTGCTCTGTTTTATTGATGGATCTCGATTTGTCCAAGATTGCCTAAATGTTGCAGCTTGATTTCTTCCCATATTCATCGGTTAGAACCCCCTTGCTTCTCTCAAGTCAAGATCAACCGCTTACTTGTATTTCGATCTTCTTGCAAGATATGAGTATTTTTCTTTCAATATTTCTCACACCCATTTCTTTATGACTATAGATCTTTTGCTTTCCTTCTCGTGGATTTTTTTTACAAAAGTTCTACCACTTAATTGGTGACTCATCCTTCAAATCTATTGGTTCTTCCTTTCCCTTGATTAGATCTCAGCTAACACAGGGTTGGGAGCTTCCCTTTAGATTGAGGTGAACTCTCTGATTATTTATATTGTTAAATACTCTCCAACTTCAATTATGAGCCGGAATGTGGGATTTATCAAATGAACTTTCAGAGCTGCCAGCTCATCAATGGTAGTCTAACATACCTATGCGAATGTTTCTCGCCTCAGAATTCCAACTCGTGTCAATGCCAGAGGGCATCCTGGAAATCGAGCAAGATACACCCTTAAACTCGGTATCTCTACTACCATTAGAACTTATAGATTCAAAAACAACACCAAGTAAATAAATCACAACCCAAATAATTCTCTCCAGATTTTTGCGTAAAAGATCAGGAATTAACTAGAATCGAACTAAGCCTGAGCTAAGTGCCTAAATTTACTCAGTGATCACAATTAACAATGGAGCATCGATCACACATCCATTGTAATCTTAATTAAACCCAGAAGAAATGAATTCCAGAAATTTGTCTAGATTTCACAATTTTCGTGGCAAAGAATTTTACAGCTTAAAATAACATAAATAAAAATCCAGTACTTCAATCGCTTCCGCACACCCGCCAATCTGCTCCAAAAAGAAAAAGAAAACAAAGAAGAAAAGAAAAGAAAAAGAAAAGAAAATCTAATCTTAAACTATACAATGAACCCTCTTCTCCTAGTTCTTGTCGGTGAGTGAAAAAGTTATGTTACTAACATCCCAAATCGGTTTATTTATATCTATCAAAAGAAATGGCCTAATGCACAAAGATCTGGTGTAGAATTCCTGCAAAGCCCAGACATCGGGCCTCATGTCGCAACCTCGGTGCTGATGTCGCACCGGATTCCTCTTTATCTCGCCTCCAGCCTGGGCTACACCAGTTTCTCTCTCCATTTACCGTGTTTCATACCAGCGGATTAGTGGTCACACCTCCTTTGGTCAAACCCTTTAGCTCGCTTGTTCTCAGAATCGATGTCGCGACCGTAGTCTCAATGCTTCAATCTCTTGTCATCTCTTCACGCAATTTCGAGCCACGTACTTCACTTTAGGTTGCAACCTCCTTTTAGTTGTCACCACTTTAGTCTGAGTCGACTTCCTCTTGTCGTGACCGCACGTCACACCCCCAATTTTGTGGTTGCGACCACATTTGCTTCTACCGCCTCACCAGTCGTGACTTTCTTTCGTTGCAACCTCCTTTGGGTCTTCTCGCCTTGATATACCGTAATTTAGGGTCAGACCAACAATTATCGCGATCGCCATAGCCTCTCTCGTTTTTAAACCGCTCGTGACCTCAATATGACGTCGACTTCACGCTACTCCTTTCTAGTTGCAAAGTCTCACTTAAGCTTTAAAATATAATCGTAATTCGGATGTTGATGCTCGTTGTGTATTCGTGTCGCACTGATCGGGTCGCGGAATCTCCTTCGGTGTCCCTTTAATCGATTAAGGTCGTAACTTCCATTTGCTTGGTAGGGACTTCATTGGCGAGGTTTCATGTTACGTCCTCAATATTAGGTTGCTACATGGCTTTGTAATGTTCAGTGTTTCTTTAGGTTGCAACCTCACTGATTGCCCACCTCCTCGGGGGTCCTTTAAATAACAAAAGGTTGTAACTTCACTTCTCACCTGGGACTCTCAGCCTGCTCTCGCCAGTGTTTCACACACCTCCTGGAGTATTAGTTGCAACCTCATTTCTGATTCTCCATCCTCTTATAGTCAAGTAACCTCAAATCTCCTTTGTTGTGACTCCCATCTCATTTTCCATGTCGTGGACCTTGAAATACACGTCGCGACCTAGAATAAGGTTTTCATTGAAGCACTAGTTGCAACCTCATTTCTAGCTACAACTCCCTTGTGGCTTCACTCAACAAATCAAAGTCGCGACCCGTATCAAGGCCAATGCACCCCGCTCAGCCTTCTCTTTGAATAATTTCTTTCAGATTAACCACACTTTCTTGGTCGCAACCTCATTAACCTGTCTTGGGTGGATGTTGTGACTTTAAAATAACTAAACAAATTGTTCCGGTCGCAACTTCCTACTTTCAAGTCATGCACTCCCTCTCTGCCTGAGTCCGAATTCTTCCGCTTTGCTAGGATTTTCGTCACGTATTTTTATGCAAAATTGAATTGAGTAAATTACCCAGGTTTCTCGTATATGAATCAACAATTATCTTGTAATATACTTAAAAAATGTGATTAAAATCAAATGAGTTTTTGGGGACTCATCAATAAGTCATAGGATTTGAGTCCCAAGATTTGGGATCGGATATTGAAATTTTAGGATCGGGTTCGAAAGCGCAGTCCTGCATCGTGGTTGAGGTTTGGTTTGATCCCGACTGATGTCTTTGGGTTTTGGGCTGTGTTTTTGGTATCATAGTGGATTCGGTGACTAATGGAACCAAAAAATGGTTCATGTTCTATGACCAAGAGGTGCCTGGTTTATATGGGTCCGGTATTTGGTCATTTTGTGTGTATTATTAGAAAATAAATAATATGTTGTTGTGTATAAAAACTCATGTGAATATGTGCCATTTGATGTATTAACATGGAAATTGTTAGAATGGAAATTTCATATATAGGAAATATAATTATCCAAA
>JAEQBH010003875.1:0-371071 GCA_016808115.1 Tetrastigma voinierianum
GGCTCTCCAACATAGGGAGCTTCATCATAGGTGTTGAATACATAAAAGTGCAACATTTATATAGGATTTTAATACTCCCAGCTCATGTTTTGCTCTCATTTTGTGTAAGGATAGGTGCCTTTGATTGTTTCTCGTGTTTTTATGCTTGTGCAGGTTTTTCGAGTTTCGTGCACATTTTTGTAGGGGTTCATGTCCAGAGAACAAATGTAGATCATCGCGGTTGATGGTAGCCGCTGTCGAGAAGCCCGGGTAGTGCTACGGTGAAGAGGAGCAATTGCAGAGGCAGTGGTACCGGTACCACACTTACTGGTACCGGTACCCACATCTGATGGGTAGTGAAGTGGAGTGCCAAATGGCGTACCCGATTGCCCCCGAGTCGGTGGAGCACCCGGTACACTTTGGTACTAGTACCACACTTACTGGTATCGGTACCAACATGCAATCTCTGCGGGACTTGAGCAGAATTCCAATCTTGGTGCAAGTGCGCTGGGTCTTTGACAATCGCCGAGGATCACTATGGAGAATGGTATTTAAGCCCATTGAAGGGCAAAGAAGAGCAGTTTTTGATTCTAGGGTTTGGTTTTGGACGGATAAAGTATCTCTCATATTTTGCTAGGGTTTATAGAGTAGAGTACTTATCTTTTCTTCGGATTCTGAGTTTTCAATTACTTGTAATCTTTCATTTGGATCATACAACTTGGTATTCTCTTACGGGATTATGTGCTTTTGATATCCCAATCTTACAAGTGAAGTGTTATTTCTCAAGTCACATTTATGCATAGTTTCTTATCAAACATGAATCGATTTTCAGTTTCAATGGAGTTCTAAACCTCCATGATAGGGTTTTAATGGTGGAAACTCACCTCCGTCAAGGTAACAACCCTCAATTCCTCTTTTGTGCTTCAACGGGATTGTACGATGCTAAGCATTTGCAGAAAATCTTATAAAACCTTAGTTTGGCATCTTCTTGACAACGTGTGAACTAGAGACCCTCGGTACATGTTGTACTTGATTGTAAATGCAGGCTAAGAGTCCAAGCAAATCGTTTGAACAAGTGTTTGCCATCACTCAATCATTCTTGTTTTAAAAGAGCCTTTAACGTTACATCTTCCATCGAAGACCATTCATCAATGGCTCCTAGATGAGATTGGGAATAAGAGGTGGGTATTACCTGATCGGCGGTGAGTGGAAACCTAAGAACCCTATCATTCACCCTTTTTGTTTAAAATAGTTAATTTAATCAGTTACTTAATCAATCAATCACAACCCCCATATTTTACTCTTGAATGCACATTATTTGGAGAGCAATCCCTAAGGATCACCTAGGAAACCACTCCCTGTGGAAATGACATGTGGACTCCCACAGTAATATAATGCTTGACAACCTTAGTTCCTACGCTTGTGAATAATTTCAGCATACGAAATAGACGAAGCATTTTTGGCGCCGTTGCAGAGGAGTGGCAAGCAGACTAGTTGATCCAAAGAGAGCTAGTAGTAATTTGTAATTGCATTGTAGATCCGGTACATTCTCTACCTTTTCTTTTTAATCTGTTTTTGTGAATAATCTAAGTGGATATCTGTTTAGTGATGTGAGATTGGTGCATGTCGGTTTGGTCTCGCAACGAGCAACGCCGACTTGTAAGAATTGTACCTCCAAGAAATTATGAAGAGTCCACAGTAAGACATTTGTTTCAAGAGAACCCTAACACCTCAAATGGACCATCCGAGTTCATCAACCTCTTTTAATCAATGCCCGAAATTGCACATTGACCCTTAAAGACTCCGTGAACTTCACGACACGGAGATGGTGTTGCACTACCGTAACCCGGCGGCGGAGGGAAATGTTAATTTTCAACGAAATCAATATCGGGCTCCCCCTGCCCCGTTACCTAATGTGGAAAGAACCCTCCGAGAGATTTTGCAACCTCAAAGAACCACAACAAATTCATGTATTCGCCTACCTGAAGAGGCTAACCAATTCCTTATGAAGTCGGAGATGATTCGCCTTCTCCCTGTGTATCAAGGGGTCGATTATGAGAACCCCTACTCATTCATGAGAGATTTCGAGGATGTTTGTAGTGCTTCCTCTCTGGGATGCCTCATATAATTTGCATGGTTTTGTCGCATTCTCTCTAAAGGAAAAGGCCAAAATATGGTTTCATTCGCTTGCACCCAATTCAATCTTTACTTGGGAGGACATGCGAAATGAATTCCTGAATAAATTTGTCCCTCCCGCACGTACTAATGCACTCATGCGAGCAATCCAAAACTTTTCTGAAAAATCAGGTGAACCTTTTGCTATTGTATGGGAAAGATATAAGGATCTCCTCCATGCTATCCCTCATCATGGTTTGGACGTAGGACAAATTTGTGCATATTTTCATCAAGGACTATCCTTGAATAACAAACAATACATCCAAATGATGTGTGCGGGAGAGTTCTATGAAAGTGCCATGGAGCGGTTCAGTGCCGATACAATAGCGAGTGAACTTGGGAGGCCCAACCTCGTAGATCTTCTTAAGAGTGAATAACACACCCACGGGAGAATCCATCATAGAGAATGATGACACACAGCGAAAATAGCCAATTTAATGAGGAAGTTGGAGGCCATAGAGTAGAAAAAGGTGATAGAGGTAACTAGTGCCTCAAGTACCCTCAATGCCTATGGGATCTAGAGTGGAGCCATCGTCATTTGCGATGACCCCGCCTATTCGGTGTCTTGCCACTAACCTCCAAGTCAAGGGAGCAATCCAAATAGACGAGAAGCTAATGCTCTTAGCTATCAAAGGAAGCCCTTCAATTCCCCACTCAAAGCATTATAATCGGGGTGGGAGTAGCATCGAACACAGTTTGGAGGAATGAGGAGGCTTATATGACTTGAATCGGCCAGAGCCGCAGCTACCCAGGCCAAGTGAAGGATGACGGATTAACCTGAACCCGGGGACCTCCCGGCACTCCAACGGATATAGAAACTTTTCCTCAAAACAGTCAATTAAAATTCATGGAATGAACCCCTTTACAATCCTTAACATATCTTTAGAAAATAATGCAAAAGTGAAGTGATAAATTTTTTATTTTTTATTTTTTCAAACACTTAGATTTTTCAGAAAATCGGCTAGAGTTTCCTCTATTTTTCAGACTTTTAAATTTACAAGCACGATGAAAGCATTTAAAAACACTTTAAACTTCAAATTTTCAATTTCCATATTAGGACTCTGGAGTCACGACCCGATCAAACACGAAAGACTTATCTGTATACATTTATTTACTTCAAATCATCAAAACATTCAAACCTTCTTCTATTCCATGCACATTTTATTCAAGGTGAGGCTTGGCCCAGGAGCTTAAACCGACATGATACCTCGTCCACTAAGGATCAAAGCCGCGTAGTTCCTTTTCAAATATATACATATATACATATATACATGACAAAATCTTCAACATATACAATATGCAAAATATTTATACAATGCAGTTCACAGACGTCGTCTCCTCGATGGCTCGACTCACTGCGCAGGGGGATACTCTACCGGCGCACCTGTCTCGGGTCATGAAAATGTTTTTGGAAAATATGGAAAAGAATGAGCTAAAGGAGCCCAGTGAGTGTACATTTTCATTAAGATAACATTTTCAATATATATCAAGATAATACATACTTATACAATTAAAAATCCATTTATGCCTTAAACTTTCTTTCTTTCTTTCTTTCTTTCTTTCTTTCTTTCCGATGGAACCCGGGGATAAACACAGAGCAGTTTCGAATGCGACGGTGAGGGCAGTCACATTCAGTCATAACCACTACGGCTAGCGGGAAACTCACGCCTTGCATAGGGTTCAGTCATAGCACCTTATCACGATGTAAGGATGTCGCTAAAAATCTTCCCTCCTACGTTAGTAACCTACTTGTGTTTCCCTTTAAATCCTTACACGCTTAGGAACCTCGGGCGATATCGAGTCATAAAAGTCATATAGGGTTAGGGTAATCATCAGTAAAACATTTCTTCACAATACATTTATAAATCCATTTAAACCCTTTACTTGATCATTAAAACTCATATGTATGCAAATATACATATGCATTCTTTACACATTTTTACACTTCCATAATGCCTTAACATATATATATATGATTTTAATATAAATACATATATTTAAATGACTACATGAATATATATCAAATACCATATAACATTTACTCGTCATAGTAATATCCATGTATAAACATTTACATTAAAATTTTCATTTTAACATTAAAATCTTTCACTTTTAAAAACTCAATTTATAAAATATCATTTACTCTTAGTTCAGCTCAATCCGCTTGCTTCACGAGTAAATTCGGTTTCCTTAGATAGTCCTTTTACCTTTCGAAAACCCTGACTACACATTAATCATAACTTTCCATTTTAATCCACCATACACACATTCATTAAAGCCAAATGAACAATTACCCTTAAGCACTAAAAACCACTCATTTGGCCAACCTTTTCCAACAATACTCTATAGACTTTATGACTCAAAAAAATTATTCAAACGATTAATTTCCAAAAATTATGAAACTCTCGAGCAGTCCTTTATATATCCAATGATATCTTTTAAATTTTCAATTTAAAATTACTTCTCCTAAAGCCCTCAACCACATAGCCTGAGTTACAGCATGTTTTGATGCCCCTTGGTTAACTTCTTGAATCACCTACCGGTTATCCTTGATTTATGGGATCTTAACTCCATAAATTGGAAATTGTTTCTTCACTCATTTGAAGCAATGGTTATAAGTTCTTCTCCAATTGGAATCGCAATTTGGATCACCAAAACTCAAGTTATTGTATTTTTACATCCTAGATGACTCAATTTGGCGAAACCGGAATCTGCACATAACTCAACTTTGACAAATTTTCTGGGCACTTTAGGGTTACAACCTGCACTTCCTTCATACTCTTTTTCCCTAAGTCTATTTTACCCATAATTTTGAATCACTCAATTTGGATGAGTGAAACTCCATTTATGGCCAAACACTACAACCATACCCAAACGAAGGCAAAATAAGTGAGCTACAGGCTCACCTTTCAGTCGTATTTGGGAGCCTTAGAGCTACAATTGCTCTTGGTCCCCTTCTATACATTGTATCCCTATCTCTTATGGTTCTTTAAGAAATTGAATCAATTCATTTGGATGATTCTAACTTAATCTGTAAAACAAAAACGGGGTTTACGAAATTTTGTGGCATTCCTTTACTTTACAACATGATCTTAATGCCCTCAATTCAAATCCTTTTCTTTTCTAACCAATTCCAATGCATTTCTAGGTTAAGATTCACCCTAAAACACATGGAAGTACAAACTACCCTTAACCCCTCATTTCCATTTTGGTAGAATTATGCACAAACCACATATTCCATTTTGTTCTTCCATTTTCTTCGCTCTAATCACTCCCATTTAATGCCTTATACCTCAATTTCACTAATCCTAACCAATTTCAACATATCATACAAAATTCAACATCAAACCTAACCATTCACTCCCTTGATTTTTTCAAACCTAACCTAATCCATTTCTTTCTCGAACACTATCAAAATCATCATGATTCAACCTTAAATACCTCAATTCTAACATCCATACAAGAAAATCAAAGCATTAGGCATGAAAAACATTAAAATCCAACTTTCCCACCATTAGAAACTTACTTGTTTCTTGGGTTTCCTTGGTTTTTCTCTCTTGCTACCACTTGGAAATCACTTGAAGAGCTTGAAGAAGGAGAAAAAATCACATGCTTTACCTTTGCTCACCTTAGCCTCACGGTTTTCTCCTTCTTTATCTTTCTTCCCTTTATTTTCTCTCTTTTCTTCTCTCTTTTCTCTCATGGCCGAGTCCTCCTTTATTTGAGCAAAGTTCAACTTTTTGAATTTAGACTTTGACCCTCACACTTGCCAAAATTGCAATTAAGTCTCTTGAACTTAGCTTTTTAACCTACACTTTGCCAAAATTGAATTTGAGCCCATGAATTTCATTGGTCCATTCTAATGAGTCACAAACCCTAACTTAGCCATTAAGAAATGTTTTGATTGAAACCTCACAAGAAAATATCTCCATTTATCAGTTTTATTCACTTTTCGCCTTATTGGCACATGTGATTAAACGTCAAAAATATTCTATGGTCGTCTAAACTTCAAATTGACCATGAAATATTCTAATTAAATCCTTCACAGTGGATTCGAGATACAAAATCACGAAATCAAATTTAAAATCTTAAAATAAATCGGATGTAGCATATTATTATCTAGAATTACGTTCGGATCGCTGAAAACTATCAAGCGGACTCCCGTTTCGGTTCGTTAGACTCTATGATTATTTATGGACATTTTTCGTATTTTATTTGGTGCGAAATTTTTGGCGAGCCAGGGCTCGAGTCCGAAATCACTATTCACTTAAATCTCGATTCTCTTCTAAATAGCCGGTTCAAAGTCATAGGAGTGAAATTTCATAAAAATTCCTCTTACTTAAACCCCTCCATCCGGATATAATAAGAAGAATTACTATTCGTTAGGGCATCGTTGAAAATTTTGAAAAATTTCACTTTATGCCCAAAATGACGTCGACGTTCCCAATTCTAGTCTACCCTCGTTTCTATCATTGGACCTCTAATCAGTTCAAAAACTACTATTATAACATTCAATCAGGTTGGGGTTTTACACCAAGGCTTTTCAAATCAAGCCCCTCCATTCCAAAATCAAGGTCCTCAAGGATTTCCTGCGAACCCTAACCAAGGTTTCCACCCCTCGTCTCAAGGGAATTCAAACCCACAGCCTTATCAACCTCCACATAAGAGAAGCTTGGAGGATATTGTGACACAGTTTGTCTGGACAACAATCCCACCAACTGAATTTCGAACACGCCTTGGAATGATGTGAGATCCCAAATCACTAAGCTAACCTCGTGCATGGGAAATTTTCAGCAAGAAAAGGAAACTCCTTTCTCGAGCATCGAAACCCCCGAGTCGAAATAGTGTTGGAGTCTCAAGCCTAAGTGATGGCACCTTCGAACATTGCAAGGTTGTCACCACTCTTCGAAGTGGAAAAGTAATTGACAAAACCATTCGGCCAAGAGCCGTCTGAGATTTGAACAATGAGCAGTCGGGGATCTTTGGAGATACGGCAGAGCCTCATGTTCTAGGGCGGATGTTGTTACGTCCTCGCTTCTCCATATCCTCATGGGTTGAGCCCTGAAAGTGAACAATCATTATGGGGTATGAGTTGTTCAAGCGAGGTTAAGTTGAACATTCCTTTATTAGATGCCATTGAGCAAATCAGGTCATATGCGAGTTTTTTGAAAGATTTATGCCTTTGTGAAAGAAAACTAGGTGTCAACTAGGAGGCATTTATGACTGAACAATCCACCTCCTTGATCCAGAACAATTTGACCTCAAAATACAGAGACCCAAGAAGCCTCACTATTTCCATAGTGGTAGGGAATTCAAAATTATGACATGCTTTAGTGGATTTGGGAGCAAGTGTTAACTTGTTGCAATACTCAGTATATGTTGAGCTAGGGTTAGGAGATTTAGAACCGACCAATATCACCCTCCGGTATTTGTGCGAATGTGAAGAAGATTCCTAGGGATAGTGAAGGATGTATTGGTGCAAGTGGACAAGTTCTACTTTCCTGTGGACTTTGTTGTGCTTGACACTCAACCTGTGGTGAACCAAGGGACTCAGTTCCCAGTGATTCTTGGTAGGCCATTCTTGGCCACTGTTAATGCCATTATACACTGTAGGGGAGGATTAATAACATTATCTTTTGGTAACATGACTGTCAATTTGAATATCTTCAATGTTATCAAGGAAATAGAGGATGAGGAGGATGAATCTGAGGTAAACATGATAGACTCTATTGTGCAAATTATGTAGATAATGTTTCATATGATGATCCTCTCATGTCTTGTCTAGTAAGCCCAAGTTGGGTCAAGGAGGTAGCCACATCTGAATTCGAGTTTCTGCACTCCATAATTGAACACAATGAGGTATTGGAAGCAAATGGGTGGACCCTTAAATTTGAAAAATTGCCACCAATCGAAGACAGGGTGTTACCCTCGGAAGAGAAACCACCTAAACTTGAGTTGAAG
The DNA here is from genome assembly GCA_016808115.1 of Tetrastigma voinierianum. Lineage (NCBI taxonomy): Eukaryota > Viridiplantae > Streptophyta > Magnoliopsida > Vitales > Vitaceae > Tetrastigma > Tetrastigma voinierianum. The sequence goes on from JAEQBH010003875.1 coordinate 8,116, forward strand.
CCATACCATCATCTTAAATAGCCGTTCTTAGGGCGAAGAAACGTTCCCGGTAATCATATCTTCTGCTGAGAGTCGGATAAAAGCAAGCTTTTGGAGATTTTAAGAACCCACAAAATCGCCATAGGATGGACAATTGTAGATATTAAGGGAATTAGCCCCTTGATCTGCACACACAGGATTCATTTGGAAGAGGATGTTAAACTCTCTAGACAACCACACTTGACGGTTGAACGATCATGAAAAGAAGTGGTCGAAAGAGGTTAAAAACTCTTAGGCGTAGGTGTTATTTACCTTATTGCAGATATCAAGTGGGTCAACCCAACCCAGGTAGTCCCTAAGAAATCTGGGGTCACTGTGGTAGCAAATGAACACAATGAGCTAATTCCCACTCGTGTCACCACAGGTTGGAGGGTGTGCATAGACTATAGGAAACTCGATACGGAGTGCTTAGGAAAGATCAATTTCCCTCCTTTTGTGGATCAAATGCTGGAGAGAGTTGTAGGGCATGAATTCTATTGTTTTCTCGATGGGTACTCGGGGTACAATCAAATCGAGATAGCCTTAGAAAATCAAGAGAAAACCACGTTCACCTGCCCTTTTGGCACATTTTCCTTTAGGAAAATGCCACTGGATATGTAATGCACGGGAACCTTCGGCGGTGCATGATGGGGATTTTCAGCAATATGATAGAACTCATTTTGGAGATTTTCATGGACGACTTCTCTGTTTTTGGAGATTCTTATGAGGGATGTCTCGAAAATTTATGGAAGGTATTGGAGAGGTGCCAGGAGAAGAATTTAGTGCTGAATTGGGAGAAGTGTCACTTCATGGTGACGCAAGGGATTGTCCTAGGCCACATAGTGTCGAAAAAAGGAATCGAGGTGGACAAGGCCAAAGTCGAGTTGATCTCAACTTTACCTACCCCTAAGTGTGTTAAGACATACGATTGTTCTTAGGTCATGTAAGTTTATAGGAAATTCATCAAAGATTTGGTGCCATAACTGATCCACCTGTACCAATTTTCTTGCCAAGGTTGTCCCCTTTGCATGGTCATAGGCTTGTGAGGACGCCTTTGATAAATTAAAAACTATGTTAGTGTCTCCTCCTATCTACGTCTCGATTGGGAACTCCCTTTTGAGATAATGTGTGGCGCTTGTGATTATGCTATAGGAACATTTTAGAGATGAGGGAAGATAAAGAGGCTTTGTGATCCACTTATGCTAGAAAGACTCTAGATTCCGCGCAATCCAATTACACAACTACGGAAAAAGAGTTTTTGGTTGTCGTGCTACCACTAGAAAGGATTCAGTCGTACATTGTGGGTCTCACTGTAACCATTTTCATGGATCATGCGAAGTATATCGAAGCGGGATACTAAGCCTCGTTTGACTAGGTGGATCCTACGTACGAGAATTTAACTTGACTATTAAGGATAAAGGGAGTTGAGAATGTAGGCGATCACTGTCCGGTTAGTTAGGAATCCCCGCTTCTAACGACTGCCCATAGGTGACGGTTCCACGATGGCGACTTTTGCTTTCTTGTTCACTACCCATGGTATGCGGACATAGTAAACTATCTAGTGACAGGACAAATTCCACACCAATGGACTTCGGCAAAAGGAAATTTTGGTGGATATTAAGCTGATGACCTATTTGTTTAAATATTGTCCAAACCAATTGATGAGAAGGTGTGTACCCGATGGCTTGATCAAATTAAGTTAGCACATGCCCATGGAAGCTTGTGGGGCATACTCAGAATGAAAAATGACGGACAAAATCCTATAAGCTGGTTTTTACTGGCCCACTCTTTTTAAAGACTGCTTTGAATTTTGAAAAACTTGCTCTTGGTGCCAACAATTAGGAGGGATCACAGAGAGAAACATGATGCCTCTTACCCCTATTTTAATCATTTGAATTTTCAATTGTTGGGGTTTGGACTTTATGGGGCCTTTTCCCCCTTATTGCAGGTACCTTTACATTTTATTAGCAGTTGATTATGTTTCTAAGTGGGTGGAGGCCATTCCAACTAGAACTAATGACCACAAGGTTGTTTTGAAATTTTTAAAAGAACACATTTTTTTCTCGCTTTGGAGTGCCTCACGTAATCATTAGTGATGGTGGGCTCCATTTTTGTAATAGATCTTTTGAGAACCTGTAGAAAAAGTATGGAGTCACCCACAAAGTTTCCACGGCGTACCACCCATAGACCAATGGTCGGGCGAATTAGCGATAGGAGATTAAACGCATTTGGAAAAGCGGTCACCCCCGAATCACTAGGATTGGTCGCTTGACTAACCGGCTCTTTGGGCTTCCGTCTTGCTTTAAGACCGTACTTGCAGTGTCTCCCTTATCGGCTTGTTTATGGAAATGCGTATACGCTTGCGGTAGAAATGGAACACAGGGCGTATTGGGCCATTAAAACTCTTAATTTTGATTTTACTCGGTGAGTGCTTGATTTGCGGATGAGCGAGCTTGGTGTTCTTGGCGTGAATCGTATGAGAGCTCACAAATCTACAAAGAGAGGATCAGGGTATTGCATGACAGACCATTGTGAGAAGACCTTTGAACCTCACCAAAAGGTATTGTTATACGACTCTGGAACACGTGTTTCGGGTAAACTCCGTTCTAGTGGGTGGCGTTAAATTTTATGAGGTAGTTTACCCATATGGTGCGGTGGAGGTGAGAATGGACATTGGGAAAACCTTTAAAGTCAATGGCCTGACTTAAGCCATTTCGAGCTTGATCGTCGGGAGAGTAGTGAGGAGCTGGTAGATGCAGCTCTGCGGGATGTTCCTTCAGAGTAATTTCTATCCTACCTTTTTGTATATAGTTTTTCTTTTTATTTCTTGCATTTCTTCCTTCTTAATTTATTTCGTTTGCTTTTGAATGCCTACACATTACCATACCATATTTCAATCCCTTGCTTCTTCTTTTGGGGGTGTCATGTGTGCATTGAGGACAATGCCTACTTTTGTGGTGGGGGTGGGCAGACACTAGTGGAGCCAGTTATGCGCATGTTACATGTTAAGTGCATGAGGCAAAATTCTCGATTTGCGGCTCTTTTGGGTTTGGTACTTGCCTTGTGATGCATGCAGCCGCGTGACCGTATGTATGCACTCCACATAGTCTCACTACACCTACACTATAACAGGCATGCACAAAACTTTTTTGTTCATATTTAGGACCATACGACCCCAATTCTGTTCTAGTCTAGGTATCACTCTCATTTATTCACTACACAAGTCATTGATCATATAAAGCTCATCACTAGCGTTATTGCTTCATTTGTGCATTGTTTTAGCATTCCTTGATGCTTGCATGCATCGTATTCTCGAGGAACACCTATACGTAGGCGAAAGATTACGACCATCATTTCTTGTTAGCTTCTGATCCATATTCTTGGGTTAGTATACACCGTCTGACCCTTGAATTACCATTGGGTTCAGGTATAGGAATCGTGATCCGCGAAAGTACAATGGACTGGAGTAGCGTGAAGGTGTCGGAGGTGTGGTGCATAGTTCCCTTGAAACACAAAGGCGAGGTTGGACGGGGTGTGAAGCAGGGAAAGAAATGAGCATCCAGTGGAATCCGAGATGGAGGGAATTCTGAAAAAGTTCTATAAATTGGCATTGTTGTTTCATGTTACAAAAAAAAAAAAAAAAAAAAAAAAAGTGGCGATAGCTAAGTCGTAGATTACCACTTTGGATCGTGCAGTGCGATAAGCCGTGATGCGCACAGTCTGGTGCCGCACTTCTTAGTACGGTACCACCATGCGTGGATTAGGCCATTTAGGTTTTCTCTAAAGTTGAACCTTTTCATATCCCTACTCCCTAATGCTTATATAAGAGAAACCCTAACCTAATTTTCCCTCTCACCAAAGCAAACCCTAGGTTAAACATTCCCTCCAGTGTCTCCATTGCTCTGATCCGGATCCTCCTCAGTTCTTCGCACTGACGTGGTAAGTGCTCCTCATCTCTTTGAGAGCAGTTTGAATGGATATTCATTGTGTCAACATGGGTTTGGTTGGTTGGCTTTGGTTGGTGGTTTTGTGTTCTTGGTTGCTAAGGGCATCTGCAGCGGACGGTATGGGGAGGAGATGCGAGGCGAGGTCTGCAGAGTGCGGCAGCTCGATCTTTGTTGGAGATGGATTATTGGGAGACCATTTTATGTATTTATGGGCTATTCTGTTGTATTAGCTATTTTGGCCATATCTATGGCAGATCAAAAAATCTTGGAAGAAAGGCTCACAGCTCTTATGGAAGCGAGCGTGAAAAAACGGAAAGGCGTGCCGCGGTATAAAGAAAGGAAAGGGAAATGGAAAGATTCTTCATCAGAGAGCGAGGAAGCCAGTGAGAGCGAAGATGAAGAAGTGAGGCCCATGTTCGCAGTCTTGAGTGAGGCGGAAAAAGTGGGGCGATCAATTGCAAGGAGGGGTTTCGGTGTGACGAGGAATGAAAGTGGGCCTTTTTGTTGGAGACTACTATTTTAGGGAAGCAATTAAGTCGGCCACGACTTCGATGTGTCGTTGGATACCGCCCTTCATAGTGACCTTACCTCGGGGGCCATTACGAGTTTGATGCCGGTTGTTTGCGAATGCCGTGCCGGCCGTACCCGTGGAGGTTTTGTGTGCAAGGAGTTCATTTCGGGGAAATTCCTGAGTATGCATTAATGAACAAAGTCATTCATAATATGATCGGGCCGAAGGGAAAAGAGAAGTTGCCAAGCAAGGAAGAAATCCAGTTCCTGTATGAGGTAATGATTGGAAAAATCATTGATTATGCCTTGGTAATATGGTGTATTATGAGGGACTTTTTGAGGTCCCCAACTAAAAACAAGCATATCCTATTCCCGACTTTAGTTACAAATCTGGTGGAAGCTGCGGGGATAAGGGGATTAGTTAGAGAAAAAAGAGTTCTTCCTAAGCCGCGCCCATCCGACGCACGGCGGGTACCAGCACCAATAGGTCAGGGATGATGAGAAGTCGCTGACTATATGTCACGGTCAAGCTTCCAAGAACCAGCCTTAGACGACACCTTGGTCAAGGCCAAAGCTAGATCTAAGCACTGTGAGCTGGCTAAGGCTGGCAAGGGGAAGACTGAAATGCTGAGAGGAGAGGGATGAAGCCAAAGAAAGGAGCAATCTCTCAATTATTGCGCCACGATGGTCGACCAGGAAGGAGCCGGTGGAGGACAACCAGCTAGTGGTCCGATGCTCAAGGCTATGAGAAGGAGGTCAGGTGGGAAGGCCGAGGTCGAGGTTGCCTCGCCCCGAGGTCGAACAAACTTCACCATAGAGATCAAAGTGCTATACGAAGTGCTTAATTCCACTCTAGCGGTAAGGACAACGAGGCTATGGAGGAAGACTACTAGAATGCCCTAGAGTTGATCTTTACATATGGCTATAGATGTTGTATGCTCAAACACAACATCTGTGGAGACTAGCTAGAGGTTCTAGATGGCATGCCCGACTCCTCCGACTCACTCATTCCAGAGTTCTTCATGAACCCCAGCCCCCTGCCTGCGCCCATTGCTTCACACCAAGGTCGAAAGCAAAGAAAACCCACAGAGAAGGCACTGATTCAGAGAGCGCCACTACAGACTTTCCCCTGAACATCTTAAGTTTTCCCTCCCATTTTAGCTGTAATCTACTGGTTGTCGTCATAACTTATATGTATTTTTCGACGCTATTAGCATATCTATGAAATATAATTTAGTTTTACTTATACTATTGATTCTTTATTTACAACTCCCTTCCACGACTTTGACTCAGGATAATTGCTTCAGGATATCAATGTTGTTTTTAAGAGCTGCTTTTAGTGGTTCAGAGACACAATACACAGACAAGGCACCATTTTCTAGCATTAGTTTCCTAAATTTCTAAGAACCACATCGCGCTTAGGCTATGTCACATCCGGTCTAAAGTGTCATGAGTTATGAGCCATCTGATCTTTTGAAAGTGACAGTAGGCTAGGAGCCACATTTGGTCTTTCATATAGGGACTCTTCCAAGAATTTAAAAAAAAAAACTTTAAAGGAAATTAAATTGATAATACCTTTAAAGAAACTTTTATTGATAATATTTCTAGAATCGGAAGAAAATGCTTTAAAGGAAACTTTATTGATAATACCTTAAAGAAATTTTTTATTGATAATACCTCTTAAGATGCATAGCATTCCACATCCTATGCAATCAAGGTTCCATCCAGCTTTATCTATCGTGTATGATCCTACGCTCTAATTTTTAACCATTTGTGGTATGAATCTCTTCTCAATTCGGTCAGAACTCATACACTGGTCAGCCGTGTTTTCAAAGACCCTTCTCAAGACGAGGTCTCCGGATTGGAATGCACGCGGCTTTACATGCCTGTTATTTAGGTTTACCGGCCTTTGTTTGGGTAATGATGCATACTTACAACCTCGCCTTCCCAAGTTTTGCTGGCCATATCTAATTCTTTTGCAATGACTTCAGTATTAGCCATCTCAGGGATTTCCGTTCAATGTGTGGGCACCCCAATTTATGTAGGAATTCAGGCTCCCACCGGAGGTAAGGGATAACTGGGATACTCCAATACTTTCTAGTCGGGGTTGTTCTATAGGCCCAAAGAACTCTTGGTAGCTCGTCTACTCATTTTCCTTTAGCAGAATGTAGTTTCTTTTTCAAAGTTGTCAAGAGAGTTTTGTTAGATGCTTCCGCTCGAGCATTGCTCTACGAGTACCGTGGGGTTGAATACAAGTTTTTGATCTTCAACCCATGGCAAAAATTTATGAATACTCTGTTGTCAAATTGTGGCCCATTGTTAGTTACAATTGACTGAGGTATTCTAAATCGACAGACTATATTCTTCCAAATAAACCAAATGACATCCTTGTCTTTGATGGAGGTGAAGGATTCATCTTCTATCCATTTGCTGAAATAGTTGGTGGCAACCAATAATAACTTTTTCTCGAGTCAGTGGTAGCAAGAATTCAACTATACATCCCCATTGAGTTTAAAGGCTAGGGCTTATGATGGTGGTTAGATCTTAGCCTGACATCCTTAATACGGGGCTCATTACCGGGCAAGTACAGACTTTCGATGTAGGTGATCAGATCTACTCATGATAATAATAATAACTTGCTTCAGGCTCCCAGGAGCCAGTTCGTTGCCTAGATGATTTGTGCATATTCCTTCGTGGAGTTCTTCCAATACATACTGCCCCAACTGACTGGTGAGACACTTGAGATATGACCCGTCTAGAGACTACTTATATAATTGTCTATTCACAAGGGAAAACCTAGCCGCTTAGACCTGGATCTTGTGGGCTTAAATCTTATTATCCCAAGAAGCCCATACCAAGTAATGCATTATGGGCTAGCCAAGAAGAGAATTCGCTAACCGACTCACCTAAGATGTCAGAATAGACGACAATTAACCGGTAGTAGATAAGAAGGAACATCGCTTCCATCTGACGTGGTGTAGCCACTACTGCCAAAGCGTCTGCCTTTTCATTCGAGCCCCTTGGGATATGCTTGAGCTTCTAAGCCGCAGTACCCCAGCCACGCTGACCGCACTCGCACACCGACCATGCATCGGGTTCGCAAGCCAGATTCTCTGTTTACTTGTCCCACTACCAATTGAGAGTCACTGTGTATGATGAGTTTTTCTGAGGATGCATACTTTGAAAGGTCGATTCTATCTAGGATTGCTTCATATTGAGTCTCATTATTAGACATGGGAAAGTCTAGTTGTATGACCTTTAATGCCAAGCAAGGTTTATACTAAATATCGAATTCACTTAGTTCAATCGCCCACCAGACCATCCTTCCTGATAAGTCAGGCTTATGTATAGTGCTTCACAAAGGGAGATTGGTTAACACGACGATAGAGTGTGCCTGGAAGTAGGGGCAAAGCTTCTTAGCTGCCACATGAAGGGCTAGTGCTATTTGTTCAAGACGGGTATATCGGGTTTCTACTTCAGATAGAGATTTGCTTACGAAGAATAGTGGTCTCTCGCGGCTGCCTTCTTTGAACAAAGTCGCACTTATCGGAGGCTTATGACACCGTCGTAAGATATAATGTATCGGCCAAGGTAATAGTGCTTCTTTAGGCCTATCAGATGACATGGTATTTTGACTATTTATGAGAATTTATTATTATGATGATTCGTGATGTTTATTATATATACGTCCTTGAATAATATTATTAATTATTCTAAATGTCCTTAATCGTTATTAAGTTATGGGAATAACAATGAATTAAGATTAGTATAAAGTTTGATTGATATTCATGGGGATGAATATGTATGAGATACAAATCAAATTTATATCTATTTGTTGAGAACAAATATCGATTGTATCTGGCCTGAGATTAATACATGGATCAAAATCATAAATTAATCTCTAATAGTTGTGTTATTAAATCCTTTGACCTGAGATCGCTATAAATTCTCAACATAAGGAATATCGTTTTGATATAATCAAACGTTGTCTTTAATCTGGATGACTATAAAGGTTATACTTGAACATAATAAGAATTATGTAGTGAGATATGAGCGATTAAAATGGAATTTGTCCCTTTTATTATAAGAGATATCCTCCCGGGTCCCCGACAATTAAGACTAGCAGATGATGGTCAGTGCTCAAATGAATTGATGGAGATCAATGTCATTTGTTTAGTCATTTAATCAGGGTTTCGAGTAATCAAAGATAGAACGATATAAGGTTGACTTTGTCCATGCCTTATATTCTATCAAGATATCATGAGACAAAGGATTATGTCATTAGCTTATTGTTAAGTTGTCTCTGATCATGAGCTTTTCATTTAACTCAGTCATAATGTCTCGCTAGAGGCCACTTATGACTTGTGGTGTGATCAAATGTGATTTGGTGCCTACCGCCAATGCCACGAACCCATAGGCCTCATTTATAAGAACTAATAATAACGATTATGGTTTTTCACTATCCGTAGTACTTAAAATGATGAGATTATTTTAAATTACAAACAACAATTAGTTGTTATTTAAATTCGAATTTAATTTTGAGAAAGTTTAAATTATGGATTTAAATTATAACAAATAATTAATTTGTTATATTTTCTTATTGATAAGGAAATAATCAGAAGGGTTTTAATAATAATATACTGTTTCTTATCCGGGATAAGGAAATTGTGATTAAATTGTTATTATTTATAAGAGTTTAAATATATAATAATATAAATAAATTATTTCTTATCTCTGGGAGCATGATTTGAATTTAAATTGTTACTATTTAAAAGCGTTTAAATATATAATGATATAAATTTGCTCTTTATCTCGATAAGGAAATTGCTTTTGATTTAAAAACCCTAGCATTTATATGATATATATATATATATATATATATATGTGAGACATATATTGGGTGTAATGCCTTTTAAAAAGCAAGGAACAACAAAAACAGAATCCCTAATTTGCCAGAAGACAAACTCCGAATCCAAAGATTCGTAAAGATCGCTCATTATTTGTTCGTGTGCGGATACTCAGAGGTATCAAGCCATAAAGGCAAGACTTTCAAGATCCGGCAAACCAGCATGCAGACTCCTCAAGGCTCGACGACCGATCTACAATATGTGCTTTCGCTTACCCTTCTTCCTGCTCTTATGAAACGATGCGAGTATCCTGGTGGGTTATGATAAAAAATTATAAATCTCGTCGCATTTATGTTCCAACTAGATTGGATATTCTGCTCGTAACCCAACATCGCCTACCCCTAGGCTAGCTAGATTTGGCAGTTCAGTAAGATATTGTTTGATCGCCGCGAAAGCTTGGTCGCATTCCTCATTATAGCCGCCCCTTTTGGCTTTCCTTAGAGTGATAAAAAAATGGTTTTAATCGGTTTGTGAAATGGGATATGAACCGCCCAAGAGCTACCAACCGGCCAATCAGTTGTTGCACTCATTTTCTAGCAATGCACATTTCAAAGGGTTGAGTTTCATGTCGTACCTTTGCAATAACTCAAAGGCTTCTTTTAGATGCTTGGTGTGGTCGAAGCGTTCTTTGGATTTCATAAGCATATCATCGATATAGACCTCCATGGTTTCGCTTAACAGTAGTAGGAAAATCTTAGTCACCAACCTTTAACAAGTTGCCCCTACATTTTTCAAGCTAATAGGCATCACATTGTAATATTATAACCCGTGAGGTGTAATGAAGGCCGTTTTCTCTAAGCTAAGCGGGTGCATGGGAATATGATGATACCAAGAGAAAGCTGCTCGTAAACAATAAAGATTCGTGCCTCACCGCGACATCAAAAAATTTCCGGTCTATACGCGGGCAAGGGAAGCTATCTATTGGGCATGCTTCGTTGAGGTCAGTGTAATCTACACATACTCACCACTTACCTCATTTCTTTGGAACCACCACAATGTCGGCTAGCCATTCGGGGTACTTCACTTCTCTGATGAAATATGCTCTTAGTAAGTTGTCTACTTTCGTCTGAATGATTTGATGGCGATCCAGGTGGAAACGCTTCAATTTCTGTCTTACTGGTCTGGTAGCGGGGATAATATTTAGTTTGTGAGAGGCCACCGTCGGGTTAATCCCAACCATATCTGAGTGGCTCCAAGTGAATACATCTATGTTATTCATGTAACGCCCTAAAAATACCCTAACAGTTTCAGAACATGTTTAGGATATAAAATAAAGTAAATGAAAATTTTCCGTAATTTAAATCCTAAAAATATATATATATATATATATATATATACAATCGAAATTTTATCGAGCCAAATAAATTTAGTAAAATAAGTCAAATGGGACCCAAGGGTCCTAAATGAGAGTGTAGTGTTAAAAAAATATGAATGAAATGAAATGAAATGAATGTGAAAATGAAGCTTTAAAATTAGAATAATGAGAAATAAGAATTATGTGTAGGGCCAAATAAGGCCTTATGAAGGATTTTGACTTAAGACCAAATTTTGGTCTTCAGAAAAGCGGCATAACTCTCATTTGTGCATTTTGTGTTTGGAGAGAAAGAGAGACACGGATTGATAGAGAAGAAGGAGAAGCCATTGTTGGTGATTTCTTCTCCATGTAAACAAGAGATGAAGTGATTAAGAAGGAGGAAGAAGAAAGAAAAGAGAAGAAGAACTTAAAGGTAAGAAAAACTAAACCCTAACCTCTTTTTCTTGTGTTTGGATTTGGGGAAAAACCCTTACCTTATGTAAAGGTGATTTTGATTGGTTGTAGATTAGTTTCGGGGTCAGGTCAAGGTTTTTGGCGTATTGTTGATCGGGTATCGGGTTTGCATTGGTTTTGAGGAATGTTTGTAAAAGGGAAATGTTGGGTTTTCAAAGGAAATGCTGTCAAAAATTTGTCAAAACCCCTGTTCTTATTTTGGTTATTGATTAAGTTATAATCATCCAAATAAAGTGATTCAAATAGGTAAAGAACCATAAGATATAGGGATACAAATTTATAGAAGGGACAAGGAGAAAATTGTAGCACTAAGGCTCCTGAATATGGGCTTAAATGTGAATTTGGGTAGCTCATGAGTATGCCATGTTTTGGCTGTAGTTGTGGTGTTTTGGCTATAAAATGAGTTTCACTTATCTAAAGTGAGTTATTCAAAATTCTAGGTAAACTTAAATTCTAGGGGAATAATTTACTTGAAGGAAGTGTATGCAATTGTAACCCCAAAGTGCCCATAAACTAAAGTAGCCATATGCATTCGTTTTGCAAAGTATAGAGTAATGATAAATGCAATAACTTGAGTTTAAAAGGATCCAAATTGATGATTCCAATTGGAGAAGAAACTTAGAACCATAGCTTCAAATGAGGAAGTAACATTACCACCCTATGAGTTAAGACCCCAGAAATAAAAAAATGCGGGTGATTCGCTGAGTTGCATATCGACTAGTTTCGTAACGAAATGTCGTAATTCTCAGTTTTGTTATCCAACAAGATGATTCCAATTCCTACCGAAAAATAGAAATCCTAGAATAACCGACTAATAGTGTGATTGTAATCACATTTAGAATAGGGGCTGACTCCAGGAGGAAAGCTCATTATCGGTGTTTAGATTCAAGATTGGAATCAAAGCGACAATTTTGCTTGTTCTCAAACACTTCTATTTCAAAATATTTGAACACTACGAAATGATTTGAATCTCTTGGGAAATGACGACAAGAAAGTGCATATTTATTGCGGTTTGAAATGATTTGTTTTAAGTGATTTCCGAGGACAATTGCTTGCAATGAATCAGAAGCAAGAGTACCGTTACATGAATGTGAAAAATGTTCTATTTATAAGTACAAATATATATATACTTAATGCAAATCAGACAATGATTTAATGCCTTAAAAGAATGTTAAATCTGTTAGAATTGCTAGCATAAATTGGTATACCAATAAGAGTCGAATAAGCGTGACTATTATGGTGCAGCATACTCGATCCGTAGCCTGTAGTGCGACAATAGATCGCAGTGTATGTCAACAACCATTCGCAAGCACAAAGTAGGTGATCCCGAATTCACTGGACATTTAGTATCGCAATTTTCTCCCATCGCCGTAGTCAGGTTACCGCCGCAAAGATACATTTAGGGTCAACACGTGATGAGTTTTCAGAGACAAATGATTCGTTCAGTGAAGTAAAAATGGTGAATTTAATTTGACTTGCTCGTTGAAAAACAGATATGAGGTTTCAAATTTAAAACTGAAAATAAAAATGAAGAAAAAATAAGGAAGAACCTAAGTCTCGAAGAACAAGCTGTGGTTTATGGCAAACCAACATGTCCTCTGCCTTTTCCTCTCTCATGGGGAACATGACATATAGTCATTTCCCGACCGGATCTTCATTTAGTTTAGCAAACTAAACCCTACATTTTTCTCCCTTTGAAACATAGTGCATTTAAATGGGCATAATGTTCTACAAGAAAACACATCTCAAAAACCCTAATCCACGATAAATGGCAGAGATAATTGACCCGAGCATCACGGACATTCTAGTGAAAGCATTCATTAACCCAAAAAGCCACAAATACACACAAAAGAGAAAGCATGCTGCAGATTTTTGAATCCGGCGAGAGAAGTGTGAACTAAACAACCAGCAAATGTGTGCGTTAAAAAACAGGACTAAGGCGTTACCTCCAAAATCAAGGTTCAAAGAATGCCCTTCAGATAAAGAAGCCTGTCAAACCATCCTCCGAGCTGTCATCCCCGTAGGAGTGTTTGGTAGCCGAGAAAGGGAGAGAAAATGAGAAAAGGAAAACGTGGAGAATCCAGAACCTAACTTTATTTAGCGTTCTAAAATCATTCTGGTCCCTCAACAAGCATACAAATGGCTTATGTAGCCTTACAAACTAAGTGAATACCATACAACTAAACATAAGTGATTACAAACAAGGGTAGAAAGGGAGAAAAACCAAAACTAACAAAAAGCCGAAGGCCAAAAGCGTGGAATAACTACCGGAGGAACAAAGCGCTCGTGAAGGAGGGGCTCGGGAACGTTGTCGCAGAACCAAATCTCGCAATGCTCCATTTTTTCTTCACTTTTGCCTTCTTTCCTTTTCCGTCATTGATCTGCAATCGAGTTTGACTCAATTTCTGTGCTTGATCGATCAACACCCAGATAAATAGCTACAGCAAAACTGCAAAATTTTGCCACAAAACGTGATCATTAAATAAGAGTGTGGATCTTAAATGTGTAAATTGATTATTTTAGAATGATTAGTATATACAAAAGCACCTCAAAACCTACAATAAATAGGGGGTTCAAAATAGCACTTTCGGGGCACACTAATCACCAACTCGAGTAATATTATCAGTATATATATATATATAGTATATATACACACACACACACATACACACACACACACACACACACATACGTACCAGAGCGCCTAGCTGGACTATGCCGTTGATTCATATCCTCGCGCACCAAAATTAGGTTAAATTTGATATGGGCTAAAATGCAAAATGATAATGAGATTTGAAAAGTGCACGATTCAGGTTAATGATTCTTTCTTCTTTCTTCCCATGAAAATGCATAGCTTGAGATGACCAATGAATTGTAATTGATTCATTGAATAAATATATAGATACATATTGTATGGCATTGGTCATTGAAAATTGTACAAAAGCATTGCTTTATAAATATTGCATGTTTCAATTTAAAATGAAAAGAAGCACAATGTAATAGAATCAGATAACCACTAAGCATGAAAATTTCTTAGGTGTGTTGTTTTTATAAACACAGCAGGTATCGAAAGATTTAGGTATGGTGAGTGAAGACTCGCACAAAGCACACATAGCCAACGCCAAAAGCCATTCACTGTAGGAGAAGTAAAGCCGCGCACGCATTTATAAAATTGAATTGACTCATTTTGTATAAAGTATCTCGCGAGTTAAACTCGATTCATTTCGTAAACATTTCATACAGGAAAACTCGATAAATTTTGAAATGACATGGTACACACATGTGGAGTTATCCCAAAATGATGGGCTCTTCCGCAAAAATGCGTTTAGTTTCCTCAAACATGTTTAATGTATATTTTTATACCTGTAATGAGTATTTAAATGTGTTCGTATTGAAACGATTCACATTTGTATTGAACTTCAGATTCGATTGAAATGAAAACGAGGACCGCTTTCCGCAGATCTCGTCTTGATCCGCCAATCTAGCCTGTGGGTCACGAGGCGCTATCGGGTTCTTACAATTCAACAACACGAGTCGTACTGATCCCTTCTTCATCGACGTGAGAAATCTCATGCGTGCTTAACTTTTTCTCATCCCATCTAACATTACTTTTTCCAAGGATCCATAAACGCGGATCCATCTTCCGCCCCTCGATTCGGGCGCGGAACCATGAGACCTGGCCACCCGAGGCTCGACCTTCAAGTGGATGTCTTCAAAGCTTTTCTCCTCTTGTTCCTTCGTATAGTTGATAACATTTTCGTGCGCCTAACAGGGATCGCTTAAAAGGTCAACCCGCCCAATCCCAATAAATACCTAATTGTCCTGTGAGGTCAAGGGATATCTTTCATCGAGCACCTTAACCGCCCCCAGATATATCAGAAGGCCCCACGTCTTCGTCGCTGAGAAAAAAAACTTACCAAGTGACCAAACTGCATTTCTTACGTGAGTGCACATCTCCTGCAGTTATGGTAGTAAAGACCATTAAATCCATAGAGGATTCGCCTGGCTGAGTTCACCACACTTAAGGAAAACTTCATCTGCCTGGAGGCTGGTAGTTGCAACAAGTATGCCACATTGGCCAGATCTACCAAAGCATTCTCCGCACACATCAAAAATCAAGTAATACAGAGGTCGAGTACCAAAGGCATCATGTGGGGTTAGCCAATAATCCTATTCGCCAACAGATAGAAAGGATACGGCCATCGACAAATTCTCGTTTCCTCTTCTTCATGTCCGCCTTCATGGGATAGCATCTTACCATGGCCTAACTAGGAGCGAATTAAAGAGTTTCCTGGTGGGCGACCCCCGAGCCTACTCGACTGGGCTGACCTGACATCCGAACCAAAACCCCGGGACGCCGATACCAATAAAGTCAGGATCTCTTACTTCCCGCCTCGAATTGCCGCTGATCCGAATCGAAACCGATGCCACTAAAATCACTCAAAATCATATCTTTTTGCGAAGCTATTACAAATCGGGCAAGCTTCCATAAACATTTGGCACAAAATACATTAACTTTAAAAGGCATTCAAGCCTTTTCAAAATGATAAAAAAATGGGGGATGTTCGTAGTTCAAATTGTTTTTACAAAATATCAATATCCAAAAGAAAACACATGGAATGAATGCACATGCTCGAGCATACACCGAAATCCCTTCAGACCGACGCCGATCTCAGTTTCAGTTTCTCGATCACTACCCATCACTCCGCATCTGACGCAGAACAATACGCCAAAGATTTTCTTACGCTTAAGGGTTCCATACAAATCCATTCCCTCCGCTTTCATACCTTAAATCAAATCATGCAATTTAATAATTCAGAACTTCTTGCAAATCTTGGATGGATCAATATAAATACAATACATATACTTGCTTATATATACAATCGCTTATAGTTCATTGATCATCCAAAAATACACTTTCATATTCAATATTTCACACCAAACAATTCAAATATGCTCACAAATTGTTCGCCCGCACCACTCCGCTTTGCAATTCAATTCGCAGGTTAACTAATTCCGCTGAGTTCCAATCAATTCAGCGATATTCCTCTAATTTAACCTATGTCTTCTGAGATATACAGATATCAAAGTCATCACTCCGTCACGGGCAAGAGTTTATCAAATGGTTTTATAACACGCACTTGCCCCGGGCCGGGTTGTCGACCGGTTATAAACAATCAACAGCGGAACACTACCGGACACGCCCGCCTGCCATCACATCGGAGTGACACATCATCACAATAGTTCGCAAAGACTCCTTATTCGACCTCTATCGTATACGTGTACCATCCCCATCACTAACTAAATGGCGACAACATTCTATTAAGCATGCCTGCTTAACTCTTTATAGAAAAATATATTAAATATGTACAATAGAGCAAATAGTTTATTTTCAATAATCATGCAATTTTTATATGCAAATACTATAATCACTTTTCTCAACCACTAACACCTCAATATGCTTTTTAGAGCAAACATGCAAAAACTTGAAACGAGTGAATGTGAGCTCAGAGAACAAACCCAAAAATAGTTTGCACTTTGATTCCAAACTTGGAATCTCAATCTCGCTGTTTTTCCTCTGCGCTCCCATTCCAAAACCATTAAACACATATTTAAAGGAGACTTAGGTAGTTTTGGTTTGGATTGATATTTTGAGTTTAATATGAGTTCATCAAGCTATATATATGCTAGGATTCTCGATCACTGATTTGAGTCCAAGAACACCCAAAACGAGTTCTGACTAAGGAGTGCCATAGGACCTTCCGGGAGGTCATACGTAGTCACACCTACCGAAATGATCGACCACATGATCTCGACTCAGAACCTGGTCCGACACATTGGTATGACATAATCTATCCTCCTAAGGTAAGTATAAGAATGAATTCTGACCAATGGATTTTATAGAATCTAAGAACACCCAAAACTGAAAGTTCGACGAAAGGAGTTATGATCTCCAAAGCTCTGGAGGTCATACGTAGTCACACCTACCGAGCCGACCGACCGAGCTGACCTTGACCTTGGTAAACCTCGGTATGACACCTCGGGTTCAACATATTCTATCCTCCTCAGGGTATATGAATGGTATTCTCACCCACGCTTCCATAGAGTCCAAGAACACCTGAAATGGAGTTCGACGAAAGGAGTTATGACCTTCCAGTCAGAGGTCATACGTAGTCACACGCAGGAAATGGAAGCCGATCGACCGAGCTGATCGATCTTACCTCAACCCGGGCCCGACACCTCCGTCTCGACATATTCTATCCTCCCCTCAGCATATGAATTTATTCTCGACTCCAATGGCTTTCCATAGAGTCCAAGAACACCCGAAAAACGGAAGTTCGGACAGTTACGACCTTCCGGGTCGGGAGGCCATACGTAGCTAACCCAGAGTCGCAGCCGACTCGAACCGCCGGGCGCAGATGAGGCCCGGCCGACCGCCAGACGAGGTCCGCTGCAACCTCTCAGATGAGGTCTATCGATCTGCCAGCCGATGAGGTCCGCCGACCATAGATGAGGTCCGGCCACTGGCCGCATGAGTCTCGCCGTGGACTCACAGGATGACCCCGCGAAAGGACCACAATCGTCTACGCAGGCCCAAATCGGTAAATTCAAAGCTCTCAACATCGATTTCATTGATTTACTACAATTTACTAAGGATTCATCAAAATCCATTTATTTATTACCCAAAATCATCTCACGTCCGCTAATGCGCACTACTACAATGTGGTAGCTTCCCATGCTCTAAAAATACAGTCCAAACATTCCCTAAAGCAAGATAACGTTTCACCCACACAACCCTTGGGTAGAAAATAACCACAGAGAAGACCTACCCTCGGGAGGTCGCCGGAAACTCCCCGATTCCTCGGGCCTCTACTTGCAACTCTTGTCACGAAAGGACTTTCCCTCCTTCCTTCGCTGAGACCCATGGTCCGATCAAGAATCTAGAGAGAAGTGAGATCTTCTCACTCTAAAATATCTCCTCTTTTCGTCCTTTTCTCTTATGGATCACCCTCCCAATCGTATTCTTCTTAAAAAGGAAACTTCCTCCCTTCCTACATGCCATGCCCATTCCTTGATTTTTTTTTTCTTTATTTATTTTTGTATTTGGGGGCCCTCTATTTCTCTTTATTATTCTTCATTTAAGTCTCCTATTATATTTTCCTCATTTTTCATTTATTTCTCCCACTCCTACTCAGACATCTAAACTTTATTTAACTCCCTATGATCTCCCATTTTGCTACTTCCATATTTTCTTTTCACTGGTTATATTTTGGGATTAATAATCGTCATTTAATCAATATTCATCTAACAATTTTTAAAAATACTTCCAGCCGCCCAATTATACCCGAAATATATAATAATTTTTATTATAAAATTTAGGGTATTCGTGGCTACACTTCCTCTTATCGGCAAGCTTCGACCGATACTAGTAGTCAAACTGGCCGCCCAAGATATAGTTTATGACTCGGATTCAGATTTTGACTCGAACTACCACACCTGGGCTGCGGATTAAGTGTTCGCACTGCCGATTCCACCCATTCGGTCGTTCTCTCAGTACATTGTATTTAGATATAAGGAGAGAGGTAGAGGATACCCCGAGGTGTTCCACTTCATAAGCTTTTCCACCATGATTTTTGTAGTTTCAAAGACTGTTGGTTCCCATGCCCATGATCTCTATGATCATCGCACTGCAAGGATTTGTTTCTTTGGGAGGGATCCGTTGATGAGTCTTAAACTCATCTATTTTTAATCCATTTTTCTGGCTTATTTTAGTATATTCAGATATGTTTTAATGCTAAATTATGGAATATTCACTAACTTTGTGTTTTGCAGGTTTAATTTCAAAAAGGAGAAAAATTCCAACAAGAAAGAAGAGAAAAAGAAAGTAATCAGAAGGTATCATGCCACGCCAGAAGGAAGCTCAGGTGGGTCGCGACAAACGTCCAAGCTAATAGCAAAGGAGCTCTGTTGCGACAAAAGACATCATGTCACGACAGAAAATGGGAAGAATCTAACAATTTAGCCGAGATAAAGAAAGTTTTTGTTGCGACAAGGTTTTTCACCAAGATGTCAACATCAGGAAGAATTTGTCGTGACAAAGAATCTCCTATCGCGACAAATGAAATGCGTAAAAGTAAAAACTTTGCCGCGCATTAAGGGACTTTCACACACTAATTATCATGGGACACAGGGAAAGGGTCCTGTCGAGATAAGAAGAGCTTCTAAAGAAGAAGTATTTTCATTAGAGAAGGTGACGTGACAATCGAAGGGAGTTAAGAAACCTCGTCACATATAAACAAGGTCGTGAGACATGTGAAGCTTTCAGTGATCTCGAATTTTGGTCACGAAAAGAATCCAATGCGCGGTTATAATTCAAGCTTGAAGAGATGTTTCTATGTCGCGATAAAGGATCTTAAGGTCGTACGTAGATGTCAACACGAGAACAAGGTCATGTGCTTTTTCTAGTGTCACGTAAAAAGATTCCAAACATGCAAGGAAGAGAGTTCTTATCTCAACATAACAAATCGGTCGTGCTGACACAAAGATAAGCGCTGAATACGTAAAAGTCCCCGCTGCAATATAAGAACCGAATACGACGCAAAACACGACAACACCGCAGGCTGGCGTCGCAAGATCAAACTGTTAAGTCGCAACAAGAAATCAGGCGCGGCGACAAGACTCGCGCCGCGACATGCCTTCCTCGGTCGTGAATTGGAAATGCCGATAATACAAGAAAATTATCATTTCACGTAAGAACCAACAGTAAATGTTGTCGACATAAAAATCAGTCGTAAGACACCACCTCGGGTTAAGCTATTGACAAGAAGCGCACTATCGTTAGCCAATAACAAGCCGAAGGTTTAATATAACTATTCCAGAACCACATAAGATTGTCGCCACGTAGAACTGATAGAACCATTGCATCCCTTTGCAAAACAGATCGTTAAAGAAAAGCCAAAGAAAGATTGGTCGCGACAGAGGAAACTTCTGTCAGGATTAACGCATTGCGTCAAGAAAAGAATACTATCGCGATAAAGAAAACTATTACCAAGGACCGAATCCAAAAGGAGTACAGGAGTGTCGAGAATAGATGATCGCATGTCAAAGAACAGACCGTACATTAGCGAATGAAACTCTATAGCAACAAAACTTTTTGAAGCTGCACAGAAAGTAATACGGGCAAAAAATTAGGATTCGCATCGTAGCCTCAAATTTGCGGCCCAAATCCTCGGGGCTCTATAAATAAACACCTTGAGGAAAGGAGGCAAATGCTCGCGAAACCAGAGCATCCGGGGGAGTTGATGAGACCTTCATTTCATTATATATATATTTTTTATTTATTTTTTATTTTCTTCATAGATTAGAGTTAACGTAGAGTTTAAATTTGTTTACTATACCTGAAACAGTGAATTGTTCAGAAGTTTAGAAGTTGAATTAAATTGTTGAAGATCAATTTCGATTGCTGTTTGAATCCAATGAAATCTAGAGGCTAAAGCTGAATTATTTCAGTTGATTGCGCTTATATATCGAAATTTCGATCAATATTTCGTTGCTCCATTGTAAATCAAGTTTTCGAGAAACACAAAACTCTTGGTCGGGAAAGATCTAATGTTAGTTATGGTCTTTCCCGCATAATTAAAGAAATTTCCCGGGTCGAGTCTTGGAAATTATTTGAATTCATGATGTCTATGTAGTGAATTATTCCTAATATTAAACTTTATACCCATAAAAGGACCTTTATCCTCGCTCCTCGATTTCAGAGGCCCTCTCGAAAGTGACACGTAGATGGAGATTCATGAGAGCTTGGATTAGTTACTTTAGGGTATGCTAGACTAATATTGATGAACTAATGAGCTCTTAAAGATTACTTAGATAAATCTTCATTTTACTCATGGTTTGAGAATTAGTTGACTTATCTATCAATTTAATCACTAGGAGACTTCCTCGTCTTGAGGAATGATCTTGGATCTCGTGTTATCTTAGATCTAATCAAGGATGTGGAGAACTGCTTAAGATCTCAAGATGAGACATCATTCATCTTGCGGGAAATCCGCAATGGCTCCCTGCTCTGGGAAGCAAGAAATACGATTCATAAGAAATGAGTATGAAGTGTTGGAAAAGAAAAATACCTGTATCTTATAAAGAGATTCTAATACAAGTCATATTAGACATACATGAATGTAAAATGAACACAGGATTCCTCTAATCGAAACATACGGTTAGGATAACTAAACTGTATACTACATTTGTTCACAATTTCGCATTCCAATCATGATAATAGAATTAGATTATGATGCCTGGGACCGACACTTCACAAAGAATAGGAAATCTCAAAGGTATACTTCCCAAGAATAATCCGGTTCAAATTCCCATTTATGTTTAGATTTAAAATTTTTCCTTTATTATAGAAATTTAGATAAGAGAGGAATTCTTAGTTAGACTTGTCAAGCTCTAACCTCGCCAAAGGGATGAAGGCGCGAACTATACCGACTCTTACTTTCCGCTTCATATCAGGTCCCATAAGTCCATAACGAATCAAAAATATCAAGGCCAAAGAGACAAAACTAAAACTAACATCGTAGTGGTGTTTACAAAGTGTCAATACATACTACCATGAGTCCATTTACATATACATATACAAAAGTCGTACATTTACATTTACATGGTCGTGAGCGCAAACTCCATGGTGTGACGACTCCCTATAAGCTGCAGCCGGTCCAACAGAATGTGGAAGATCATAGACATCCTCCTTTATACCTACACTCCGATAAAACCTGTACATAAGCTAATTTTTCTACTGGGAAACATATGACTTTATACGCATACACATACACTGTCAATTACTACATGTGCCAGCTACTATGGGTCAACAACAAATATACAAGAGCGTGATAAAATTTCCCACTTTTTAATAACTACATACAACTTATACACATACTGAGATTTCTTATATAGCCAGATTTTATACTGCTCAAACTACCCTAGAGTTACAGAGTTTTATACTTGTACTCGCAGCATCTCGCAGGATACTTCACATATGTTTATACTTGTACAGTAAGTATCCGTAGGGTACCAGAGCTTAGTACTTATACGTAGGTAATTCAGAGGTACCACATACAGAGCCTATACTTGTACGCAGGAAAATCTCGTAGTACTACAGAGTTTATATCAGATGGAGGTACCTATAGTATCTTACAGAGCAAAACGATAAGACATTACTTTACTTTATCATTCATATTCTATCATTTAACTGCTGGTTCTCCTACCTAGACCAAGTGAGATTAAGAAATGAGTAGACATAACACAATAAGTAAATCTCACAGATGGTACAAAAAGCACGTAGGTGTCGGCACCGATAGAGTGCCGCCACACTAATCGAGTACCGAAGTACTAAATGTGCCAAGCATATCAAAGAGTGTCGCCGCGACTAATAAGAGAGTATCACGAGTGACGCTTTCACTACATAGAGAGATTATCAAGTACGCAAATAGTCGGCACACTACGAGTGCCGCCGAGATTAATCGTGAGAGTACCAGTGCTATACGCGGCTCATCATGTAATCAGGTTGTGTCATTCAATATCCGATCTTGGGTAGCCCTACAATTATATGTGTTCAGGAACTTATTATCTTATCACAGGGGCATTAAGTTTGCCAACATCAAACTCGCCGAGGCGGCGAGGTACGATGCGTTTTTCACTTAGATTGTGTTCTATTCGAACCCTCGCTAGTACTGATAGTGGTTCCTGCTACCATTGGTGTACGAATACGGACTTAACAATGCAAGGGTACAAAAATAGTGGTCAAGCCGAAGATCCTACATCGCACTTCCTTAGTTCTGGCACTCCAGATTCAAACCCTCTTTCGTGAACGGGTAATTCCGCGTCTCAACTTTCGGGCACCTGCACTCAATTCCCTCCAGACATATGGGCAATCCAGGCATCCACTCTTCAATATTAGTACCGATGCGTTCTTCCCAGAAATTGCAGATTGTCATTTCTCACCCACAAAAACTCAAATAATCATCCATTAAAACTCTCATGTATCTCATAACCCACCATGGAATCCTACCTTAAACCACTCCAATAATGGCGATTAGAATAAATAAAACTCTTATTTCCTAAGTTGGTGGTTTTTCCTACTAAACCAAAATCACAAAAAGAAGAGAGTTGTGGTTTGTGTTCATACTCATAGCCTCTTCAAATCTTCATTTCTAAGTTGCTCGACATAAGAGCAATAAATGGGAAGAAACCCAACCAAATCAGATCTCTTCAAGCTCCTAAATTTTCTCCCATTTTCTCCTTTCTCCAAAACTGGATTTGCTCCAAGCAGAGGCTCCTTGACTTTTTGGTCTTTAATTCCCTAAATCCCATACACCTTGCTCAAGCTTTCTTTAAAAATCCATTATCTATTTTTCTCACTTAAAACTTACTAGCCTCCGACTTGCACCTTCACTTATCATCATCTAATCGTGCATGACATATCACTTATTTTCATATGACCCTTAGGTCTTCATTTTACAATTCCCACTCCTTTTATCCTTGGTATCTTGTATAAATCTGCTCTCAAATTTTCTCACTTAGCAAAATAATAATTGTGAAAATTTTCAAAATGCACTTATAATATACCCTAATTATGTTTAAAAATATAGGGTGTATTTCGAGGTGTTACATAGATTATTGCAAATTCTATGAAATGGAAGTTCAAATAGTGTGGAACTCTGTGTCGCCAGAAGAACTTAAATTCTTTTCGATGATTCATCAGGGAACGATATCCCGACTTTACATTCGTCTACTTTATTATTTACGCATTCGCACTTGCAAGATAAGGACTAAACTAAATCTTTAAGAAAGTCATTGACAAATCCATTTTTATTATGAGCACATGTTCTTATTTGGTCTGCTAAACGAGTTTCTGCGCTCTCATCGGGGGATTAGCATGGGCCTGTGGGTACTGGTAATTGCAAATTTCAGGTATATACGAGCCTGGGTCATTATCATCCGTCTGATCAGGCAGTTATTTAAACTCCGCAAGTCGCGAAGGATTGGACAGCCAGCCCCAATAAGAGACGCTCAGGGTGGTGAATCACGGAGCTCTGGTGATTGGATCATAAGACCGCCGGCCTTTGCTTACCTTCCTCGATTTGATTGCTTCTTCCCGTGGCTATTTCTACCGGGTCAAGGCTTCAGAATCATGATAAATTGTCACGCACGCATATTATTTTCCAAAGATTGAGACCATCGCCGCTTGTATAATTCTTCCATTGTCACTGGCGAGTCTAAATATAGTGATTGGAAGAATGGCATAGATGGCACAAAGCTTCTCCAGAAAGTTTCCTCGAGGATTTACATCCATGTTATACTTAATTTATTTCGCTGGGATTCGCCGCCTCGAACCTCCCTGCGGGAGTCCTCGGTCGACCCTTCTTCTTTGCTCGAGAATAGTCTCGTTAGGAGCTGGATGTTCCTCTTTGTCGCATTGAACAAAGATACGCGATACGCATCGCCGCCTATAGTTCATCAACGAGTTTATTAAGGCAATGCGGTGTCAGGAATGCTAACACAAAGCTCTCGCAACCAACCAGAATACTTTTACACACAGGCCGATCGCTGCTAGGGTTTAGTATCATCACCGTTGGTTATATACGAAGCATAAGGATCGCAAGGGTTAGTGGAGCCACTAAATGCGCCGAAAGTCGGGTATGGAAACCCATAGCGAGGCTCATATAAATAAGACAAAGTCATCTCAGGGCAAAGAGAACATGTCATCGGGTCTGCAAATTAAGGCTATAGGCGGCATATAGAGTGTTGGTCCTGTACCAAAGGCAAAAGGTACAAGTGGCATTAGTGGCATCGTTCCAATGGGCAATACCCGTGGAAATTTAGCACCTTTCTGAAATATCGTGCTTTCCCAGGCCTCGATCCGCTTCTGGCCTGCCTCTCGCCTACCACTTTCCTCGCCTCTACAGATACGCAAGCAAACTACCACATCACTAAAGGAGGGGTGATGCGAAGGCCTCCACGCGACGCCTAGTCTTGTGCCTCGACATTCCTTTACGTATGAGAGACTCAAAGAGGAAGAACCGCCTCGGTGTCAACTCATCATCCGGCCGTGGTATCACATCGTTAGTACAACGAGAGCTCCTTCCTTTATTACTGGCGGCCGATGTGCGTTCAACCGGCTATCTCATACATCCCAATTTCATCTAGGCCCGCAAGTGGTCATTGCCCCTCCTCGGCCTCCCGTGCGCTCGCGTGGCTCGCAGCCTCCTTCATCCGCCTTGCTTCGGGCTTCCTTTTATTTCCTTGCCATGTCCTCGACGCCAATGGAAGGAATGATCTTCATAAATGATCGATCATCAAATCGTCACATTACAAACTACCTCAACGACCGATGTGAAAGGGGGAACCGGAGCCAGAGTCAGAAGCTGATGGAAGGCCACCAACAATCATCAAGGAAGCCAAGCCCTCGCTTATGGGTCGAGACTTCGCTTCGACTTACGCACGGCGCCACCAGGCACCTTGACCGCCCGACCTCCTCGGGCACAAGATCGCACCAAACCTCGAAAGGTGATCCGACAACAGTGTGACGACCACCTCTCCAATGATTAAGTCATCAAAAGAAGGAGAAGAAGTAGTAGAGAGTTTTAGCATAGTTCAAATGCTCTTACCTCATTGGATCTTCTCTCTTGATTTATGTATTATTTCGTTAATCTTCCCTAATTTTAGGAATTAAATCTCTTAATTTTAGGGGATAAAACCTCTTTCCTTCCTATATGATTAACCTTCCAAGAAATGTGGTGGATTCGGGAAACGGGAAATCCACCGACAAATATATATCTTTCGCTGCATTTTTCACTCTTCGTACTTATCCAATACCGCACTTCGAAGTATGCCAAGGATGGCCGATTGTGGGACTTAAAACTCGCATCAGCCACCCCGGCTAGTATACGGAAGACACCTCGGCTGCACGCGGTTTCAAGACCTTCGCCCGATAGTCCCGGCCTGGCCCAAACACGCAAAGTGGCTCACGCGCTCACGCAGGGCCAAGCGTACCTAAGGTCATCAGCAACGAAACCCAAAGATTAGCGGTAACACCCAATGTCGAGAAAATGCAATCTTCTTGAATTCAATGATCTGAAATCCTCAACATTTACATTTCTATTAGAACACCACAGAGGCGTAAGATCGTCATCCACCCACGGGACATGACAAGAAAGCTATGGGACAAATTATGGCAATTTGAAGCCACGGTGTTAGATATATCATAGAATGGGTCTTACTTCTATGTAGTGTTCTCACATATTTGATCAACAATTCTAAGGGTCGTCTCTCACAACCAACAACCTTGAAGCTCTCCTTATCCAAACACCGTCCTCTTCTCATCTACGTGTGTTTGGTTGTTGGTATTATCCTCATATCCGTCCGTACAATGCCCACAAATTTTCTTTTCATTCCACCATTTCTATTTGAACATCATAATGGCTTCATGTCATGTGTACCCAAATGGAAAAAAAATTTACATCACCCGGTACACATGTATCCTTGATAGAGTCCACACCTTTTCCATCCTTTTCACTCCACACTTTCTTTCTCATCCACAATTTCTTCCCTTTGTCCATTATCTCAAATTCCCCTTGTTTCCTCTTCCTCAAATACTACTCAATCGTTCTCATCCTCACCCTCATCTACCGAGAGCTCGCATCCCTATCTCCACATCTCGCTCCTCAACCTTCTGCCTCCTTAACAACCATTCTATGCTCACTCACTCCAAATGTGGCATCTTCAAACCAAAAGCCCTAATAACTACTTTTCCATTTTCCACCCCATTATCAGAACCTTAAACCATTTCAGAAGCTTTATATATCCCAGAATGGTGTGATGCCATGGAGCTTGAGTTTAAAGCCTTATGTTCCAATCGCATTGTCCTTGATTCCACCCCCATTAAATCACAAGTTTGTTGGTTGCTAAATGGGTCTTTAAGGTAAAGCTTAACTCTTATGGTCGGAACCGGGATACAAGGCCGTATTAGGCAAATGCAAAGGATTTCAACAAGTTTTCTGGGGATTGATTTTCTTTCGTAATACCTTTAGTCCTTAGTTAAAAACCTACTAACATGATCCCGAGTGGCGCTAGTACTCGCTTTCTAATCAATGGACCATGAGACAACTTGATTTAACACTAACGACTTCTTCAAGAAATAAGTCCAGCAGAACATCCTCCTTCTGAGTTTGAGTGCAAGTCAACAGAACTTCCATCCAGAGGTACGGATGCACCATATGTAACATAAGCTCCTTAATCATTTTGCCATAATCTTTGAAAGTTGTTTTAATATGAAAATTATAAAGTTTCAAAGAATCATACTTGGTAATTACGAAAGTGGAGGGGTGAAATTCAATTATGGATTTTTAAAGAAAATAATAAATAATAAATTACCATAATGGTTCAGTGAAACCTAAAATTCTCTAGATCTCTGATGATGAAACAGATCAAGACCGGTTAAATTGCTTTCTCAAGAAAATCTAGTGACCCAAAATTTTCGAATTTTGAGACAAATGTAATATTTTTACGCTTATTTTCGATGATAAGTTGCTGCGGATCTCGTGATGATTTTTACAAAAATCTCTAAGTTCGGGAAGTTGACTTAATTTCATTTTACAAAGTGAACCGAAAAGAAATAAAATTTTCTGGCATGTACCAATCTCGAATTCGTAAGCAATAAATCATTTATCCAAATAATAATAATAATAATTAAAGAAAGAAAAGAAAGAAAAAGGATAAAAAATAAAAAGGTGGAAAAGCAAGGGACTTATCGAAGAGAGACAGAGAGGGCGTGGAGAGAGTTTTATTTTTTAATTTTTTCTTCTTTTAGCTTATTTCTGATTTTACTTCGAAATCGAACAAAGAGATTTTTGTCGAGCGTATATAAAGTTGTTCTATCACGACGCAGAGCCACGCCAGAGGCGCTGTTTAACGTTCGCCATGTTGTGGATAAAGGCTCCCCGTAAAGCATGAATTTATATTTATGTTTTATGAAATTACTAAAGTGTCGATTTATTACATTTAGCTATTTTGTGCATAATGTATGAATGAAACGTCGAAAATCCAAGATTTTATTAATGCAATCATAACCCCAAAGTGTATATCAATTATACAATTTCAGAGGACTGGTGTTGCGATTTGAGAATCATATCACCAGAATAAATTAATCAAGCTCGGGGATCTTCAAATTAACATTACTGGGCGGTCCGCTTATTATTAGAGAATGAAGTGACCTTAATCCGGTCACTAATGGGCGATATTAAAGTGGAGGCTCCATATGTAATAAGATTATATAGATGAGACCAGCGCGCTGACTTTTTAAATACCAAGCTGATTCCCAGAATTCAAACAAATGGGCTTAGATGATCATATGCAGATCGCCTCAATCCTCAGTAGTCATGCACTCGCTTTTATGTCAACCTGGCCTTTGGAAGTCACCGGTTAAAGCCCGTTATGAAATGGGGTCACCAATATTTTCTGTGTCTTCGAGGCCTAATGATAAGGCAATGAATGGAATCCATGGATATGGAATCCAACCCTTCCTATGAAGTCGGATAGCTGGTTCCCTTTAAGTGTCAGTTCTGAATCGACGCTTTGAGCACTCTAATTTATAACAAAGCTTATAAATTAATTGCTCACTGTGTGGATTAATGAACTTAAGGATCAAGATATAATTAGAGGGGCAAAACAGTAATTTCTTTGCACTTAATTTCAATATGAACCACTTGAGATAGAACTCGCATGTGTAAATTTATTAAATCAATGGACACCTAAAGTTCGAAAAGTAAAATCGATACTATAAGGACAAGAGTTCAATTTCAAGTTTGGAATACCTAAATTAATAAATTAAAATAATTATTAAAGAGTTTAATTAATTATTGAATTTATCGGAGCTTGAAATTACAGTCCATGGGTTCCAATTCCACCTCCTATATTACTACAATGACCATTCATATGATTTAATAATACCAGATTCTCGTAGAATTTTAAAATGATTTAGATTATTTTAAATTACAAATAATATATCAATTAGGCTGTTGTTTTAAATTCGAACACCTACGTCGCTTCATCGACAGCGAGAAACAATCAGTGCTGTGGTACACATTTGAATTGTTATTATATAATTAATTCGCTTTCCTTATCTAATAAGGATTTGAATTAAATTCTTTAAATATTATTAATTCATTTCCTTTATTTGATAAGGATTTGAATTTAAGAATATTAAATATTAATAATCGTTTCTTTATTCGATAAGGATTTGAATTTGTTAATATTAACATATAATATTAATCTGCTTCCTTATCCGATAAAGGATTTGAAACGTCTATATAAACCTGCGCAGGTATATTTCCGTGGTGGTCGCTCTTTGGAGAAGAGAAACCAAAAGAAAAAGGAAAAAAGAAGTTTTTTTTTCCAAACCCTAGTTTCCTAGAGAGTCTCTTCCCAGAGATCCTCAGCCATATATGTGCTGAGTACACAAGGTGAGGATCTAAAGTAAAAACGTATGACACTACCTGATCGTCGAATCGGGCTGTGCCCACACATCTCTCAAGGAAGGAGGGCGACCAAGACCCTAGGTGGAGTTGTTTCAACCCCATCGTCAACAAATCTCCTATAACAAAGAATAAACATAGATCCGATCTTACTTTATGGATATTAACATGTGTTCGTACGTGCCTCAAAACAAGATTTTTCGGGAAAATTTTAAAACCTAATTCTACTGTTTTGATTTTTATTTCCATCAATCGTATCATATGGTCCATGTAAATGCATATTACATATATTTTTATCGTTTAAGAAAATGTTTTCTTTGATTCATGCATGAGCAAGATTCTCATATTTTAATGTGATTATTTTTGTTTCCTCAGAAAGGCTGGATGGATGGAGGTCAAAGCAATTATATGGTGTTTAAGTTAGGTTTTCTTATTTTCCCTAGATTCAGGTAAGCCATTAATGGCATAGGATTTTTGTAATTTTTTTTTTTGTAATATCGGTGATCTAAATTACATTAATCGTTCGACACATGAAGACGGAGCAAATTGAATTATGCAATCGTTAAAGAAGCCCATTATGTAATTTAAATATTTTTTTTCCCATTCCTTTTTTTTCCAAAGGTTGTAATTATGAATACCCAAAAACACCCTCGCCCGAGTTTATTTATTTATTTACTTTATGTTATCAAATGTAATGAGATGTACTAATAACATGCCCATGCATATAATACAAGTTTCGTACCATGAATGCCCACCATATTGTATCATCATGCATACCATCCTTAGAAACATGTTCTAATATGAATGTTTGTTTATTTGGCCGAATAATAAATTAAATAATGGATATAGTTTAATAGTTAAACTTGGTAATTTGTAATTTAATATTACCTAGCTTGCGCGGTTAATAGTTAAACCTTGACTTAAAGTTAGTTAATTAGCCCTTTTTCAACATAGTAGAGCTAGTTTACTTCCAACCGGTTAGCCCAATAGATTGAACTCTATACGCCATTTAATTTAATAGAATTAGATTCTTATCACTCAGTGGTTAATTATATAGATATAATAATTTTGCTAGGTGGATTATAAAAACATATGATGTTTTATAACTAGAAAAACACATAAGTTTAAAATATTGAAAGGGAGAAGGGCATGTGACAATGTGCCCTACGGTCTCCATCGTTAGTCCAACACCATGAGGTTTTAGGTGGCGCCCGACGCTTGATTACGCCCCAATATGGTGTCCACCTGGGTTAATATCATCGTTGCACTTCCTTTGCGATAGTGGTTTGATGATGTATTCCAAGATCACCTGGCCCGTACAAAGGCAATCTTGGGTTAAGCTGTTAGAACCTCGAAACTATGCATGGGTCACACTTAAGAAGATACAATTAAACTAAGCACTTATCTTGATCGAATAAAGGTAGCGACAAATGAGAAAATATGAGATATTTTGAGTTCATTTATTAATTTGAGATAGTCTCAAATTTAATTTATAATTAGCATGACTACCCTACATGCATATTAATTGTAGGTTAACTTTACCTGATTGAAGTATTTTTGTTTTATGTATGAATTTCTATGCATTCATGCATCACGCTACTTATTCCAAAATATATTTCGATGTTTCTTCTGCTACATGTAATAAATACGCTTATTTAATTAATTTCAAAGAATAATGTTCCGCCTCAACCCCATAATTGCTTTACTAGCGAATGAATCCTTAACCGACGATAATTTTGTAAAGTGGAAAAGTAATGTTAATATCGTGCTGGTCTGCGATAACAATAGATTTGTTCTCACCGAGGAATGTCCCGCGTAACCCGCGCCTAATGCCGTCAGAGGCCAGAACTCATATGAACGCTGATTCAAGCCAATAACAAAGCCCTGCTTATATGTTGGGGCGCGATGTCGACGTGCTTAGGCTAAAACATGAAAGGATGGAAACCGCCGAGATTATGGATTCTCCAAAACATGTTCTCGAAACATCCGAACAACAAGGCCATAAAGCTGCCGCCTAGAAAGTACATGAACGCTAAGATAAGTAAAGGCATTCCTGCTCGTGACCATATTCTCAACATGGCTAATTATATAAATGAGGCAGAAAATACTTCCTACTTCAAATATAATAGATGAGCTTAATTCAAGTGAGTATACACCGGATTCACTTACTTCCGATTTCCTTCAATTCACCAAGAACTATAAAGATGAATAAGTCGGACTACAATGTAACCCAAATCGAATGAATTGCAAACCTTCGAGGCATCTCGAAGACAAGGACTAAAAGGCTGAATCAAATGTTGTTGAAACCAGCGGCCTCATCCTAACAAGAAAGAAGAGGAAGAACAAGGGGAAGTGCTCTCACAGTAGGAAGACCTAAGAAGAAGCAAGTCGCTTCCTAAAGCAAGCAATAAGAATAAGGGTCTAAAGAAAAGAAACCCAAAGGAAAAAATGTTTCCATCGCTGAGTCGATGGGCATTGAAGAGAAACTGGTATCGCGTATCCTCCGAACTGAAGGGACAAAAGAGCGTGTGGGAATGATTTATCTGGTTCAGCTAATGATTTAGTGAAAGGATAGCCTAATCCTTGATACTGATTCAGTGGTCCACTAACCATATTTGTTTTCTTCCGTATGCTTAGTTCTTCCAGTGAGTCACATGGGGAGTGCTCGATGGTAGTCAAAATGGGTCGACGCGGTCGGCAGCTGCAAAGGAGCTGTTCGCTTAGAATTAGGGGAATAAATTTTTGTTTTGAATCAATGTTTATCAGATTCGATTCGTGAGAAATTTGATTTCGCTTCTAAGTCAGATGAACAATTGTTTACTGCTTTCATTTGATAATAATCAAATTGTTATTTTAAATGGTTTAAACATTTGTCATGCAAATAATGATAATGGGCTTTACATTTTAAGGCCAAACACCGAACGCTCCTAACACAATCAGGCTTGTGAGTAGAACATCCTAAGCCTAAGAAGCAAAAGATTCTTGATAATGATGACACGTACCTATGGCACCTAAGGTTAGGACATATAAGCCTGGATAGGATTAACAGACTGGTAAAGGATGGTCCTTTAAAAGAGCTAAAAGTTGGCAATCTTCCAGTCTGTGAATCCTGTCTGGAAGGCAAAATGACTAAGAGATCTTTTCTCAAGAAAGTGGATTTAGGCAAAGGAACTTACTTGAACTTGTACATTCGCATGTCTACGACTCCGAATGTCCAAGCTAGGGGTGGTTATGAATACTCACACTTCATTGGATCTAATTATTCTAGGTACGAGTATGTTTACCTAATGCAAAGGAAATTTGAAACTTTTGGAAAGTTTAAAGAATTCCTAGCGGAAGCTTAAAGACAGTTAGGTAAATCATTATTGTGCCTTTCACGTGACGTAGGAGGTGAATACCTTGATACAGAGTTCAAGGATCACCTAATTGAGCATGGCATTGTATTCCAGCTCACAACACCTGGAACGCCACAACAGAACGACGTGGCAGAAAGAAGAAATCGAACAATGCTTGACATGGTTAGGTCTATGATGAGCTACTCCTCATTGCCACTATCATTCGGGATATAAAATAAGAACAGCCACATTTTGAATGTAGTTCCTAAGTCTAATCCAACACACACCCTTGGGGAGTTATGGAAAGGTCAGAAACCCGCCACGCTATATTCGTGATATGGGGGTGTACGAGACATGTTCTGAAAGGAAAGACTGGAAAGCTGCAAACCGCGAACAAGTATGTTCCGCTTGTTGCCATCTTAAAGGCACGAGGGGAGGTTTGTTCTACAAATTCTCAAGATAAGAAAGCATTTTTGTACCCGACAAATGCCACCTTTCTGAAAATGACTACATGGCAAACTTCAAACCGGGGCAAGGTTGTACTAGAGGGAACACATAATCCGATCGACACTACCTACCTCGCAACCGGCATCGGAGCAACAAAAAGAGACGCCGATCCTACATGACAAGCTGCACCTCGACGTAGTGGAGGGTTTCTAAACAAATCTCAATTCGCTACTATACAGGGGCCGGTGAAGAAATGTTGTTGTAACCGATACTAGTGATGACGATCCACGTCATACAAGCATGCATGGATGATCCCGTATAAGCGACAAATGGCTAACAAAAATTATGGAACAAGAAATGGAATCTGGCGCATTTCAATTATGTCCGAACTCAGAGATCTTCCCGAAATACCAAGCTCATTTGGTGCAAATGGATTGATTCGCGCCACGCAGCGTGATCCTAATCAACAAAATTTTGTTTCCTTTATAGCCTCCCACGCCAGAGTCAAGCTAACGGCAAGATAACGGTTCAGGGTCGAACACGGGATGAGTTTTCTTCAGATAAATTATTTAAGTGAAGTCAAAAATGGTGAATTAAATTTGGATTTTAAGGTTTTGTGAAAACAGTGGGTGTGGTTGGTTGCAAACTGAAAATAAATAAAATAAAATGTAAAATAGAACTCCTTGAAGCATTGGGCCACTGAGTTTAAGGTCCTAGGCTAACCGAGAGGTCCCCGGTTAATTTTTCTCATATTGAGGATGATTATAGTCATCTCCGAAACCGAATCTTCATTTAACTTTAACGACTAAAACCCTAATAATTTTCCTTTTGATAGAAAGCATTTATTTAACATTTATGGTTCCCGCCAAAGGAAAATCTAACCCCTTAACCTACCTCGTTGGCTCGTGAATGGAAACTAATGGATATTAGTGTATCTTAAAGCTAAGAATACACTAAACCCTAAAAGCTTCTTCTGCCAAGTATTGGCCAAAGAAAGTACATCAAAAGCTTTAAACCTAGAGTTGGAAATTAGGAACCCATCAAACCCGTCTGCGTGAAAAACAGTGGAACCACCAGCTAGACTTTTAGATCCTACCCCCAAGAACCTTCTACTTTCATGAGGAAAGGCTTACTTCAGTCATCCTCCAAGTCACACATCCTTTGGAGGGTGTTTCCGCACCCAAGAAAGTGAGAGAAAGAGGAGAGAGAAGAGAGAAAACTAGAACAAAAGCTGCCGTGTAATGAAAGATTGAAAGTTAGGGTTACAAAATGTCATGAGTTGGCTTATATAGCCATACAAGAGGTGTGAAATACCAAAAAAGCCTAAAATATGTAATTACAATAGGGACAAAATGGTAATTAATAAAAACGAGGTCGTTTGGAATCAAAAACATAAAAAACACAGGGGCAGCAATTTCGCTAGTATAGCGAAAATTTCGCTAGTATAGCGAAAATTTCGCTATGCTAGCAAAATTTCGCTAGCCTAGCTAGCCCCACGCAGATAGCGAAAAATGAGAAATTCTCGCTTAGGAACAAGTAATTTTTCGCTAGCTAGCGAAATTTCGCGCTAGCCCAGCTTGGGGTGGCCTCACATACTTAAAATTTCAGGATTGCGAAATTTTCGCTATGATTGCGATATTTTCGCAATCCCTGCGAAATTTTCGCAATGCATAGTGAAATTCAATCGTTTCTCTCTCCTCATGCCATCAGCTCCATTAGCTTCCTCGCGGCTAATGCTCCATTAGCTTCTCCCGCGCCAATGCTCCAGCCTTCCCCGGTCTGTACCGCACTGCTCCATTTCTTCAAGCTTTGATTATTCTTCATTCCCAGCCATTTTTAAATTGATAGAAGACCATGAAATTGATGAAATCAACCCGACTTTGGTTATGATTGGATTTGACACGATAATTGCTTCCAATTCGCAAAACTACAAAACCGGTAGCGACCCCTAAGCCTGATCCGACCCGAAAGGCAGTCCAACCGAAACCCAAAGGACGCCCTGGCTTATTTCTTTAGTTATTGTTTTATTTAATTTTTATTTTCAAAATGTCGACCGAACCCTACCGACCCGAATGGTCGATCCGAACCTGAGCCCGGCGCATTCGACGTTTTAAATTTATCTTACCAAAAACATTTTTATTAATTCGTTAGTTATGAAACGCGCAAATTTTTGTGTTAGGGCAAGCCCATAATCATTTACAAATATAAAGCAATTCGTAAGCCCATACACATTAACAAAAATACATTTACAAAGAAAAGCATTCTATGTCCTTTTAAGATGATATACAAAAAATCAAGTTTCGTGGTTTAACCCTTTGTTTACAAAAACACCACTTGTTCAAAAGATGATATGCAAAAATTTTTGAGTATACACTTATACGCCGGTGACTTTCTCTATGACTCAAGGGCCAAGGCGAGATTCGGGCTTCTTTCTTGCTTACTCCGATACATGCATAGTTAAACTACACGCTGCTATTTTCAACGCTTAGT
Organism: Tetrastigma voinierianum; assembly: GCA_016808115.1. NCBI lineage: Eukaryota > Viridiplantae > Streptophyta > Magnoliopsida > Vitales > Vitaceae > Tetrastigma > Tetrastigma voinierianum. The sequence goes on from JAEQBH010003875.1 coordinate 44,071, forward strand.
GGTTCTATACAGTTCTAATCCATATTCAATTTAACTCGGCAAGCATTTATAATTAACTATGCCTAATATATCGACATATACTCATGCTTTCAATGTACAAATCATTTCATGAGATTCAAACATATTCATAAAGATATCTCATTTCACTCGTCAATGTTGGCTATTTCACCTTGACTATTCGATTATTACCCCTCTGGCGGATTCGCTTGATGAATCCGCCCTTATTATCATTCGGGTAATGTGCTTATACATTTACAATTTATCTCCCATCATGCCGGATGCCGCTTATGCATCCCGACACGTGGTATCACTTATTCGGCTTCCCATCATGCCGGATGCCGCTTTTAGTGCATCCCGACAGTGGGTATCAATTATTCGTTCTCCCATCACATGATCTGCGATGCCGCTTATGCACCCTCGACATGTGGTATTACTTCTATTCGGTTCTCCCATCATGACGTATGCCGTTTGGTGCATCCCGACATGTGGTATTACTTATTCGGTCTCCCATCATGACGGATGCCGTTTGGTGCATCCCGACACGTGGTATCAATTATTCGTTCTCCCATCATGACGGATGCCGTTTGGTGCATCCCGACATGTGGTATTACTTATTCGGTTCTCCCATCATGACAGATGCCGTTTGGTGCATCCCGACACGTGGTATCAATTAAATGCCATACGCCATCATGACGGATGCCGATTGGTGCATCCCCGCTAAGTGACATTTTTCAATGCCATACGCCATCATGACGGATGCCGATTAGTGCATCCCCGCCAAGTGGGACATTGATACCTCGTGCCTTTGTGACGGATGCCGATTGGTGCATCCCGTCAGGCGATTCATTTGGTATATTATTCACTTCACAATTCCAACAGATTCTGTTTGGGTGAATCCCATCTTTATCATCATTCACTTTTCATTCGGTTATCGACATCACATACACCATATTCACTTTCAGATATTCTTCAAAGACATACTCAATCTACATAATCATATTATCACATACTCATTCATGAAATCGATTCATGTTCTCATTCATAGTTACCGCAAACTTCACTAAAAATACTTGAATTGGGCGATAGAGTCAGAGAACAAACCAATTATCGATTATGTTTCTTTCTCGATGTCAACTTAGGCCAAGTTGTCAAGCTTTCACCCGCACCTAGTCAAATACAATTCATTCACTTAGTGATTATAAATAATCGCATTAAACGATCTCATTTGCCTCTGGCGTTTCTGAGGTACGCTTGACTTAGACTCATTCTTATTCCTCTATGAGTCTACTTTACTTAGAATTGGAATCATTCCAACGGATTATCCTAAATTAAAGGCGGCATTTTCATGCCAACTAGTCGGTTTATCGGATTACACTGGGAACAGTTTGTATTAAATAATTTTTCCGGGGTCTTAATTTCATGTTTGACTCTAGGTCACACCTTTTAAAGTTAAGGTGCTATGTTCCTATTCCAACTGAATCACCCACCCTCGGAGCACCGAAACTCCGGCCACGTCCGAAACAACCCGGACTACTCTATGTTCAAAGCTGAACCAGAATTCTGGGCTTCTTACATATCCCACTTTGAGTGAATTTTAGGCAACTTAGATCAGAATTTACAATTCCTCTCTTTAAGCTTTTGCCCTCCTTCTTGAAGCTCATTTTACGTAGCCACTTGAATCACCCAAATCGGATAAGAAAATGAGGAAGTTATGGCCAAAATACCGAAAACTGGTCGAAACCGAGCGTAATATCGTACCGGCAGAACTTTAACTTCTACCGTAACTTGGCCAAAATGACCAGTAGTAACTTTGTACCGGTAGAACTTCAGTTCTACCGGTAGAAGACAACTCGAAATGCCCAAATTGTGTGTTTTTTCTCCCATTTTTCATATGTTTCAACTCCAATCAATCTTATACCTCATAAATACTTCAAAGACCACTTCAAATTATCTTATGATCTCTTTTCTACTCAATTTATCATTCAATCCTTCTTTATTTCAAAGACCTATCATGAATGTGTCTTCAAAAAACTATTCTAATATGGGTCTTAACCCATACACATACCTCGCCAAATACACAAATTTATTAGGGTTTGTTCTAACCCAACCCTTTTTCTTTGCAATTAAACCGTAAATCCAACCTCAAATGAAGGATTCCATGTTTTTCTTGTACATTTGGGTTTTACCCACAACACCTCAACAATTCTAGGGTTTGGGTGATCTCTTCCACAAAACCCTAGACACAAGAGGACAATTCTCCAAACTAAAGCCTTAGGAAATCAAAAAACACTGATCCCCAAGTAAAAAAACAGGTCTCTTGCTTTGATCTTCTCTCCTCTCCTTCTCCTTCTTCTTTCTTCTTCTTCCTCTTCTCTTCTCTTCTTTTCTTCCCTTCACGGTTTGCTCTTTCTTTCTCCAAATGAGACCACTTTTGGTCTTTAACCAAAATATCCTTAGGCCTTGTTTTGGTCTCTCAAAAACCCATTTTTGGGTTAGTTTCCTTAATTGCTTTTTAGTCCTTGGATTCTTCCCTTTTTTTGAAATTCAACTTATGCATATTCTAGTTTAACCCTCATCTCTCTCTTATTTCAATCCAACTTATTTTATTTCTATTATGGTTCATCTCTACTCCTTTTATGATTTACCCCTTATGGCATTTAAAATTTTGTCCTTTGTTTTGGTGCTCAAATTTCCTGGTTCACTAAATTTGCTATTTCCATAATTGTCAATTCATCACTTTTCCTAATCCAAGTTGGCCTAATTCATATTCGTAATATATAATAAACATTATAAAAATCTTAGGGTATTTTTTGGGGCGTTACAAAACAAAGTTTCTTAAATGCAATTAGAAGTGCAATAGGGACCCGAACATGTCAATTGGGTTAATTATAACAATTAGTACACAAAAAGCGCTCAAAACCTATTAAAAATAGGGTTCAAAATAGCACTTTTTGGGCAATAATCATGGATCTATAAGAAAAAGAGAGTTGTGGATGGGAAAGTGGAGACTTTCAAAGCACGACTAGTAGCCAAAGACTATACACAAAAGGAGGGAGCTGGATTAAGTGAAGAGACTTTCTCCCTAGTGAATAAGGTAAATCCATTCGCATCCTTCTTTCCATTGCCATCTGATTATGAGATATGACAAATGGACGTCAAGACAAATTTCTTTTGAAATGGTTATCTTGATGAAAAGCATTTATATGATGCAAACCGTGAGGGTTTCACAGTCAAGGCCAAGAGCAAAGAAAGTCCGCAAGCCGCTTTAGGTCCATTTATGGGCTTAAGCAAGCTTCAAGGTCTTCGAACCTAAGGTTTGATAAATACGAGATGATCAAAACCTTCTCGGTTTTCGAAAGCAAAATGTTGATGAACCTTGTGTCTACAAGTACATCAAGGAAACCAAAGTAGTTTTTGGTGCCGTGATGCGATGATATCCTACCCTATTGGGAATGATATAGATTATTGTCTGGACGAAAGAAATGAAGCTAGTCGAAAAGTTTCAAATGAAAGATTTGGGACAAGCAGGTTATGTACTGGGATCCAAATCATAAGGATCGCAAGAACACTCCCGGCACTGCCTCTCAAGCATCTTAAATTGATAAGGTGTCGCTCGGTTTTCGATGCGTATTCCAAGAAGGGTCAAATCTATCGACCACATGGAATTATCCTCTATGAGCAGCGTCTTACGACACTCAGAAGAAGAAAGACATGAGACGGGTTCCTTACGCCTCGCCAGCTTCATGTATGCCATGTTGCGCCAAGACGTGCATTCGCTATGCGATAGGAATTGTCACTGCTACCAATCCAACCCCCGGGTTGGCGCACCGGGATCATGCAGAAGCAAGCCATTCTCAAGTACCTTAAGAGAACGGTGAAACTATATGTTGATTTATTGTGTGTCGAATTCGAATCCCATAGGATATATTGATTCGACTTCATGTTAGATAAGGACAAATAAAAAGTCGATCGCCCGGGTCAAGATTCACTCTTGTGGCGGAGTCGTGGTATGGAGAAGTGTCAAATAACCAAAGATCGTATTCTTACCATGGAAGCCGAATATATTGCGTACCAGGAAGCAAATGCGAAGAAGGTGTCCCGCTCAAGAAGTTCCATTACATTCGAAGTTGTTCCAAATATGGATAAACCCATAGTACTTTACTGTGACAACAGTGGAGCTGTGGCAAACTCTAAAGAACCAAGGAGTCACAAGAGAGGGAAACATATAGAGAGGAAGTATCATCTGATTAGAGAGATCAATCGGTGTGGATGCAAAGGGTCGTTATGAAGATAGCATAGCAAGACAACCTTGCGGATCCGCTCACCAAGACGCTACTTCCGCAAAATCACCAGGGTCACTTATCCGGGATGCTTAAAAGACATGTCTCACATGCTTTAGATGTAAGTGGGAGATTGTTAAGGATAGTGCCCCTCAGAAAAGCATGAATTTATATTTATGTTTTATGAAATTAATAAAGTGTCGACTTATTACATTTAGCTATTTTGCATAATGTATGAATAAAATCCCAGATGACATCGTAACCATAACCCCAAAGGTATAACAGCTTATACACGAGAGGATCGAGATTATGGATTATAATCATATTGTCCGTGAATAAATTAATTGAAGTTCGGGGGATCTTTCAAATTAAATATTACCGTGGTCCGCTATCATTGAGAATGAAGTGACCTTAACCGTCACTAATGTGGCTATTATTAAAGTGGAGGCTCCATATATAATAAGATTATATGGCATATATCTCAAGGGCGAAAGAAGAATTCTTTTTAAATACCGCTTGTCTCAAGAATTCAACAGCGCCGCTAGATGATCATATGCGTATCGCCTCTCAACTCGAAGTCATAGACTCCCCGCTTATGTCAACTCGGGCCTTTGAGTCATGGGTTAAAGCTCGTTATGAAATGGGCCCAATACTTGTGTCTTGGAGGCCCATTGATGGCGTACTGAATGTGAACTATGGACATGGAATCCAACCCTTCCTATGGAAGCCGGACGCTTAAAGTGTCTCCGAACTGAACGCTTTGAGCGTCAATTTATAACAGTTTATAAATTAACTGCTCACTAAAGGGATAAATGGAACTTAAGGATCAAGATATAATTGTAGGGGCAAAACGTAATTTCTTTGACCCGACCGTAGTTATGAACCACTCTCTCTGGAGGATAAAACTGCATGTAATGATCAAATCAATAGACACTTCAAATTTCCGAGTAAAATCGATGTCAGAAGGACAAGAGTTCAATTTCAAGTTTTTAGTGGAATAACTTCCGAAATTAATAAATTAAAATAATTGACAAAAGAGTTTAATTTCAATTATTGAATTTATCGAGCTTGAAATACAAAGTCTATGGGTCCCAATTCCAATTTCCTATATTACTAATGATGCACTCTTCCGAAGGATGTGAAATCGCCAAGACCCACAAGAACCTCCCGCCTGGGCTCGCCGACCGACAAGTTACTTACATGAAGCTGTCGTTAAACCGCTGAAACTGTATTTGGAAAACGTGGGTTATAAAATTTTTCACTTTTCTTGTAAAACCCGTAGTGCTCTGCACTTTCCTGGCAAACCGTGAAAATGGTAATTTCCGGGTCAAAAATCCAGAATTTTTCTAGGTCCTCGATGACCTAAAACAGACTTCACCGTTGAATCGTCCCCCGAAATCTAGCTACCATGCTCGATTTCATCAAATTCTCGAGATACTGAATTCAACGTATTCGAGGCAATTGGACAAATGAGTAAATGACAGTGGCATGAGGTCCCACACCACATGGATGCATGCAAATAGGCTACGTGTCTAAGGAAAGCAGTCTCTGTATGAGTGCAAATGCTAGTGGATGCTAGGTGTCTCGATAGGCTGCATGAGGAATTTGAGGGAAGGAATGTGGGTTAGAGACAAGTGGAAAGGAAGGTGTCAAGAGGCTTAGGAGGAACATGCTCTCTAAATAGAGGAAAGACTGATCCGGTGGGGGGGAGAAAAAGAGAGAGTGATAGAGAGAGAGACTCCACCTTCTCTCTAAATTTCCCGACGATCGGACCGACGGTCTCAAGCGGAGCAAGAGGAAGAGTTCAACCTTACGACAAGGGCTTCGCATAGAAACCGGAGTTGGGGAGTTTTGACAAAAACTCCAAGAAGTAGGTTTTATCCTACTTTGGTTGCTTTCTACCCTAAGGGTTGTGTGGTGGTTGTGTTACACCACGGAATGTGTTAGTTGCATTTTTGCACCATGAGAAGCTGCCACATTGAGGGTAGCATACACAAACTGGACTTTGGAACTGATTTTTGGATAGGAAAGAAATGGAATGAGGTAGTGGGTCCTTCTGATAAATTGTAGCCTCATCAATGAACTTGATGTTAGGCTTTTAAATTTCTCGATTTGGACCTCTGTAGACTAAGTCCTTTTACTGATGTCATCCAGCTAAATCTGGTCGGGTCGTGCTTTGCCAATTCAGTCAACTAGCCGGACCTAAAACAGGTTTTTTGGGTCAGAAATAAAAGGAATCTGGAAGTGAATCCTTCTGATAATTGTAGCCCCATCATCGAACTTGATGTTAGGTTGAATTTCTCAATTTGGACTCCTGTGGCAGACCAAGTTATGGTCTTTTTACTCAAATACCAAATGGGTGAGGGGTCGCCAAACGCTGAGGGTCGCCCATGAACAAGTGGTCGCCAAATGAGGGGTCGCTCCATGAACAAGTGGTCGCTAAACAAGGGGTCGCCGGTCAGCGCCGGAATGCTGTCGTGAACAAAGGGTCGCCCAAAGCGTCGCCAAACAAGGGGTCGCCAAACAAAGGTCAACAGCGGCTCGCCAATGAAAGAGGGCTCGCCCATGAACAGCGGGTCGCCAAAATGCTGAGGGGTCGCCCATGAACAAAGTGGTCGCCAACAAGGGAGGGTCGCCCATGAACAGCGTCGCCGGTCGCTGAGGGTCGTCTCGCGAACAAGTGCGTCGCCAAACGCTGAGATCGCCCATGAACGCGTCACGCCAAACAAGGGGTCGCCAACAAACGTCGCGAATGTGCGTCAGAACAAGGGTCGTCCAAAAGGGGTCGCCAACAAGGGGTCGCTAAACAAAGGTCGCGGGAATGGTCGCCAAACAAGAGGGGTCGCCCATGAACGCTGGTCGCCAAAATGCTGAGGGGTCGCCCGCAACGCTGGTCGCCAAACGCTGAGGGGTCACAATGAACGCTGGTCGCCCGGCGAAAGTCGCCACGACGCAAGGGTCGCCCAAGAGGGGTCGCCCATGAACAAGTGGTCGCCAAACAAAGGAAGCCTGTCCATGAACAAAGGGTCGCCAAACGCTGAGGGGTCGCTAATGAACAGCGGGTCGTCCAAGAGGGGCTCGCGATGAACAAGGTTCGTCAAAGTTGGTCTCACGCATGACCCTCCAACTGAAGGTCATATCTCCTTCTCGCTTGAACTCCCATTGGTACTTGGACTTGAAAGCCCATTGAAGCCCATTGAGTAAACTCCATTGGGACCTCTTGGAGCAGGTGCCTGAGCTGGCCGGAAATGGCTGTCCGGGCCAAGGGAGGTAGGCTGCCTGGGTGAGACAGCTTAGTCATGTGTGACCCCCAACTCTAAGGCCATAACTTTCTCGTCCGATCCCGACGGTGTTCTTGACTCTATGGAAAGCCCATTGAGTCAAGATTGCAGCCATGTTCCTGTGGAGGACATTGTCCGTAATCAGGCATGTTAGTTCTGACCAGTTCGAAGGTGTGTTAGGCTTTAGTGGATAACATGCAATTTGGAAATTGACATGTTGATATAAAAAGGTATATGGTTTGAGTTGATAACATGCAAGGTGGAATATGACATGTTGATATATGCTGTGTGACATTTTAATGCATGCTTAATCTTAAATATGAGGTATGGATAATATGCATGAATATGTGTGCATGGTGATTATGTATATGCAATCGGCATGATAGCATTCGCATGTGCATCAAGACATCGCATGACATGGGGCGTGAGTGCATGGTGCGGATCTAAGATCGGGTTAGGTGTCACGTACACCGCTATGGGTCAAAAACCGCGGTATCGGCACGGATGGATGGACTTTCGTAATGGACAAAGTCCAATGAGTCAAACGGTTTTGAAACTAAGGAAATAAATATCATAAGTGTTCAGCAACAGATGGGGCAGATCCCCCCAGTAGAAAGACCAAATTTTATTCACGTTGGGACATGATTCCCTACGATGTTCGTAAAAATGTTGGAATGGCACACGCGGTCCTAAGGTGAAAAACCCGAAAACTGCGGGCCCACAAATACATAAACACACGCACATGACAAAATCAAATGTATCGAGGCCTCTAATGGGTTACAAAGTTTTAAAAGAAACAAAGTTCTGTTTGGATAAAGGTCATTGGTGGAACAAATGACGGTTGGTATTTCACACTTGGCCTAGGTAGGTGTGAGGGAGTCTGGTGAGGACGGTATGGTACGAGGATTCATACATTGACATTCATGTAGGCATCTTACTTGAATGTGTTTTCTATGCAATCATTGCATGTGCACTTAGGTGGGGAGTAACCCTCGTAGGAGATTATTACTACTGAGCTTTGCTCACCCCGTCGTGGGACCCCCCTTTCAGGTACACAAGAAGACCGTGCTCCCTCGAGGCCGTGAGTAAGAAGGAGGCCTGCCAGGCCTTGTCGCATTTTGCAAAAACAGTTAGAATATAGTTTCATATATTTTGGCATGTAAAAGAGAAGTACATTGAACTCTTTAAAGGAAAAGTATTAAAATTACCCCGAAAAATTGGGGGCGTCACGCCTGGTACAGCTTAGGCATACGAATACCTGTGGGTCCTGGGGCACCGGGTTCAGAACATGCCGTTATCGAGCAGAACATCACAACTCGTATACCGTGTCGAGCTTGATGCGGATATGACTTAGCGTTCTAAATCGATGTCCGCATCATAGTCAGTATCAAGGTCTAGGTAAGAGGTTACTCAGACCACGGACAGATTAATAGATCACGCATGCATTTTGTGTTTTCAGGTATGCTTTGGATTGAATTGTGTGGGGAATTATATATGGTAAATGTATGTGGAAAACAAAGAGCACTCTGGGGTTCGGGAAAACATAATGAACATGGAATTTAATAACTCTTTTGCCATTTGACATGTGTAGATGGCAAGTCGAGGTCGGGGGCGTAGAGGTCACCCACGAGGTGCCGCACCACACCGTTGATCGTGAGGCCTCTGATGGGGGGAGGCTACGGGTGCCGCGATAGCCACCGGCCACACAGGCCGATGCAGCTAGAGGTCGTGGAGGTGCCGCACCTCCAGGTTCAAGGCACATCATCCTCCGACGCTATACAGAGGAGGGGACCCTATGGTAGCCACTATCGGTTCCGTCGATCGAGGATTCTCCTGCAACGGAGATCACCTCCGATGTTATCTTCTGACATACCGTTTATTCCAAATGAGGGTGAGTCCCGCATTCAAGGAGCGGGTCACGCATTTCAGTGGATCGAGACTATTATGTCATGGGATGATTGTGAGACTATTCATGGGGAAATATTTTCCGCTTCCGCCAGATGGCAAGGCCCGAGAGTTCCTCGAAATGGCATTGCGATCTACGACCGCATCGAGCAATGAAATGTATCTGGCGTAGTCGCACGCCGGGATGATTATGTGGCCACTGACGCGGCCAAAGTCAGGAGGTTTGAGGATGGGCTGAAGTTGTCCATCCGAGGCAAGATCAGGCATAACCTAGCAAGACATGGACTCGATGGTCGCGATGTACCTCGATCATCGAAGCGAGAGATGTGAGAATCCACGAGCATCCGGGAGATGCGTGCTAGCGCCAGCAGCAGAATGCTTCTTCGGAAGCCGGAAAGAAGCCGGCGTTTCCGCCCACGAGGGTTTCGTGGTACGCTGCCAACGCTGCCACGCCTCAGTGGTTCTTAGTCGAGGGCTCGGCCAGACCGGCGACATGTTTCTATCGCCATCAGCCCGCATATGAAACGGATCGCTCGGGCAGCAGGCAATGATCTCGTGGTTTCGACCGAATGCACCAGCCATCGTAGGACAAAGGCGACAGCTTGTTCTCCACCCCCAAGGGGTCGAGGGAACCAAGATCGCCCGTAGGTCAGATGAAAGCACCTCCTACGCAGACGACGCCAGGGCCGTGGCACGGTCGAGGCCGAGGACAGTGGCCCACAAGCGTGGGACACCGTGGCCAGTGGACGGCACTACGCCATCACACCACCGACCGAAACAGATCGGGCCACCATACAGTGGTATGTTTTCGCGTATTTCGCCTACGGGCAAGGGTGTTATTTGATTCGCACGCATTCATTCATCACGCATCAGGATAGAGCTGGGCTTGAATGAAATGGATAATAACAGATGTGAGTTCTCCCCTGTGATTGCATGCAGGATGTGTGGGATGATTTTGTCGGTCACAGTTGGAGATCTCTCGACTTACTCACCGTGGACCCGAGGGTCATGGACATGTCGAATTTGACGCCATCCTTGAATGGATCGCCGACAAATTTATAGTCAAGCCATCGATCAGGAGCGTAGGAGGATAGTGTGCCACATACGTGACTCGTGAGATTGTCAGTCGTGTGGGACAAGCATGTCAAGCTACCGCATCAGGGTCATCCGCATGTCAAGGACAGCCAAGGGTTAGCCAGCAAGCCTACTTCCTAGAGGACGAGGTGAGACCACTTAGATCTACCTCGAGTGGTCCAGGAGTATGAGGACGTTTTTCCGCATTTAGCCACCGGATCGGGCCCCGCAGAGGGATGTGACTGTGACGAGCCACACCCCGGGCACGCCGTCTTCATCTCATGACTCAAGATGATGGCCCCAATGAGTTACGTGAAACAAGGTCCAAATTTACAGAATATCAATAAAAGGGTTTATTGTGACGCGAACACCATGGGCGTCCCACCTCGTTCACATAAGAGTTAAGGATAAGATCTCTCTTACCGCATTGGATATCGACAAATAATGTGTGGTTACGATCAAGAATTCCACTCATTACCGAGGATCGATGATTTGCTTGATCAATTGAGAGGAGCGCGTCTACTCCAAGATGTATCTTCGCGACCGTTACATCACCGAAAGGGCAGGAGGCAGATGATTCCAAGACGGCGTTTAGGACGCCAGCACGTGGTACCTCGGTGCTTACAAGATGCTCCTTCTGACACTTAACGCGCCGCCAGCATTCATGGATCTCACGTGATGTAGATATTCCAACCCTATTTAGACGGCTTGTCGTAGCTTCTCAGGGATGACATCTTCGATCTACTCCCGCCGTGAGCGGAGCATGAGTGTCATTTGGGATTGATGTGCTACCGAGGGACCATCACGACGCTCAAGTCTCGCAAGTGCGAGTTCCGGGTCATCGAGGTGAGATTCGGGACAGCGCCCGCCCCGCCAAAGGTCAGCCGACCCCAGAAGGTCGAGGCAAAGCATGAGTCGGGAAGAGGCCAAGTCGCCGAGATACGTAGTTTCTGATCATTGGTACACGAGGTTCATGTATGATTTCTCCGTATCGGGCAAACACCTATGACTAGGGTCAATTCTAAGAGGTCAAGTTTGATCGAATTCACCACAGAGTATTCCAGAGCCGGTGGAGGAGACTTACTTCACTCTCCCATTTTGATAGTTCCCATGTGTGGGAATACAAGGATACACGCGTTGTATTGTGATGTACTCTAGTGGGCCTGACGGGATGTGTTTCGATGCAAACCGAGGGCAAGAGTTTTCTACGGTTCCCGCCGCTAAAGAATCATGAGCAGACTACTCCTACCACGACACATGGAAGTTGGCAGCCATAGTCTCTCGCCTTGAAGATTCGCGCCACTACTTATACTACGTGAGTTCGAGGTGTACCGTAATTCATAAAGTTCATATTCACGCAATGACCTCAATATGAGGCAACGCAGATGGATGGAGAGTTCCTGCAGGATTATGACTTCACTTTGCATTACCATCCCAAGGCAAATGTGGTGGCTGATGCACTCACGGAGTCTAGAGGAGCTACTAGTATAGCTTCCTGGGAGTGGCGGATGCTCGACTCCGTGGGACGCTAGGCTGCGCACAAATGGTGCGACCAGGTACCTCGGGGGAGCTTGCATACACCGACCTGGGCTGGAAGGTGAGTGATCGAGTCCCAAAGGGCGTGACGCAGATAGTTGTCCATCAAGCGATAAAGTACAATAAAAATCAGCACAGGCCGACCGTTCGCACGATGGAAGTCCGCGATATGGGATCTCGTGCTGGTTCCTCAGTGGACCGACGGAGAGAAGAGATTCCTCGTGGAGTTTCACCGCCTCGATTCACGGCATCCAGTGGCACGCAAGATGTACCAGATCTTCGTCACAAGATATCGGGAGTGGGATGAAGAGACACGAGACTTTGTTCAACGATGTCTCACATGTCGGCCAGACAAGTGCTGAGCACCGTAGCCGCCAGGCTACTTCAAATCCACGGAGGGTCGAGCCGGAGCGGAGAAGTACGTCACAACGGATTACGACCACTCGCCACCTAATATCTGCAGAGACACATGCAGATAGATGAAGGACCCACTCACCTAAGCTCCAAGACATTTTCGTACCGCGCTGATTTGACCTTCACAATCGAGAGATTCTCGCCGGCCAGATATTCGAGATAGTCCCGCCACATGGAGTACCAAGATCCATAGTCCCTGACAGACCCGAGGTTTACTACAGACTTTGGAAGAGTTTCCAAAAGGCTATGGGCACACCTACCGAATATGAGTACAGCGCTTTCACCCTCGTATTGCATGGTCGGCCAGAGAGACTATATCGGTGTTAGAGGACATGCCGCGAGTCATAGCCTGATCATAAGGGTAGTCGGGAAGAGCACTTTCCTTAGTGGAATTCGCCGCTTACAACAATAGTTTTATCGAAGAAAGTATACGATGGCACCCTACGAGGCTTTGCACGAGGCCATGCCGATCATTTCATTAGTATCGGCCGAGGTAGAGATTCACGATCGCCCTGATTTTATTAGAGACACCGAGAAGCGTGAATTCTGATATTCCAACGCTCGCTTACACGCAGCCTGTAAGAGTTAAGGCGACAAAGCGCACGCCGACCAGAGTTCGAGGCTCGGGTGATCACGCTTTCTCAGTGCCATGCCTAAGAGAGGAGTGGTCGATTCTAAGCAAGCGAAGCTATCGCCGAGGTTTATCGGGCCTTCGAGATACTGAAAGGGCTGGCATCAGAAGGCACTGGGCTTAGCTTTACCGCCCGTGGGAGGTCAGTGTTCATGAAGCATTCCACGCCCCCATGTTCAAGGTACACCCCATCCCGCTCATGTAGTGGATCGGGAAAAGATTGAGATTGGACACGTATGGAACCTTGAGGAGGGACCAAGACGCATCATAGATAAAGCGTAGATCGTTTTGAGACGCAAGACCGTGAGGCTGTGAAAGTACCGCGGGCAACACCGCGGGAGCCGAGGAGGCAACATAGAGCGAGACACTACGCGCCACCTATCCCTTCTCATAGTGACGAAGGTACACTGCAGTGATTTAATAACTAAATGACTAGTTTACGCGGCATGATATAGTACATGTTGCATGCGCATGAATTGTTGTGATTGAAAGTGGAATTTCGATCGAAATTCTTTTTAAGAGGAAGAATAGTCCCAGTACGGTATATAAGGAGGAAAAGTGGTGGTAAAAATATCAAAACCAGAAATGGTACTTTACCAAAATCCAGAATTTTTCTAGGTCTCGATGACGCAACAGACTTCATCATCATATGGAATCGTCTCAAATTCAAATACCATCGACACAATTAGATAAATGGGAATTGCACGCGATTTCGAGGTAATGACAAATGAGTAAATGACGTGTGGCATGAGGTCCCACACCACATGGATGCATCTAAACAGGGGGCTACGTGTCTATGAAAGTAGTCTTCTGCATAGAGGGTAAATGCTAGTGGATGCTAGGTGTCTCGATAAAGCCAGATGAGGAATTTAGCGGGAAGGAATGTGGGTTAGAGACATGGAAAGGAAGTGGGAGGCTTAGAGGAACATGCTCTAAATAGAGAAAGACTGATCCCGTGTATATGGCAAGAGAGATAGAGGTATATAGACCCACCTTTCTCTAAATTTCCGACGACTGGACCGACGCTTCTGCCGAGCAAGAGGAAGAGTTCAACTTTACGACAAGGGGTTTCATAGAAACCGAGTCGGGGGAGTTTTGACAAACTCCAAGAAGTAGGTTTTCTCCTACTTTGCTGCTTTCACTCTAAGGTTGTGTGGTGGTTAAAGTTGTTCACTGGGAATGTTGTTGTATTTTTGCACCATGAGAAGCTGCTATTACTTTGCAGTATACACAAATGACACTTGGAACTACTTGATGAGGGGGAAAGAAATGGAATGAGGTAGTGGGTCCTTTCTGATAAATTGTAGCTCATCAATGAACTTGATGTTAGGCTTTAAATTTCGATTTGGACCTCTGTAGACTAAGTTATAGTCCTTTTACTGATGTCAGCCCAGCTAAATCTGGTCGGGTCAGTTCTGCCAATTCGGGTCAACTAGCCGGACCTTAAAACAGGTTTTCGGGTCAGAAATAAAAGGAATCTGGAAGTGAATTCTTCTGATAAATCGTAGCCCCATCAATGAACTTGATGTTAGGCTTTTGAATCGTTCACTTAATCTAGACTGCTATGGTCTTTTACTAAATGTCAAATGGGTGAGGGTCACAAACAAAGAGGGGTCGCCCATGAACAGTGGTCGCCAAATAAGCGAGTCGCCCATGAACAGTGGTTAAACGTTGAGGGTCGCCCATGAACAAAGGGTCGCAAAGGTGGCTCGCCGTTGTCAAGAACAACGCGTCGCAAATGGTCATTCAAAAGGGGTCATTAAACAAGGGTCGCCAAACGCTTGTCGCGAACAAAGGGTCGCCAAACAAAGGGAGGGGTCGCCCATGAACAAAGTGGTCGCCAAAATGCTGAGGGGTCGCCCATGAACAAAGGGTCGCCAAATGCTGAGGGGTCGCTCCGGCGAACAAAGGGTCGCCAAACAAAGGAGGGGGTCGCCCGGCGAACGCGGGTCGCCAAATGCTGAGGGGTCGCCCATGAACAAGGGTCGCAAACAAGGGGTCGCTGCGTTGTCGCTGAACAAAGGTTGCGAAACGCGTGGTCGCCCAAAGGGGTCGCCAAACAAGGGTCGCGCAAATGTCGCGGAACGCTGGTCGCCAAATATGAGGGTCGCCCGTGAACGCTGGTCGCCAAACAGTTGAGGGGTCACCCATGAACAAAGGGTCGCCAAACAAAGGAGGGGTCGCCAATGAACGCTGGTCGCCCAAGAGGGGCCGCCACGAACAAGGGTCGTCTGGCGAGGGTCGCCCATGGCGCTAAAGTATTGCCAAAATGCTGATGTCGCCCACGAACAATGTCGCCAAATTGAGGGGTCACAATGAATGCTGGTCGCCCAAGAGGGGTCGCATACGAACAAGGTTCGCCAAAGTTGACTACGCATGACCTCCACCTTAAGGTCATATCTCCTTCGCTTCAACTCCGATTTGGGTGTTCTTGACTATGGAAAGCCCATTGAGTAAATCCCAACAACCTTCATAGTGGTGCCTGAGCTGGCCGGAAATGGCCGTCCAAATTAAGTGAGGTAGGCTGTCTTGAGACAAGCTTTAGTCATAAAGGACCCCAACTCCTAAGGCCATAACTTTCCATCCGATCCCGATGCAGGTTCTTTGGACTCTATAAAGCCCATTGAGTCAATATTGCAGCCATGTTCCTGTGGCGACATTGTCCAGATCAGGCATGTTAGTTCTGACCAGTTCAGCTAGTGTTAGGGTTTTAGTGATAACATGCAATTTGGAAATTGACATGTTGGATATGTGCCGTATATGGTTCGAGTCGATAACATGCAGCAGGGAAGGCGACATGTTGATATATGTCAGTGACATTTTAACAGGCATGCTTAACGCAACAGAGGTGGGCAAAGATAATATGCATGAATATGTAATGTGGTGATTGCGTATATGCAACCTAAGATATAAAGATTCGCGATGTGCACGCACATCGTGATGACATGGGTGTGAGTGCATGAAGCGGACGGCACCGGGTTAGGTGTCACGTAATACCTGCTATGGGTCAAAACCTGTACCAGACGCGACGATGGACTCAATGGACAGTCCGAATGAGTCAAACCATGAAAACTAAGAAACAAATATATGTGTTCGGGCATGCTAAAGACGGGTAGATCCCCCCCGTGGTGAAAGACCCAAATTTATTCACTGCTAGACATGATTCCATGATGCAAGTTCGTAAAATGTTGAACTTGCCACAAGGCCCTGGCGGTGAGTAAACTAAAACTGCGGGCCCACAAATACATAAACACACGCAATATGACAAAAATCAAATGTGCATCGGAGGCCTTCCATCGGGTTACAAAGTTTTAAAGAAAACAAAAGTTCTGTTTACTAAAGGTCATCGGGTGGAACAAAATGACTGGTTGGTATTTCACACTCGCCCAGGGTAAAGCGAGGAGCCTGCGAGTGACTCCTGGTATGGGTAATGAGGACATTCATACTACATCATGTAGGTATCTTACTTCAATGTGTTTTCTATGCAATCATTGTAATGTGCACTTAAAAGGAGTAACTCACGAGGAGATTATTACTATCGGGAAGCTTGTCACCCCGCTGCATCCCTTTCTCGTGCACAAGAAAGACGCCTGCCCTCGAGGCCGGAGTAAGAAGGGAGGCTCAAGTCAGGGCTCGTCGGCATTTTGTAAAATATATTGTAACAATATAGTTTCATATATTTTCGTAAGCAAAAGAGAAGTAATAACTCGTATGAAAAAAAAAAATGACCGGTAACATGCCATATTTTTATTGTCAAAAATCACACCTTTAGATTTAACGAAAATCCCAGCATAACGACCGCACGACGGTCAAGCCCAAATACAAAATCACCCCGTATAACAAAAAACAAGGGCACCCCAATGTTTTCCAAATGTCCAACTATTAACAATAAAGGACTGGTCTCATCAAAATATAAGATAAGGATCAACTAACATAATTTTGGTCGCGCAACTTGTTTTCTCAAAACCATGGTATGCATATTTACTTACAAAGATATTTACATATACAAAATGTCTACATTTTAAGTTTTACTACTTTTACTTACACCCATCTTATATATAATCGCGCAACACTGCTAGACTCCAGGATCCTAGTGTCTTTTTCTCGCTGCAGTGACATTCTGACCAAAATTATTTAAAATAAACCAGAGCCAAACTGCCTGAGTACTATGTCTCTAAATGCCGTTGTCCTACCGCTTGTACCTCCCAATATGAAAATCGTACATAAGATACAAAACCGCTATGAGAAAACCGAGTTCGCTATGAAACCATTTAGAAATCGCTCAAAACTATTTCGTCGCGAAACTGTTCTCAAAACTATTTCACATTAAAATTGTTTCGCCGGCCGAAACGCTTATGAAACTAATTCTCGTCGCCGAAACTGCCTAAAAACTATTTCTCGAAACTGCTTCGGTGGCTAATATCTGAAAGTGCTATACCGTAAATCAAGTACCAACCACTGTGGCCCATTTCTGAAATACCCTATATGATGCTCTAACTCCTGAATCTGGTACAGAACCTCCCGAACACGGCTAAGATGGTCCTAAGTACACAAGGATCTATATAGCATAATGGAACCTGAATCAAAATACTTCTAAGTGGATGGAACCCTGAACCAACACCATCGCTATGTACTAAGTCAGCGTCGCTAACTATATACTCGAATGTGCAGAGGGCGACCACTATATAAATATGCTGTATCTAACCCCAAATCACGACTGTGCAATATAGTTGGGGTCATAATATCCCATACCTCGCACATGCAATAATCCGAAATACATCCGACCGGAACCGAGCCGCCATCTAGGGTTTTGGCAACCAGGCCAAATCGCTTTCTAAATAACGAAATCGAACTTTTCGCCGAAAGTATAACAATTGGAGGTAAAAATCGCTTTTATAAATCTATATTTTCAAAGCACTTTACAAAATTGTAATTTAAACACTTTCATTTTAGAAAATGATTTCGAAAGTACTCACCTTTTCGACTAATTTCTTTCAAATCTATTGCCACTTAGATTCTCGTCTGGATGTTCAAATCGCCACAATTCATTCAATTACTTAAAAATGCCCTCGCTTTAACGTTTTAACCATAAAGCATACACGTGGCTTCAAATGACTATATCGAACTAATCCTCGATTCTAACAAAACTTTACGTTGCTAGTCCCATTCGATACGGACATCGATAATATGATGTGAAATTGACCAAAATGTCCATACATACAAATGCCCCATAAAAACTATATTTTTAGCAAACTTTTGACTCAAGGGACTTTCCATGTAGTCTAAAATAATTCAAATATTTCTGAAAATTCTGTCCGATTGTCCACTACACTCAAATTTCAACCCAAACTCGTCCGAAAACAAGCCCCGAATTCAAATGATCGCTTAACACAATTCAAAAATTCTAAAATTCCTAAACTCACCAAAATCTCTGGGACTAAAGCTTACGACCTTCATGGCCTTCTACAGTACCCTCAAGCCATTACATAACATTTAGTTCGAAATAACACAGGCAAATTCTACATTTTAAGTTTGACAAAAGGCTAAGATATCGTACCTATGCGCAGCGCCTCGTCGTGTATACCACCCTTTGCCTTCATTCGACAAAAGCCTACGTCCGAGCTCAGAATCGAGAAAGAAACTAAGAGAGAAAAATAAAAATATTTCCTCACCGACGCCCCTCGCATCATTCGTCGCTTCCTTCGCTGCTTTTGTCTTTTTTTTTTTTTTAAGTGGGACCCACATGTCCCTTTATTTCATTTCTATCCTTTCACCAAATAATTTATTTTGTCCCTAAGCTTCAATTTCATTTATCATAATTGAATATTCTTTAAATATTTGCCATTTTTGAGATTTTTTCTAAAATCTACTGTTTCACTCTAAACTGCTAGAAATTGAAAAATATTCCGACCTGCCTCTCGCACTTAACTAAGCTTTCTGAAAGTTAATAGATTTAAGACAAATTTAACTAAGACAGTCCGTTTCGTCATCCGATATCTAGAGATTTTTCTAGGCTTCCCTGAACCATTTTAGTAATTTATTATTATTATTTTACTATTTAAACTTCCATTAATTATACTTTCACCCCCTCCACTTTCCTTAATTGTAAAAGTGCCACAATTCTTTGAAAACTTTACAATTTTATCCTTTACAATGGCACTTGGTGCACATATGCGCCCATAAAGCATGTATCAGGTACCCCATCGACTCAGGTGTTACAACTACAATGAACGATTCATGATTTGGAATAAATTGTACCTCTCGTAGTAATTTAAAAATGATGAGATGATAAATTACGACAACAATTAGTTGTTATCAAATCAATTTAATTCGCTTGCTCATTGAATAAGGAAATAATCTGTAAAGGGTAATAATATTTGAATCATATTATATAATTAATTGCTTTCCTTATTCCGATATGATTTGAATTAAATTTTAAATATTATTAATTCATTTATCCGATATGACTAATTTAAGAATACAAAAGAGTAATTAATTCGCTTCTCTCATCCGGGAGGTATATTTCCTGGTATAGTTCGAGAGAAGAGAAACTGGGGAAAGAAAAAGGAAAAGAAGTTTTTTTTCCAACCTTGTCCCGAGAGTCTCTTCCCTTGTGAGATCCTCGTTTCATGTGTTGGCCACAAGGTAGATCTAGCGTAAAACCTAGAGTGTACTGCTCTGCATCCGAATCAAGCTGGTGCCCACACCTCAAGGAAGGAGGGCAAGACCCCGGTGCCGGGAGTCGCTTCAACCTCCTACTCGGCCAACAAATCTTCTATAACAAGAATGTATAGATCCGATCTTCACCTGATATTAATATGTGCTTCAGACGTGGTTCCCCGTGGAAAATAAGATTTTCTGGAAAAATTTTAAAACCTAATTTTGCTGCGTTTTGATTTTATTTCCATCACGTCACACTTCAAGAGGTAGGAAATTTTCCTATTTGTGTTATTTTGAGCCTAAAGGCTATGTAATGGCTTGAAATTTTTTTAGAGGCCGTGAAAGGTCGTAAACTTCAGTCCTAAAATTTTTAGATTGAGTTTAGGAATTTTTAGGAATTCGATCGTGTTCTGACAATCCAATGACCTCGGACCTGTTGACGCTCGTATTGAAATTCTCAGGATTGTAGCTCCAACGTGCTCCGATGCACTTCGTAAATGTTTAAAAGTGTTTTTAGACTTTATGGAGAGTTCTCAGGAGTCAAAAGTTCGCTAAACATATAGTTTTTATGGGGCATTTAATGTGTAAACATTTTCGTTAATTTCACATCATATTATCGATGTCCTTAACGAATGAGACTAAAGACGTAAAGTTTTGTTAGAATCGAAATTGCCCGATATAACATGAAAGCCCCGTGTATGTTTATGGTTAAAACGTGAACCGAGGGCATTGCATTTCAGATGGATTGTGTAGCGATTAGAGTATCCAATGATAATCTAGAGTGTTAATAAGAATTTAAAGAAATTAGTCGAAAAGGTGAGTACTCAAAATCGCTTTCTAAAAACGAAAGTGTTTAAATTACAAGTTTGTAAAGTGCTTGAAAATATAATGTAATTTATAAAGCATTTTTACCTCCCACTTGTTATACTCACTAAAAATTTTGATTTTCGCACTTAAGAAACAATTGCCTGGTTTAGCAAACCCCATGGCACAATTTCGCTTCCTAATGATGGTTCGAATTGTGCATGGCAAGGTTATGGGATATTATGACTAACTATATCGCTTGGCTCAAGAATCGGGGTTAGATCTAAAGATATATTTATATAGTGAGTCGCCCTCTGCACATTCGGGGTATATAGATAGTTAGCGCGCTAACTTAGTACATCGCAATGAGGTGTTAGTTCTGAGGTTCCATCACCAAGCATTTTGGTTCCGAGGTTCCATTATGTTTATAGAGATCCCGCCTGTTCAATGGACTATATTAGACTTCCGTAGTGTCTGAGTAGTTCACTACAGATGCCGTGTTCCGAGGTTCCGTGGCATCACGCCTAGGGTATTTCGTAAATGGGCCACGCTGGTCGTACTGGATGCATGCGATAAAGACTTTCGTGATATTAACCACCACGAAACAATTTTCGCAGCGTAAATAGTTTTCTAAATGGGCCAAAGGGTTGGTACTTGATTTACGTGATAGCACTTTCGTATATTAACCACCATCAAACAAGTGAAAATAGAATAGTTTCAAAACAACTGTAAATGGTTTTCATAGAAAAACTCAATTTTCTCATAAACAGTCTTACAACCATTTCTGTACAGATTTTCATATTAGAGGTACATACAATGACAACAACATTTAGAACTTAAAGTACTCACTAAGCCCGTTTGGCTCACAGTTTTCTGTTTTTAAATAATTTTTCAAGTGCAAAGCCAAGTTCGAAAGACCTTCCAGATCCTTAATGCAGACGCCGGTGTCGTGATTATATATAAGATAAGGTGTAAAGTAAAGTAGTAAAGTTAAAATGTGACATTTGTAGATAATATCTAAAATTTGCATGCATGGTTTTCAGAAAAACAAAGTTATGATGAAACTATAAATGATTTGATCTCTATTCTCTATTTTTAGATTATGACTATGTCCCAGATATTAGTTGGATATTTGGAAAACATTGGGAGTGTTTTTTTTTTTACAAGTGCTTTTGTATTTCGTCAATTAACGCGGTAATCGTTATGCTGCCGATTTAGTTAAACTCTAAAGGTGTGATTTGATGTAAGTGAAAATTTTTATAACCCACGTTTTCCAAAGATAGTTTCAAGAAGCTTTAACCCGCTAATTTCATGGTAATCATTAATCGAGCGTAGCTTCACTGGAGGTTACTGGAGTTGTCTGGCAGATTCCCCGTCGTCAGCGGGTCCGTCAAGTTGGGTATCGAGTAGTTTTGTGCGATAGTCTCGCTCAAGTATTCGCGCTTTCCACAAGATTTCTAGAATTGTTTTTATAATGATTTTCCTATCGCAACCTACATTGTTTTCCTAATCCTCGCATGCATCAAATATTGAAAAATGTCACCGACCTTTTAATTCAAATTCACTACAAGCATACTCGACGAATGAAATGATCTAGACTTCAGACCGAGGCACCACCGTGAGATATGTCGAAAGCACACCCTCAGATCGAAGATGCTTCAATGAATCAGCCTCACTAACCACTTAGGGGCCGGCACCGTGGCGCGCACTGACACGGATCGTTATACAGATTTGTTATAGCAATAACACCGTCGCACCTGAGCCTCGTAAGAGCGTAGGGGCATGATAACGCGCTTATAAAATATGGCTAAACTTATGATGGTAACGGCGACCCGTAGGCAAACAGGTGACTTTTATAAGCTAGATGTTAGCTTTCTTCAGCCTATTATATGGTGACGTAGACACGAGGTCTTTTCCACCATAATTACCTAAAGGCATTTGGACACGAGGTCCTTCCACCGGCACTCCAGAGACACGTTTCGTGTTTACTAGACACAAAGAAAAGTGAAAGAAGCGTACAATTTTATGAAAAGTTCGAGGATGCACCAAAGGTAGAAAGGACCAAGCTTCATCTAACTCGTGGGAGGCCGCACAAGAAGAGAGGTGCTCCCAAGATTAGTCGCACCAGTTCTACTGGGCCTAAGAGAAAGAAAGGAAAGAAATGGACCAATTCGTAGAGGCTAGATCCAGGAGTAAAGATTCAATGGGATTATATGATCGTCAAGAACCCTAGGAAGTGGTAGACCTTCAGATCATATTTTCCATCAGGCCCTACATGTCGAGAAGGCATCTCGAGAGTGCAGATGAACATGACAGGATGTTTCCATTGCAGGCAGGAAGGTCACTTTATCCGAGACTGCCTACGCTAGTAGCCGCAGAGACCCCGAGGTAGGCGCAGCACCTACCCTAGCACCGGTCCCAATTAGCCGGTAGGGTGGTTCGGCTATGAGGTGGCGCACAACACCTCGTTAGAGGTCGCAAAGTAGGCGCAGAGGCGTGCAGGCGCACTCCCCATTGGCCAGCTCCGTAGAGTGGTACTGATTCAAGCTCGAGTATTTATAATACACAACAGAAATATGCATGCATCACTTTAAGACGTGATTACCGGTATGATTTCGCCATTTATCATGATGCATATGCATCGGTAATCTAAGAGCCACTCATTCATTTATTTCAAGTATCTATCTGAATGAGAAAACTGAGGAGTCCTGCCCATAGATGGTCAGATGGTGGTTCCGGTGACCCAACGGGATACTATGATATCCGAAAAGGAGGGTTTAGGTACATTTAAGATCCGCACAAGATTCTTCCGCAGACCGAGAAAAAGCGATGTCTATTATCATAGCAACTTTACATCATTATCAGCACAATCAGATTTGCTATAAGAGCGCAGATCGTCTCACGAGGAACCAAAGCGCGTGACATTTCTGGGATCTTAAGGAGAGATCGCCTTAGTCTCATTAATGCCATGACCGCCCCAAAAATGCTTTGAAAGGTTACCAGGTTATTTAGCATCTGTGGTGGATAGGAGACAAGAGGGACACGACTGGAAGACATCCCCATAGTCAAAGAGTTCCCAGATGGTTCTTCCTAGATGATATTACTTCCAGTTCTGGGCTCTAGATAGAGCACTGAAGTTCGTTATCGACTAATTCCGTGGACCGAGCCGATATCCATTCCTCCATGCACGGCGCCATCAGAGTTGAAAAAGAATTGAAGGCACACCGAGGAATTGCTACAAGGGCTTCATCCCGACTCCAAGACTCCTCACCACTGGGAGCTCCATTCTCTTCTCAGAAGAAGAGTATGGAAGCTACTTGCTAGGGTAGGCACTATGCACAATCGACCTACACAATACGCAACCCATATGCTTCAGATAGATGAGCTATTTGACCACTGAAGGACTTGGTATAGTTCTAAGATCGACCTGTCACATTACCGAGGTCCGAGAACGATGTTTCTAAGATCGCCTTCAGACTTAGATACGATCACTAATAGAAGTCATGATGCCATTCGATTTATTAATGCCCTGCAAACCGGCGTTCATGGATTTGATGAACAGTATTCATCCAGATAGATAAGTTTATGATCGTGATCTACGATGACATTCTAGTTGTACTTCAGTGGGCCCGTGAGGAACATGCAGAAAGATCTTCTGACAATATCATGCATTTTTCGATCGCCATTATACGCCAAGTTTAGTAAGTGCAAGTTTTGGTTGGACAAAGTAGCTTTTCTTGGGTCAGCGCTATTTCGACATAAGGGTATTAGTGTGATCCTCAAGATCAGTTGTATGAATCGAAGCGCCACAAATGTTTCTGAAGTCCGTAGTTTCCTTGGATTGGCAGGTTATTACAGGAAATTTGTTGAGGGATTTTCGAAGATAGCAACCTCGTTGACCAATCTATTGAAAAAGGATCAGAAATTTGAGTGGTCGATAATTCGCAAAGATAGTTTCGAGGAGTCGGTGCGTAGATTGACGATACCCAGCAGCCAAGACTACCGTCGAAAGGACGATTATGGTGTACAAAGGATGCCTCCGCATAAGGGTTAGGTGTGTTTTGATGCGTGATGGTAGAAAGGGATAGCTAAGCTTCTCGTCATTAAAGAAGCATGAGCGTAACTACCCGACCCATGATTTAGAACTAGCAGCAGTGGTTTTCGCTCTAAAGATCTGGAGACATTATCTATACAAGAGCCCTCAAGTCAGATATTCACCGATCATAAGAGCCTAAAGTATATCTTCACTTAGAAAGAGCTTAACTTCAAAGTAAATACGGCGGGTCGGAGTTGATTACGATTATGATTGCACGACAGTACCATCCGGTAGGTGGCAACAGTGGGCACTTTGCCTAAACCGCAGGGTTCCTATGCTTATCCGTTGTACGGTATATCTCCTATCGCTGGATGTAGTTGAGATCTGGGGAGTTCGGGGCTTGTAGGTAGCTGACAGGGACACCGTCAGTATCATTTTATGTTCGCCCTCTTCTCGGGATTAGATCAAGGAAGGTCAAGCAAGTTTCATGATGATTAAGTCGGGAGGCAGAGATCGAGGTGGTAGGAAATCGTAGTTCCAGACAAAGACGATGGCGCAAAGAAGTAGAGGGAGTCGGCTGTGTGTACTGGGGCTAGGTGGAACTAAAAGGGAAATCATGGAAGAGGCTCACTCCTCAAGATATGCCATGCACCCTGGTAGCAACAAGATGTATCATAATTCCGAGGGAGCATTATCATGGAAGTGGCATGAAAAAGGAAATTGCATTTCGTATCCGTGATGCCTAACCCGTCACAGGTAAAGGCAGAGCACCGTAGTTCACAGAAAGATACACCCTTCCGATTCAGATGGAAGTGTGGGATAAGATTACTTATGGATTTTGTTACAGCTTCCGAGAACTCAAGACAACACGATGCAATATAGGCGATAGTGGGCTAGACTAACGAAATCTGCGCATTTTCTCCCGCATGCAATAATGATGACCTCGCTGACAAGTCGCCCAATTATATGGAGAGAGAGTTATTACATGGTGTTCTATATCAATACCCTTTACGTATTCCGAGATTCACATCCGCTTCGTCTAGTTTACGATGACATGGGGACTGACAGCACTTTAGCACGTTTTTCCATCCCCTCGTGACCGATGGTCACGTGAGAGAACTATTCAAACGCTAGAGATATGCTAGAGCATGCGGATAGGTTTAAGGGAAGTCGATAACGCGCATTTATATCTCTCGACATGGAGTTCGCCTACAACAATGTGCTTATCGAATCCAGCATGCCGCATGGCTCCATTTGAAGCATTGTACGCTTCCAAGTGTCAGACTCGTAGTCGAGATGAAGAGGAGAGAGGAGACCTGACAGGCCCGTGAAAGAACATCTGATAAGATCCATCATCCGATAATTCTAAGATAGCCAGATTGCATAGAAAGTATGCTGGACAAACGCCGTAGGATTCACCATAGATTACGTAGTCTTCCCTCAAAGCCCCGTTGGAAAGGTGTCCTCATTTAGAAGACGCAGCCGAGGCCCGTATACATGGGGCCATATGAGAGATTATCGCGTAGTAAACTGGGTAGCATATGATAGACCTTCCTCCGTCAGTTTAAGGTTCATAATGTGTTTCATGTATCCATGTTCGCAGGTTACATTCCATCCCCTCCCATGTACTGATCGCCAAGAGAACTAAAGGATAATTGACCTATAAGGAGCAGCCTAATGCATAGTGTATCGCAGAGAAAGGTAGATTACACAAGGTCATTTCCTTAGTCGTTTTATGGAATTCATGGATTAAAGAGGCTACATGGGGAGTCGAGTTCGACAAAGTACACATCCTCGCCTGTTTCTTTATTAAGGTATCCTCTTTATGTTAGTTTTGTTCATTCTCGGTGACCTAAATGTTCTAAGGAGGGAGGATTTGTAACGCCCCGTCCCGAGAGGGTGTACAGTATGTGTAACTCGTATAGACCAAGGGCTTCCTTTAATTATTTTAGTGCCATAATAGAATTTTTTGGAAAGTTGTTTTAAGGGTGAAATTATAAAGTTTTCAAAGAATTGCAGACACTTTGCAATTAAGGAAATGAGGGTGAAATTCTAATTATGGAATTTTAAAAGGAAAATAATAATAATAGTCAATATAATGGTTCGTAGTTTAGAAAATTCTTCAGATCTCGATGACGAAATGCATCAAGCAAGTAATTTGTCTCATGAATCTAGTGACCCAAGAAAAATTTTCATGAATTCTCGAGATGTCGAAAATATTTTTACAATTTTCCGATGATAAGTTGCTAGATTCTCGTGGGATTTAGATTTTTACAAATCTTAAGTCAAAAAGTGGCTTCGATTTAAGTTCATTTACAATAAAGTGAACTCGAAAAAGAAATAAAATTTTTTGTGGCGTAAATGGACCCGACTTGTGGGCAATAGAAATCATTTATCCAAATAATAATAATAATAATTAAAGAAAAAGAAAAAGAAAAAGAAAGAAAAAAAAAGGATAAAAATAAAAAAGGTAGTGCGTGAGACGAACGGAGAGAGACGGAGGAGGGCGTGGAGAGAGTTTTATTTTTTAATTTTTTCTTCTTTTAGCTTCTTTCTCAGATTTATGGAAATCGGAACGTAGATTGGTCTGAAAGGTAAGGCAAAGTCGTTTACGCGATGAGAGCTACGCCAGAGGTACCAAAGCTTAGCGTTTCATCACACTTCAAGAGGTAGGAAATTTTCCTATTTGTAGTATTTCGAGCCTGGGCTATGTAATGGCTTGAAATTTTTGCAGGTCAGAAAGGCATCAAACTTCTACCCCAAAATTTTTAGACTGAGTTTATGAATTTTTAGAATTTTTTGGGATCGCGTCAGATACCCAAAGGAATTCGGGGACTGGCTTGATAGTTCGGATTGAAATTTCAGAATTGTAGTTGGATAGGTGATGAGCTTAAAAGTCATCTATTTTCAGTCCATTTTTCTGATTACTTTTTATATTAAAAGACTGATTTATATGCGTGAATTGAATAACTTTCACCAAATTTCAGGCATCAGAAATCCAAAGAAAAGCGTAAATCGGGCAGCAAAAAGGAGCGTAATGTGGCAGAGCAGAATCGATATGATGGGATGAAGTAAATCAGGCAGCAAGAACGACGACATGAGATGAAAGGACCGATGTCGCTAAGCTCGACAGCAATCAAAATATATTCAGTTACATCGCAAACTCCGCCGCAAATGAAGCTTAATTTGAAAACAAATGAGCCGGAGTAAAAGAAACTCAAAGCAAACAAAATCAGAATTGAAGAAGAAGAAGACACAATGTCGCGACATCTGGATGAAGTCACGACATCAACACTGCATCGGGCAAATACAATAATCGGCTTATATGAGAAAGTCAAGCCGCGAACAACAATTCCACGTAAGATAAGGTCGCGACAACACCGGGTTTGCCGCGAAGATCAATTACGAAGACTCGAGAGGTCGCTGACAACACGTTGTCGCGACAACAATCAGATCAATGGAAGTCGCGACAACACCAAAGATCGCGACATTCGGCCGCGAAGACTAAGGTCGCGACGTCGCGTCGTCACGGCCGCGAGTTTCAACAGAAGATGTCACAGATTTGTTTCGCTGCTGACACCAGCCGACAAGACATGTCGCAACTACATGAGGCTCTCATGGCGGCGGACCGCTGGATAGGCTCTGCGACAAGGGCTGCGACAAACGGAGTCGCTAGCGGAGACCCATGTCGCAACGGTATCGGTGTGGGCGGTTAACTAGGTCGATCATCAAAGTAGGGCCAACTTTAGAACCACATAAATCTGAAGTTGCTACCAAAAGAAAGCGCGACTCTTAGCGACTTGAAGAGAGATACGGGTTCAGCACCTGTATTTTATTTTTCTTTATTTCTTTGCTTTCCATTTATTTTAGATTAGATTAGTTTGTATTTTCATTCTAATTTGGATTGACGTTAGGCTGTAAAAGGGTTTAAATGAATACGGAGATCTATATTTCCTTGTTCTTTATGCGGTTGTTTGAATTCCAGACAAATTTTGGGATTCGAACACCCGATTGCGATTCCTACGGTGGTTTTCTTGATCCAGCAGCAATGTATGGTATATCGATAATTTAGAAACCAGCTTCCATTGAATTAGCGTTATTGTGAAGAAATTATCTTTCTGCGATATTTTATACATTATGGTGAACTTAATGGATCTTAAATCGACTTCTTTGGTTTAGTTTTCTTGGAATTGACCAACGTCAGTCTCCTATACCCATAACGAGATTTTTTTCCAACTGCAGTTTCTAGGGACCTTACAGCGAAGCCACAGGAAGGCATTCACGAGTAGGGAACAATTTCGGGAGGTATGAACTGATGTGCAGTCTAATGTGCTCTGCACACTTAAATCAGCCATCCTCTTCTCACTTGTAGCAGGGAATGAGTTGAGTGAGTTATTAATTTAAGTATGCAGAGTTCACCTCGATTGAGACTAGTGAATTTGATCCGGGTGTTAGCCAGATCTAATCGAATGAGTAAGTTGTTCTAATTTTGAGGTTGAGGAGACAGTCACAGTGCAAACCTCGCAATGACTAATTTAAGGCTCGGGTTTGGAGTCCATGTTCTGGGTATTAAGTATTGAAAAAGAAAAAATACCCAGGAACAAGATGCAAATTTAAAGTAGTTATCTATTACTTGTGTTGAAAGCGGGTTAAGGTGAGATGTTGAGCAGGTGAGTTTTGGAGAGATGGTCACTATCTTTATTCATGGACTAGTTTTAAAATGCAGTTGAGAAAGCAAAAGTTACGATCTGAAATTTAATAGATTGATTCCTTCACAATAGTGATTATTCAATGTTTTCCTTAGAGATAATTGTTGATCTAAATTTGCTATCTTAATATTTGATATTAAATTCATTTTATTATTCATTCATTTTTGTTCATAATTATTTTAGGCTTTAAAGGAAAATCCCAATATCATATTACAGTAAAATAGTATGGAGCTTAAGTAGTTAGGGTAGTTAGTTTGAAAATTCTTGCGAGATCTTGTGGGATCGATATGCGGTTTTAAATCAATTTACTACTTGTTGATCTTATTGCACTTGATGTCTGGATCAAAACACAGAAAATGGTTTACTCTTTACAAAATATCTTTTAATCAACACTATAGCTAAAGAAACTCACACTCAGTTTAAATGTTTATTCTTGAGGACTAGTCATAAATCATGGGTAATAAGTCATGAATTGAATAGGTCAACGATCATATAATTGTAAGAAGTGGTCGACAAGTTTTGTAGTACAGTTTTCCAAGATTAGATAATAGTCCTTGGGTAATTGTGTTATGAACTATGGGCATATCCCCGATTGATCCATCATTTATTGGCTCCATTGCTGAGTTAGACAGCCTGGTCAACTGGTGATAACGTTATAAATTTATTGTACATCCAAATGGTCCAGTCAACTGAAGTTTTTATGGGCGCGTTGAGGTCGAAGAATTTATTAGTCAATAATTATGGCGAAAAGAAATACAATTTGGACTATTAAAAAGAAAAAGAACAAAATAGTTTTTCAATGCAGTGGTTATTTTTAGCCACTAACTTTTAACAAGCCATATTGAAAATATTTGTGCTGACTAATCCTAATGAAAATGCAAGTGTGTTTTGATTTTGAGCTTTAATGCATAGGAAGCGAGCTCTTGATTTGATTCGGCGAATCTTGAACTAGAAAGAACAGCAAAGCTTGAAGGCGAGGTGGAAAACTCGTATGAGCGGATGAAAGGCGGACCGGGCGAAGGACAGGCAATGACGAAGGCCTCAATCAAGATACAATGGAAGGACTTATGGAGACCAATTATTAAGGGATGAATACGCAATCGAACAACACAAGTTGATGCCCAGTAATTTTGAAGCCCCGAAACGACATTGAAGTTACAATGGTTCAGCAACAACAATTCTTGGTCATCCGGAAAGATCCAGGAATGAACACAGAAGGACACCAGGAATGGCAAACACGGTAAAATTGAATGGGGTAGACGAGAGGTCCTTAAAATTGCATTTATTCCCATTTTCTCTAAGAATACATCAACCACATGGTATGAATCTCTACCATATAGTTAATTGATGCCTTGGGAGGGCTTGTAGAAACTGCCCAGGTGAATTCTTTCCACCTTCACTCTCACCTCGAGAGGAGGGAGATAGTGTGTTCGACGGGAGATGAAGAAGCCTTTACGTAAGCTTGGGGAAAGATTCAAAAGGTGGAAAGAAGGGTGTGTGTGGATAGACTTGAAGACTGATGGACATATTATGTATAGATGATATCTAAAGAGCATTATTGATGCTTCATGTTGTGGAGCATTCAAATGTAAAAATCTTGAAGAAGCAAAGATGAGTGAGGACTTTGGCTTCAGTCACAATATAAAGCTCCATCAATTTCAAGAGTAATTGGCAGAGGAAGAGAATTAAATGGAGCTGAGCAAGATGGCGACCATGGAGCAAAGCTAGATGCCATCATGCATAGAATGGATAAGAGAGGAAGATGCACACTGTTCATGAGCTAAGGAGCGGTTGAGAGGGAAGCTATTGAGAAGTCTTGAGGTTGCGAAGCGTTTCATGATGTGAGAGGTCAAATGCCGGAGGCAAAAGTTATCTTCAAGACTGATCATACAGCACACTATCATCTGACAACGAAGGAACCATCGAAATTTTCATATGGTGGAGGGACTAAAGATACAGCGCGGGCAGCATCTCGACAAGGATATCAGCTGACCACGAGGTTTAACAAGCGTGACAAGAGGAAGTGAAATGAATATCAGGTTGAAGCCACCGTTTGGTCGATTCTTTGCAATTCATGGGGATAACAAGGCGTTAGCCCTCGTGACAAGTTCAAATTGAAGTACTCAAAGTGCCGAATTAAATTTTCGAGAGACCACTAATCTTCTATCAGAACACGGAGACGGATAAGGTGACTAAGCCTCTTTGCAAAATCGGATGAAGATGCTTGGTGTTGAAAAATCCAAGGAACTATGTGGTATGCATTTCGAGAGACAGGAAGGGCTTGGAGAAGAGGACAGAAAAGATGAAAGCAGCCGGGAAGAAGAAGGTAGTGCTGCTGAAACCTTTGAATGGGGAAAAGAAAAAAGAAAGAGCAGTTAATCGGAAGAAGGAAGCAAAGAAGAAGACCCGGAAGAACAATCTGGCTGCGGTCCCATTTCCGGCTGCGAAATCAAAGATGAAGGCGATTTACAAGGTTCTTGACCCTTTAGAAGATGGAGATCGATATACCTTTCACGAAGTGGTTACTTTCGAGATGCCACTTTATCTAAAATTACGAAGGTATCTGACAAGAAATTGCGAAGAAGAATGTGAATTTGGCGCAACTGCGATCTTTGTGATCAGAAAGGCTTACGAAAAAGATAAGAAGGATCGAGAACTTTGTCCATACCTTCGGGGTTGAGTTCGACTCTTTGTTTCAGTGCGGTATAAATTTAATGCCTTATTACATTACGAGAAGAAGTTAAGTTTGGAAGTACTCCCTCTTGTCTACTCAGAAATGACGAGATGGGAATACAGCAAAACGGGAGAATCTTGAAATGTGTTTGGTCAGGTGGAAGAATTTATTTTCGGTGACTTCATCTCTGGATAACCGGAGGAAGATTCAGAGTCTCCCCATTCTTTGAGAGGCCATTCTTAACAGCCCCGGGCGATGTGGATATGTGAAGAGATTCTCTTCAGGTTGGAGAAAGGCAGTGATTTCAATTTAATCAGGAAGTTTGAGAAGAATTAAATACAGAAAGGATGATATCAAGTCGATGAAGATATCACATGTGCTGACTTTGATTTTTGTAGTTCTAATAAATAACTTTAGATAATGAAAAAGAGATAGATTTCGTGACTTTGAAGGTTTGATTCGGATTTTTGCACGTAATTTACATTCACGAAAAGAATTGATGAGTCTTGAACAAATGGGATAAAACAAAAGAACAAAAATGAAGAAAGGAATTTCATCAAGAAACCGATGAAGAAGGCTAGTTTTAAAGAATTGTATGATACATTAAAGTATACTTACTGAAGTTACGAAGATAGCTAATTTATCTTAGACTTAGTGATCTTGAGAGCAGAGGTTCGAAAATTTTGAGAAATCCACCGGGTCTATAAAGCGGTCTGTTGAAGGATTCAAAATTATCAGTCCATCGTATGCATACTGCTAAATACTTCTGAAGAGAATCATGAACCAAATCATTGAACATCAAAGGAGATTGAATCCAGGTTATGAAGGGTGTGTTGAAGGTGCTCAAATGGTTAAATGCGAGTTTATATATGCAATTGGACGGTCACCGGGTTGTGGTGGTGTAGTTCAAAGAAAGAAGGTGGATTTCGCATGTCCAGCAATGACATAAATGAATTGGTTAACAAAACGATGACGAGGATGGAAGTATGCGTGTTGGGTGAACATAACCAGCGGAAGATCTTCTGCCTTTGTAGTGGTGGATATTGGACAAATTATCAGGACATCCTTATTTTATTTTGGACGGTATTCGGGCTGAAGTGATTGCAGTACACGAGGACCGAAGACCACATTCACATGTCCCTATGGCACCTTTGTGAAGGATCTGCATTTGGATATCTAATATCTTGCCATGGAAGTCTTGTGATGTCGATGTTCTCGGACTTGGTAGAGAAGAAGTTATGGAGTACATGGGAGGAGCTTCACAGTGTATGGATCCAGTTTGAACAATGCGAACAATGCGGAGATAGTACTTCAAAAGATGCAAGGACAAGCATTAGCACTAAGTGGGAAAAAGCATTTCATGGTAGCGAAGAAGGTATTGTTCTTAGTGCCAAAATTCACCTTTACAGGCCCGAAGTGGACGATCTAGATTTCATTTATCAAAACTCTAGCACCTCCACCACAGGTAAAGGATAAGGTTTCTTGGGGCATCTTTAGTTTTATAGAGTTAATAAGGTTTCTCAAAGTTATTTCATTCTATCAGGATTCAGGAAGGACACAGTTAATTTTGATGATTGCAAGAAGTTTGCCTTTGAAGAAATCAAGATCGGATTAGTTTGAAGCACCTATCATGGCTGCACGAGAATGGGATAGAGTTAAATGTGTGATGCAGTGAAACTTAGCAATAGAGTTTGTATTGGGGCAAAGAAAGGAGAAAATATTCAAAGCCTGTAACACTAGCAGAACCTTCAATGAAGCACAAAAACTATTCCTGGCCCGAAAATGAGATGCTAGCCATAGTGTTTGCTTGCGAAAAATTCCAGGCCATACATTAAAGTTCATGTTTATCGTTCACAGACCATGCGACCATCAAATATCTTATGTCAAAAAGGAAGCTAAGCGAAGTGTCACGGTGGGTGCTACTCTTGCAAGAGTTTGATCTGGAAATTAGAGATAAAAGGGATGTATGATGTGATAGGCTGTGATCACTTGTCGAATGAAAGAAATCAGCGAAAAGGAGGAGATAAGACTAAGAGAACTTCCAGGATGACAATTATTTCAATTATCATTCCAAATGTGGTATGCTGATATTGTAGTGCCAACGTGGAGTAGTTCATACGGTCTGACCACGACGGAAAAGAAAGCTGGGATGACGGCGAATTATTATATACACAGGATGACCACTTATTATTTAAGAGGGTGCTGATATGATTATAAGAAGATGTGTGCGGAGGTGAACAAACGGAGTATGAATGAATGCCGCTGCATCGCCATATGGGGGCACTGGAGAAAGAGCATCATAAGATACTCAATCGAGTTTTATTATTGGCTTGTTTCGGGGGTATCTTGAATAGGATCAAATTATGTGATAGATATAAGGTGGAAATATCACTTGTGAACTAATCTCCCCTCGAGGCATATTGGTGATTTTAAGTTTTGATGTATGAGGATAGATTTTAGGACCCTTTTCCCTGATCATTTGGAAACTTGTATATCTTTGTAGCAGGTAGTTATGTTCTAAATAGGTGGAAGCTCATAACACTTGAAATGATGTTAACTGATTGTGAGTTTCTGCCAAAGATCATCGGTGATGGGGAAGCCACTTTACAAACAAAATTTTAGCAAAGCTCATGAAGCTGGATATGGGATCCAAACATATAATGAGCAGCTTTATCATCCCGGACTAATAGACAATCGAAATTTCAACGAGGAGATTAAAAGGATCTGGAAAAGGCCCGTAGTTCAAGCGAGGAAGGATTGGTCTTTAAGCTTGATGATGAGTGCACTTTGGGCTTCACTGGGGCCCTGAACTCCCGTTGGGGATGTCCCATCTGATTGGTGTTGGCAAGCCATGTCACCTTCCTTTTGAATTAGAATCTGAGGCTATGTGGGCCATCAAGAAGCTGAATTTCGATTTCAAAATGGCAAGGGAAAGAGAGATTACTTCAAGCTGAATGAAGCTGGAAGAGCGAGAAATGAAGCCACATGATAATGCTAAGATCAACAAAGACAAGACAAAGAAATGGCATGATCAAAGGATTCTTAGGAAAGAGTTCAGAGAAGGGGATCGAGTTCTGTTATTTAACTCCAGATTAAGATTGTTCCCAGGAAAATTGAAATCAAGGTGGAGTGGACCATATATAGTGGTGTCAAGCACTACTTTTAGGCGATAACACTCAAGGCGTCTTTGGGGAGGAGAATTTAAAGTCAATGGACAAAAGTGGCGCTATATGAGGAGGAAAGAAAAGAAAGAGCTACAACTGGTTCATTGAGAGAAAATCAAAACGACAAGTCCCGACTAGGACTCCAAAAGCGGCTTGGTGATGAGGCGATAAAGACACTGTTCTGTTTACTTTTGAACTTTGATCTTTTTAGATTACCTTGGACACTTCTAGTTTTATAGTGATTAGTTAGTAATATGAAGTCAATTTTGTTTAATTAAAATCTTTCTATAAATGTTGCGGAATGCGTGTGCAAAAAATGCAAAGGAAGGAGAAGGAGACAATTCGGGACAAACTCCGGTGATTCGGAAGAGCTTTTTGAAAAAAAAGGAGGAGTATTCTTTCCCTATACAAATTATCAAGAAAATTGAATAAACTGTTTGGATTGAGATGGATTAGTTGATCTTGAGAATTTGAAATGATAAAGAATAAGCTCTGTTCATTAAATTTAAGGCAAATGCCGGACTAAATTAAACAAACTTATGTGTGACTAATGTCTATGAGAAGTTGATGTAGTGACAGTAAAAATTGAAGGAAGAAAAATAGGGTTGAATGTAGCGACAAAACACTTATGTCAGCGATAGAGCAATTCCTTCAAGTGATGTGGTCGCGACATCTTAAATGAAACACCTTAGGTCGCAACCTTGAGGAGGATGACTTGTCCTCCGGCCCCGGGTTCGCTGTCGCGACAAACGGTGAAGTTGTCGCGGCAAGGAAGTACCCAGGCGGTTTCTAATTTTTGCCCTGCAAATTTAATGGCTTCTCAGCTGAAGTTAGAGCGAGAAGGCGCAATTGAACGGAATTAATAAATAGTGATTAGTGCGAAGCAAATTTAAATTCGATTGAACCAATGTGTTTAATACACTGTTATTCAGATATAATCAGTGACTTGATAAATCCTATAAATAACAACCTTATTAATATAGTAAAGAATCTCTTAAATCATTCATAGGAAATAAAAATAATAATAATAATAAATGGTTGTTCTTCCCTAGAAACGTAATTCACTATAAAAAGATGGGAGGAAACGACCCGGGAAGAAGAAAACGAACAAAGAATGGAGAGAAAATGAGAAAAGAAAGAGCTCCAAGGGTTTTGAACACAAGTTTTATGGAATGAATGGAGTTGGAAAAGAAATAAATTTCGTTCTTTATTCCATAAGCGTAGCCGCTAAATGGTTGATGGAAGGGAATATCGTTAGTTAGAATCCATCGACCAAAGCTCAAAGAAAAGGAGAGGCAGCCCCGATTTGTTACACAACCTTGTTAAGAGCCGAATCACTCTTGGAAAGGTGACTCAAGGTGCAGTGAGCCAAATTTTGAAGCGGCTGCAACTACGAAGAAAGATATAGGGATTTAGATCAAGAAATAAGGGTTTCTCGAACTAGAATCTGATTATAGCTAAGAAAGCAGTTGTCGAAATGTTGATATTTGAATAGATTTCCTTGATTTGTAAATTGGTTGTTCATGATATCGAATTTTATTTACATTTCATTTTAGTTTTACGATTTAGGAATCAATTGAATAATTCTACAAACTGCAGAATAAGGGCTGAATGACGAGGCTGATTTAGTGAAACATAAATTGCGATTTAGTTTTGAATTTTGCCTAATAAGTCCCGGGATAAGGAAGGTTATACATTTGAAGGAACAAAACAATTTTTTTTGAGTTTGTGGTAGTAGCAGTGAGTCGAGAACTGTGAAATATAGCATCATCTAAATTCTCATCTCTTGATGTGAGTCAAGAAAAATCCTCGGGAGGTTATTCACAGTTAATCGACCAGATTCTAGAACTTGTTAGATTATTGATCAAGAAATCCTAGGTGATACAACCAACAAGAAATGATCACCGAGGCCATCCTTGGAAAGTTGAGCCATCCTGGCCATCCCCTATTCATATCTTTGATGCATATACTTTACTTCGAAGTGAGCCAAAACAAGCCTTATTTTCAAAATAAGCCAATAAAGACCCCAGCCATCCTAAGGAATCAATCTTCGAATAACACCTTGATTACCAAAGAACTCAAAAGAAAGAAGGAATAAAGTTTGGAAGTGTAAATTTTTTTTTTTTAGAACTCAAAGAAAATCTGAAAAAGGGGAGAAGAGAGAAAAAATATCTACATCGAGAGAAAATCACGGTGGAAAGAAAGCTCGAGGGATAGGTTTGTCTTGTGGCATTTCTCTTGAACAATTAAGTTCTTAGGGGTGTTTCAACTGCCTAGTACCCCTAATGCCATCGGTATGGGAGTTACTAACCCAAAGTTAGCTAGGTGTTAGAAAGCCTAAGAAGACAAAACATTACATTATTCCTGAATGGCGATAGAAAAAGAAAAATTCCCCAATTTGAATTGTGAATGAGAAATGAGAACATACAGTTCTGAATAGAAGAAAATCAATGTGGTATCCCAAACATGAAGTTTGGGGTTTATTCAAGCCACAAGGAGAAAAAGGGCGTGTATGTGAGTGAAAGGAAAAGGAGTATTAGTAATCTTAACTCAAATCCCATCCATCTTACCCCTTACACCAAAGCCCTAACATTACAAGCCCAAAGATTTGATTGATCTTAAAGGTTGTAATAACTTATATTAGTGGAGATCAATATGAGCAACAAACTGTGGAATTTGGAAAATCAAGAAAGATCCATGTGAACATCCTCTAAGGGTTAATTGACTCATTAAGGATATGAAAAGAAATAACATTTAAGCGGGATCACTTAACTATCTTGTTTGTAAAAGCCAGTTAACATTTGGTTATCTTTTGATTGAACTAACCTTAATGGACCAGTGACCTACAGAGAAAAGTGCAATTTCTAGTCTTTCAATTAAATTGGTTACAGCGCGAAATAAACAGAGAAAAATGTCCTTTTGTTTGAGGACAAAGCAAGATCTTTCTTTTCTTTGCTTGGGGACAAGCAAAATTTTAAGTTTGGGGAGTTTGATGAGCTTAAAAGTCATCTATTTTCGATCCATTTTTCGATTAATTTTATATTAAAGACTGATTTATATGGGAATACGGAATAAACTTCCTGAAATTTACCCGTGCGTCAAGAGGAAATCCGAAAAGCGAAAGTGCAGTGACGGATGTGGCGGAGCGGGGGCCCGTATGATAGGATGAAGCGGTGGCGGCAAGAGCGACCTTAAGTGAAAGGACCGGATGTCATGGCTTCGGCGACAATCAAATGCGATATTCGAGGTTACATCAGTAAAACTCAGGTGTAAATGAAGCTTAGTGAAAACAAAATGAAATTTGGAATTAAAAGAAACTCAAAAGTTAAACAACCCGAGGAATTGAAAGAAGAAGATGACACAATGGCGACATGCGGGATGAAGTAGCGACATCAACCATCAGAAGCGATCGTGACGCAGTTTACGGAAAGTTGTCAGCGACAATTCCCACGAAGATAAGGTCGCGCTGACACCTGAGTTGTCGCGACAT
This sequence comes from Tetrastigma voinierianum, assembly GCA_016808115.1. NCBI lineage: Eukaryota > Viridiplantae > Streptophyta > Magnoliopsida > Vitales > Vitaceae > Tetrastigma > Tetrastigma voinierianum. The sequence continues at coordinate 82,729 of JAEQBH010003875.1, forward strand.
CATCCCGAACTTGAGGTGGCGACAACATCGGGTTAATCGCGACGAACAAATATGCGAGATGGATCGCGACAACACTAGGCTATCGCGACATCGGCTGCAAAGACCAGAAGGTAGCGACGTCAGTAAGCTGTCGTGACGTGAGTTTCAATGAGAAGAGGTCGCGACAAGATTAAGCTGTCGTGACACCAGCTTCACTTAAGGCGTGTCGCTGACTACATAGAAGGCTCTGCGACAAGATCTGCGACAAGAACGAGAAATTACGCGGCGAGGGCTCGATAATACGCGACGATTATCGATCTATTGAGCAGTTAACTGGGTCAAAGTACATCGAGAGAGTGGACCAACTTCATAACCTATAAATGCAGAAGCGCTACCAAAGAAAGCGCGACTCTTGGCGACTTGAAAGAGATATGGGTTCTTTGAAGGCTCTGTATTTTTATTTTTCTTTTCTTTTATTTTCTTCGTTTTCTTCTTCCATTTATTTTAGATTAGATTAGTTTGTATTTTCATTCCTAATTTGGATTCGAGCGTTAGGCGTAAGGGGTTAGCATAATGCGGATCTATATTTCTTAAAATTACTTGTCTGGTTGTTTGAATTCGGACAAATTTTGATTTGAACACCCGATTCTTGGATTTACGATGGTTTCTTGATGACAAGCCAATGTATGGTATGTCGGTAATTTAGAAACCCAGTTTCCATTGGATGGCGTTATTAGCCAAATTATCTTTCTGCGATATTTTATACATTATGGTAGACCGGATATTAAATCGACTTCTTGGTTTTGCTTGTTTCTTGGAATTGATCCCAATCGGAGTCTCCTATACCCATACTTGAGATTTTCGACTCGATTTCAGGGGCCCTCGAGTGACGGAGAGGCATTCCTAAGAGTAGGAACAATTCGGGAAGGTATATGAACATTATTCTTGATCCTAATGTACTTTGTACACTTAAATCAATACATCCTCTTCACTTGTAGTAGAGAATGAGTTGAGTGAGTTATTAATTTAAAGAAATATGCCGAGAGTTCACCTCGATTGAATAGTGAATTCGGTAGCAAAGATCCTAATCAAGGAATGAGTAAGTTGTTACAATTTTGAGGTTGAGGAGTACGTGCAAACCTACGCAATGACTAATTTAGAACTCGGGTTTCGAGTCCATGTTGTGGGTATGAAGTATTGAGAAAGAAAAATACGAGAACAAGGCTACCCAGTTAAAGTAGTTATCTAACCTTGTGTTCAAGAGAAAGCAGTTAAGGTGAGATGATGAACGGTGGGGTTTGGAGAGATCCAGTCACACTATCTTATTCCTTGGACTAGTTTTAAAATCTGAAGTTCAGAAAGCAAAAGTTATAGTACAGGCTGTAGGAATTGATTCTTCACAATAGCTGATTATTCAATGTTTTCCTTTGAGATAATTGTTCAATCTAAATTTGATATTTTAATATTTCGATATTAAATTCATTGTTATTCATTCATTTTTCGTTCACTTCATTATTTTTCGAACTGAAGCAAAAATCCCAATATCATATTATCGTCTAAATAGTATGGAGCTTAAGTAGTTGGGTAGTTGATTGAAAAATTCTTTGAGATCTACTGTGGATCGATATCTGAACTTAAATCAATTTACTACTTGTTCGATCTGTGCACTTGCAATATATTGGATCAAAACCACAAAGAAAATGGTTTACTCTTTACAAAATATCTTTTAATCAACACTATAGCTAAAGAAACTCACACTCAAGTTTAATGGTTTTATTACTGAGGACTAGATGATAATCATTGGGTAATAAGTCATAAATTTGAATAGGTGTTTTGATCCATATCAATTCATAGAAGTGGTCAACAAGTTTTATGGCGCAGTTTTTCCAAATATTAGATAATAGTCCTTGGGTAATTGTGTTATGAACTTGTGAACATACTCTGATCCGGTCAACAAATTTATTGGCGCCATTGCTAGGGATTAGACAATAGTCCTTTGGTGATAACGTCATAAATTTGTGTACATCAAATGGTCCAGTCAACAATAGGTCGGACATAATTTTCAAAAATGTTTTTGAGTGTTTTAGACTCTATGGAAAGTTTCGTGAGTCAAAAGTTTGCTAAAACATATAGTTTTTATGGGGCATTTAATGTGTAGGGACATTTTGGTCAATTTCACATCATATTATCGATGTCTTTATCGAATGGGACTAGCACATAAAGTTTTGTTAGAATCAAAATTCGTTCGATATAGTCGCTTGAAAGCCCTGTGTCTGTTTTATGGTTAACTGAGGGCATTTTCATACTTTGTATGGAATGTGTAGGCGATTGGAGCATCTGACGATAATATAGAGTGCTTAACAAGAATTTAAAGAAATTAGTCGAAAAGATGGTACACAAATCGTTTTCTAAAGCGAAGTGTTTAAAACCACAGAAGTCACAATAAGTGCTTTGAAAATATAATGTAATTTATAAAGCATTTTTACCTCCTGCTTGTTATACTCGTGAGAAAATTTGATTCCAGTACTTAAACGATTTTACTGGTTTAGCCAACCCACTAGATGTACAAACTTCGGTTCCAGGTCATATGTATCTCAGTTGTGTGTAGGTTATGGGGATGTGTAGTACTATCTTTCCCCGCAGTTGGCAATTGGGGGTTAGATCTAGCATATATTTATATAGTGAGTCGCCCTCTACACATTCGGGGTATATAGATAGTTAGAGCGCTGACTTAGTACATGGCGATGAGGTGTTGGTTCCGAGGTTCCATCCACCCAGAGCATTTTAGTTCAAGGTTCCATTATGTTATAAGTCCTTGTGTTCGCCGAACCATAATTAGGCGGGTAGTGTTACGGGGTTCCTTTGCCCGATGCGGATTCAGGATTCGGTGACATCCGTCTAGGGTATTTGAAATGGGCCCGTGGTTGGTACTTAATTTCTGTTATAGCGCTTTGGATATTAACCACCCGCTGACTTGGTTTTATTAGTAGAAATAGTTTGAATAGTTTTGAAGGCCCACGATGGTTGATACTTGATTTACAGGTATAGCACTTTCAAATATTAACCACCGAAGCAGTTTTCAGCTGTGAGAAATAGTTTCCAAAAGCGGTTTTAGAAATGGTTTTCATACTTAAAAAACTCAGTTTCTCTGCTTGGTTTACAACCATTTAAATGCGATTTTCATATTGGGAGGTACATACAACAGACAACAACATTTAAAACTTAAAGTACTCACTGAGCTCGTTTGGCTCATAGTTTTCTATTTTTAAATAATTTTACAGGTGCAGGTGCTGAAGTTGAAAGACCTTTCTAGGATCCTCAGTCCTAGACGTTGTGTTGTGATTATATATAAGATAAGGTGTAAAGTAAAAGTAGTAAAAGTTAAAATATGACATTTTGTATGTGTAAATATCTTTTGTAAAATTTGCATGCATGGTTTTAAGAAAAACAGGTTGCGATGAAATTATGTTGGATTGATCCTTATCTTATATTTTGATGAGGACCAGAGGTCCTTTATGGTTGTAGTTGGATATTTGGAAAACATTGGGTGTGTTTTTTTACAAGTGCTTTTGTATTTGAGAGGCTTGACCAGTGATCATTATCTTTGTCGGTTTTCGTTAAATCTAAAGGTGTGATTTTGATAGAAAAGTGAAAATTTTTATAACCCGCGTTTTCAAAGACGGTTTCGGCGGTTTTAGCGGCAAGCTACGGTAACTTGTCAATCGACGAGCTTAGGTGGGAGGTTCTTGTGGAGTTCTTAGGCGGATTCCACGTCACTAGGAGGGTGCGTCGCGATTATCTTACAGTTTGCAAGCTTCATTGTGTGCCTTAAATCGCCAAGGCTTTGTTCGATCGCCTTCTTCAATTCCTGCATCAACTTGGGTTCCTTTCTTCCATGGCGAACAACTCACTCTTTCTTAAGTTTGAAGCTAGCCACTAACTTTATATCCTTGTATATGTGGACGATGTTCTCATTACTGGTAGCTCTCCCTATCAAGTACAAGGGTTTGTCCTTCAACTTCAACATGCTTTTTCCTTGAAAGACCTTGGTAGCCCATCATACTTCCTTGGCATTGAACATAACACCGCCTCTCATGGGGTTCTCTTATCCCAACACAAATATGTCATTGAGCTTCTTGATAAAACTTGTATATGGCAGCGGCTAAACCAGCAGCTACCCCTATGGTAGCAGGCATTTCTCTTAGCCTATACTATGTCTCCTTTCTCTGATCCCCATCCATGGTTCAAAGTCACAGTATCGGTCACCGACTCGAATAGTCCTGAGACGTATCGATCGTGTATCAGCCGATACGCAAAATAAGATGATTAAAATATTTAAAAATTATTAAAATATTATATAAATTATTAGAAAAATAGATATAATTAAGTAAGCTAAAAATTTAATAAAACAAATTTTTTATATTTAACAATATTTAAATATTTAATGAAGCATTCAGTGAAAACTATGTATGCTTAGTTAACAAAAAAAATTATTTTATATCAACCATAACATCCTTTTAACAAAATGTCATCAAATTCATCAATCAACATCATGTTGAATGACAAGGAGGCTCAAAATCATTATCATCATTAGTCTTACAACAAGCATACAAACTTGGACGATAATTTGCATAATGAGAATATGGTTGAAATAATTGTTCATTACTTGAATGTGTTGGCTGAGATGATTGGCTTGATGATCCATAATTAGGAAATACTCTTGGAAGTTTATGAGCTCGACACCATCTGACCAGTCAACCTCGATAAACAATACTACTACTATTAGAAGATTGGTCATCCGCAAGGAATCACTAGCTCGTGTTCCAGTAGTTGAATATTGATCAAAATCATACCCACTCAAAGCATAGGAAGAATTATCACTACTTCCAAAGTTATGACAAGATTCATCTCCCACTTCCCTGAAATGAGGTATTGATCTTAAAGCCAATGATTGGAAGTGCTCATCAATCTGGTTACAGTTGGATCTATAATCATGCCCACTGGAATAGTCATCATCACTAGGAAATGTAGTTAATCTTTCCAAGTGCTTTCGTTGTTCCCATATGCCTAGCCTATATCCATGATCAGTATTTTGTGTGGTATAATAATTTTCATTCCCATGTGCCCACGACATGCCATGATCAACTTGATTCACATAACCACTATTAACAACACCGCTTGCTCCAATCCCACCACCTGCTCCATTGTCCCCACTAGTGTCTTCATTATCTTCACCGCCACCACCAATGTTGCTATCCCCTCTATTGAATTTATCTTCACCATCATCACCACTAGAATTTGAAAATATTATTCGAGGAGCCTTACCTTTACGAGAGGAACCAATGTCTCTTCCTTGCACAATACTAATTCCAAGCCTACTTACCCTTTAACTTGTGCCACTATCACCATCACGAGCTTCTTCTCTACCTTCTTTAGATGGAAGATCTTAATTCAACCAATCCAAATTATCATATGATAAAATAGGTCCTTTTCCTTCTTGTATCCACTCATCTAATATATCATCATCATTAAAAGCCCGGAGTCAATTGGATTGTACAAATCTTTATAACCGTTCTTGCATCAAATTCTTAACTCGAAGTCGCATATTGTAGTGGGCATAAACTAACTTATGCAACTTTTTCATTTCATACGATTGCGCAACTTTGTGTGAATCAATGACCATGTTCTCCAATTTCTTTCACAACCAGATGAAGAACATCTTTGGCTTAAAACTTTGATAGCAATCTTTTGAAGATGTGGACTTTCATCACCATAATTGTTCCACCATTTAGTTGTTATTAAAAAAAAACATATTAGGCACCAATATATTTTTAATAGAAAATGATGACAATGTTTATTTAAAAAAGAAATAAATATAGTGAGTACCTGGAAGAGATTGATTTATTTCTTTTTTGGTTAGTGCACTTCCAAATTCTCCTTGGCCTTCAACAAATAATTTCACCTACATTGTAATGTTCTATACTTTATTAATTCACATTACAAATACAAAATATATTATAAAAATAACAAAATTTATTGTTATATCTCGTTCAAAGCTTTTTAATGCGCCTATCCAAATCTGGCTCCAATCTCTTAATAACCTTTTTTAGTCCAATTTTAATTTCCGGATGTTGGTAGAATTGCTTTGAATACTGAAACATTGGATTTAAAAATATGCTGACATAAGTAAAAAAAAAATTATTAGTTTATAATCCTTTGCATTTAAATAGGGTAATAATAACTATATAAGGAATTTTTTGTATTACCTACAATGTGCAAATGTCTATGCAATTGATTTGCCCACTTCTCGTCAGTGACTTCCCAATACCTTTCCCAATGTTTCACTGATGCTTTTGTAGCTGGTTTAGATCTATCCATTACTTCATAAATGATTGACAGTGTGGGCTTTTTATCTTGATCAACCAATTTCAAAACTTTCACCAAAGGTTCCATGATGATTTGTACCTCCTTTGCCTTCTTCCAAAACCGGTCAGTTAAGATAGGTTGGATACTTTATCTCTTAAACTCCTTTTGCTCTAATCTTTGTTGAATTCACGCTACTCATTTGTTGCGCACATCATCTTCAAATCACCCTCATAACGTATGAGACACTCAAGTGAAATAAATTCAGTGGCAAATCGGATTATTCCGGGGCGTAAGAGATCTCTATCCTTAGTGAACACTCTCATCAAATTGACTACTTTCAAGCTATTATAAATAAAGCTTGTGATCATCTTTGCTTGATCTAAAGTCTCCTTAATTTGCTTCATGTTTCCAATATCTTCAAGCATTAAATCAATACAATGCGCTACACAAGGAGACAAGAACAAATGTTTGCACTTCTCCATCAACAACATACTAGCTGCTTTAAAACTTGCCTCATTATTAGTGACTACTTGTACAATGTTTTCCTCCCCAACCTCCTCAACAATCTTATCCATAAGAGAAAAGATGTAATTAGCCTTCTTAGGTATGTTGGTAGAGTCAACTGAAGAAAGGTATATCATGCTTCCATCATAATAAACCATGAAATTGATATAGGCTTTCTAATTCTAGAACTCCAACCATCACACATTATGGTGCATCCATACATAGGCCATTTGGCCTTCAATGTGTTTATATATACCTTAAGCTCTTGCACCTCCTCTTCCAGATATGCATTTTCAATTTTGTATCCTATAGGACCCTTGATACTCGGACCTGCCTCTATTATGCTATCAATCATAGATTGATAGTAAGCCCACTATCAACTGCATTGAACAATATTCCATTGAAGAGAAAAAAATTTAGAGATGACTTTACCCACTTTCTTTGCTCCTTTAGTAGAAAACAAACTTTTTATTAACTTTTGTTTCGAAGGAAACATGTAGGGATCAATTCCCTTTAGGGGTATGTTAGTTCATTCTCTTATGTTGAAGCTTCATATCGGGCCATGTTTGATACTGGCACCACAAGGTTATGAGGAAGTTCCACCCCTCTCATGCTCGTGTTTACCTTCTTAAAAAAAATGACGACTTTCTCTCATTGCATGTTTCATTTTCCTTCTTTTGAAATCAGTCATCTCGACTTTCTCAATTTCATCAGAATCAGCCCCATCAATTTCATAAAAAATTATCTTCATTTAAAGAACTTATAAGTCGTTCCTTTTTTTTTTTTTTTTCATTTGAGTTTTTTCGTTCGAAGCATTAGATATATACAATTTAATGCTTTGTGACACTTTCGAAGGTACACTTCAACATCCTTCTACTTGTTTGGAGATATGTGCAATGTGTTGCTTTAATATTGTTATACCTTCAATAATAACTTTTCCATAGTACTTACATTTGGGAGTTCTTCTATTACCACCGAATGGTTCTGCATGCTCCCAACCAATATCATGTTTTGGAGCCATTTCAAAATTTTCACCTAACCATGTATACAAGTAAAACAAAATATCATACAATTAAATTATTTTATAATATAATTGTTCTTCAACAAAAATTAAATTTCTACCTAGTGGTAAATAAATTTACATAATTTCTTATCTTCTATGTGGTCGATATTGAGGTTGGGAGGGCTAGGGTGTATTTTTCGGTTGAAAACATGGCAAAAATGGGGCTAGAAGGCTTGGATATGCAAAATACAGTTTCTAGGGCCAAAACGGCTTCGTTTTGGCCTTTCTAGGGCCAAAACGACATCGTTTTAGCCATTAGAACCTTTTTTTTTTAAATTCAAAACACTAATAAAAACGGCATCGTTTTGGTCATGTCTAGGACTAAAACAACGTCGTTTTAGCCTTGTTCTTACTTACCCAAAATGACGCCATTTTGGTACCAGACAACCCTAAACGACGTTGTTTTGAGTTGTATTAAAAATAAAATAAAACCAAGAAACAGCGTGGGTTTTATGTCCCTCACGGAGACCAAGCGTGGTTTGAAGTGGAGTTGTTGAAAAGGGAAACCCTTATTCCTATATTCCTGATGGCAGCGAGACAATGAAAAAGTGGAGAGGAAGAAGAAGAAGATGAGGGAGAAGAAGGGGAGAGAAGGCATTACCTACTCAGGCGCCGCTAAGGCTCAGTACTTTTCTTGTGCCCAGTTCTCGAGTCTTCTTCGGCTCTTAGTTTTGCTCGGCCGGTCGGCAATCTGGACCCGGGGTTCAAAGAATACATTCGTCCACTTACGTCTTCTTCGGTTCTCCCTCAGGTCAGTTAGGTTTTACTTTTTTAATTTCATTTTCTTTAGTTCTTCTTCATTTATTTTTAAGTCGAATCTCTTAAATTTTAAATCAAATCTTTGCAATTTTTTTGGATTTTTCTTTTTCTTTTTTAAATTCCATCATTGGTATTGTCTCATTCAAGTTTACTGTGTTGGATTTTCAAAGGAATCTCTGAAAATTTGTATTTTTTGTTTTCTTTTTGGGTTGTTTGTAGTATTGAGATTATTCTATGTATTTTCACTGATTTTTCACTTAGTTGACCAAGTCCAACACTATAAAATCAATTGGGAAGATAAACTTATCTACCTTTACTAGTACATCTTCTATCACTCCTCGAGGATGTTTCAATGATCTATCCGCTAGCTGCAGAGTGACATTCGTGGGTCTAGCTTCACCTAACCCTAGACGTCTAAAGATAGATAAAGGCATGAGATTAATACTAGCCCCTAAGTCACATTGATGAGTCTTAAACTCATATTTTTAATCCATTTTTCTGGCATGTTTATCATAATGATATATTTTTATGCCAAATTATGGACTATTCACCAACTTTGTATTTTGCAGGTTTTAATTGAAAAGAAAATGCGGTAGGAAGAGAAAAAAAAATGGCAGTGCAAACATCCTGTCACCAACATGATTTTTATTTGTCACGACCTTAATTTCAAGCAGAAATTTAGAAGAACTATGTCGTGGCTTTATTAACATTAATGTACTTAACAAAGTCTAGAAATTTGAACTTAAGGCATAAAGAGAATCTCTTTCGCGACAAAGAGTTCTTCTGTCATGACATTGTTGAAGAAGAATGTAAAGAAGATTTTCGCGACACTCTTAACTCTGTCGCGACAATAATCAAGGGACAATGGCAAAGGAACTTTGTTGCAACAATCTTTCTTCTGTTGCAACATAAAAGGCTGAATATTAGCAAATGAACTCTTTCGTGACAAAAGATTGCTCTGTCGCGAAAGAAAAATGGAAAAAACAACCTGAAGTCGAATTTGAGACAAATTAGTGATGGCTCGGCGTCGTCGTGCAGGCAGCTCGGAGGAAGTAGAACCAGAAGTCAGGAATAGCTGTCCTCTCTTTTTCGAATCCAAATACAATTCATTTTCTCATTAAAACACATTTCTAATGCTCTGTTTGCAAGGATCATTATCTTATGAAAATATATTTGTATACTAATTCGGCTTAAAAGAGGGCCATCATTTGTTTTGATACATCCATTATGCTCGGCATTACATGCCCATTCGGTCCATTTACCACCTTTATACATTAAGGCATTATAAGCCGTTTTCAATACCAAAATATTAATAAAACAAAATCAGAGTTTGTACAGAAAGTGTCAAATATATTTCATGAATGCATGGTCGGAGCTTTACTTCAACTCGTGAGGGCTTGTAGCGTTGACTCATCCTTCTTGATCTTTTCCTTCGTACACATTCACTTTGGTAGTAGATGATAAAACAACACTCTAAGCATTTTCATACCTAGTGGTTCTATACATTTCTCTTTCCATTTCAGTTTAAGTAAATCATGCATTTTTCTAAATCAATGCCTTTGCATAATTCTTTTTTCAATGACCGATGCGGTACTATATATATATATATATATATATATATATATATATATATATATATATATATATATATATATATATATATATACTCCTCTCTATTACATTTTTGTATACATTCAAATTACAATTCATTGATCATTTCAATCATGCAGTTTAATATGCAATAAAGTAATTCTAACTTTTAAATCAGTAAGTTTCTGATTTTCTTTTCATTTTGCCCTTAAGCAAATTTAACCTATGTTTTTGGTGCACAAGATAACGAATCATCGGCACGTTCCCGCTAGGCTGCAAGCCGGTATAAAAAAAAGGTTTTATAACACAGTACGGTCCCACTGGGTTGTTGACTGGTTATTAAAAATCATTTCGTGAACACTATCGATACTGTCCCTACTGGGCTACGGATCGGAGAGACACATCATTACATTCGGCGCAATACTGCTCATTTGACCCTTATTGGTATACCAATTCATCCTTAACTTGAATTTAACAGTTAACATTTTATTAAGGGCGCTCAAATCATTCATAACAATTTATAATAGTGTATATATATTTATATCCAAATACTTGGTTTCCAATACTTATGCAATTTTTTCATGTGCAATTCATTTCACAATCAGCTGTATCAAATCAATTTAAAACAAATTAATATGCAATTTATCACAATTCATTTCAATAAATCAACTTATTTCATAATTCTTCAAACATTTTAGAAATAGAGAGAGAGAAGTGGAGAACAAATCAATTCATTTATGGCTCAGGCAGACACGTACATATTCATATAAAACGCTTAGATTTAGTTTGTCAAGCAAACAAAAATCAAAGCAGAAAAAGAAGTGAAGAACAAACCCAAAAAGGTTATCGCTCTTCGATTCCTATTCTGATCCGGTCTTAGGTCAAACTTCACTCATCACCAACCCGCAATCCATCACAAATATGTAAACATCAAATATGACCAAAAAAGCGGGTTGTGCATTCTAGGATTTTTGGTTAGGATTGGTGTCTACTCAATATACCTTCACTTACAAAATTTTCTAGGGACACATGAGCCATATTTTTATCATGATTCATTAAATAAAATGATATCTCTATGAGTCTATTTCATTAGGAATTGTAATCATCTCATTTGGATCACCCAAACTCAAGTTACGACATTTTAATGCCAAATTGGTTGGTATGCCCAGCTCACTCGGTTACCTACTATTATTCTCGATTTTAGGGGTCTTAACTCCATAAATTTATAATGGTTCCTTATACTAATTTGAAGGTATGGTTCTAATTTTTCTTATCCAATTTGAATCATCCAATTTGGATCACCAAAACTCAAGTTATTGCATTTTACATCTAGACTACTCTAATTTACCATGAAAATCAGTTATTGTGCATATAGCTCCACTTTGACGGATTTCTGGGCACTTTTAGGATACAAATTGCATACACTTCCATCAAGTAAATTATTCCCCTAGAATTATAGTTTATCCATAATTTTGAATCACTCAATTTGGATGAGTGAAGAGCTTCGACTTAAGCCCCGAAAACACCCACTGACTACCCAAAGCGGAGGCATGCCCGCCATTTACGAAACTACTTTAAGCCCATGTCGAGAGCCTTGAGGCTACAATTTTCTCCTGTGGTTTCCTTCTATAATTGCCAGCTCTAGATCTCTTCTATGGTTCTTTAACAATTATAATAACTCAATTTGGATGATTATAACAACTTATAGCCAAAACAAAAACAGGGGTTTTGAACATTTTTTGACAACAACTCCTTTGAAACTTCATCATTTGCTTTATACAAAAATTCATCAACAACAATCCAAACCACCATACACCATGAAATCTTACCCAATACGACTCAAAACGAGCTTCAACCTTTCAAAACACTTTTATACCACATTTGGGGTTTATTAAACCTAAACACAAGTAGAAAGGGGGTTAAGGTTTGGTTTTTCATACCTTATATCTTGATTCTCTTTCCTTTCTTCTTCCTAATTATTCTTGATCAACTTGTCCCTTGATTACATGGAGAATAAATCACAAATCCCTCTCTTCTTATCTCAAACGGAATGTGCCCTAGCCTTTCTCCCTCTTTCCCTTTTTTCCAAATGTGAAGTGACATTTAAGAAGACGGAATTGGTCTTAAGCCTTAAGTCTTCATAAGGCCTTGTTTGGCTTGCATATAAACTCCTATTTTCCCATTTTTCTCGTTTTAACTCTTCATTTTCACTTCATTGCTTTTCATTTTCATTTTAACATTTACACTCCTCATTTATGACCCTTAGGTCCTCATTTGATTTTTTTACCAAATTTATTTGGCTCTTGTAAAATTTTTAGGTTTTTATAATTTTTTCGTTTTTAGCCGTTTAAACGCCGTAAAAATATAATATAATTTATTTTACACCTTGAACATGCTATAAAACTGTTAGCGTATTTTTAGGGCGTTACAACAAGTGTTTTTATGTTGCGACAAAGTTTTCAGCATGGAACCAGCTCAAGGAAGAAAAGTATGTCGCGACAAAGAAAATTCATTCCCGACATAACATTTAGAGTTCATAACAAGGAGCAATAGAACCTCTGTCGCGAAAAAGATTATTTCTGTCGCGACAAACAAAACATGAGGGAGTTGAATTCTATGTTGCGACAAGGTAATCTCTGTCATGACAATAAAAGCTGTAGACTGATAGAATTTTGTCTCGACAAAAGAAAACTTTGTCATGACATGATTAAAAAAGAGAACTGAGATTAGCCAAGTCAAGTGTGTCGCGACAAATAGGTCAGCCAGCAACAAGGACCAGAGAAGAAAAGTCTATCGCGACAAAAGAAAACTTTGTCGTGATAGAGTTTTCAAGCTGAAAAGAAAAATGCTTGTAGTGACAAAGAAAATTATGTCGCGACAGCTTCCAGAGGCATAAGTGTATAAAGAGGTGGGTGCAACAAATTTATGTGTTGCGACACAAGACATTTATGTTAAGAAAAGAACAAGACTGCTGGATCAAAACTTTGTCGTGACATTATCAAAGTCTGTCCGCGATAAGACGAGTCATGACGAAAAGCGTATGCTGACGAGGCGACAACAAAGGCGAAAACTATAATCGCGACAAAATGTTTTTATCTGCAGCGACAGGCATCGATTTAGGCGAATTTTGGGGATCTAACACGAGTTATTGGTGCGGTCGACATTGGGAAGTCATAAATAGTACGAGACGCTATGGCGGCTTCACCATTCGAGGGACTCTTGGGTAGTTGAAGACTCTTATATATTTTTATTTTCTTTATTTAGTTTTGGTAAGATTGGTTGAGCGTAATTTTAGTAGATTTTTCTTTTGATTTTTAAAATGAAGTAATGAGTTGTAGTGCAGCTTCGAGCTGGAATTTCTTGTTAAATTTTCTCTTCATTATTGTTTTGAATAAAATGGAGTTTGGAAAATTTATGGATTTAATTTATTTTAGTTCATTGAGATGGGTGAACCAGTTTTGAAAGGTTGAACTCCCCCTGGGAATGGGTCGATGATTATGGTCATTTTTTTGCACAAAGTGGAAGAACACCTTAGTTAGAATTCTTAAATTTATTTGTTCGGTATTATTTAAGAACTTAATTGTTCCCATTACTAGTATCGTGTACCTAAGAAAAGTATTGTATCTTGGTTTTATTTCCAGGAGGCCCTCTGCGTGACACAGAGATGGAGAATCTACGAGGGGTATAGACGATTCTTTGTGGGTATGGCCCAGACTAATACTTTGGAACTAATGAACTCTGAAAGGTTACTCAGATGAATCACTAACTTATTCATTGTTGAGGATAGTCTAATGAAGTATCAGTTTAATCACTCAGAGGATTCTTCTCTCTCTGATGAAAGGATTCTAATCCCGTGTTAGCAAATATCTAATTTAGGAGATGGAAATTTTCATCAGTATTGAAGGATGAGGTGCCATCTAAATTAGAGAAACTACAGTAATACGCATGCATGGGGCAAGGAATTCTTGATCCTAAGATCTCGGTGTGAAGTATTGAAAAAAAAAAAAAACTCAAATCTTAGAAAGATGATTATATCTTACAAGTAGCTGATAAAATTCATGAGTCATAAATGAACATGAATCTCTAATTAGTGAAAGGTATGGTTGAGGAGAAATCAGACTATACTGTGCATCTTTGGCAGATTTAAGCTTTCTAGCCCAATGGCTTAAATTTAAAGATTCAAAATGGTGTAAAAAATGACAATTATTAATTGGTCTATGTCCTAGTGTTGTCTCACTCAGTGAACTGTCAACTCCATTCTTATTAATATTTAATGTACACTAGTGAAATTACTTTAGTATTATTTCATTATTTTCCAATCATCTTAATATTGGAGTTCAAATAGTAAGGATCTTGAGTAGTTGGGGTAGTTGGTTTTATAATTCATCCCCAATCCTCGTGGGTATGATATTTGGACTTAATGAAAATCCACTTTTATTACTTGTACGATTTGTGCACTTGCAGTGATTAAGACATATCAAAATTTTTAATGAATCTAGTTTACAAAAGGACAAACACAAATTTTCATCACAGTTTCTTAACAAGTTTTTGGTGACATTGCCAGGGATTAGATAATAGTCCATGGTAATAGTCCCATAAATTTGTACCTATCAACTGGTCAACTGGTCATAACTTTGTTTGAACAATTTGGTCTATATAACAGAAGGTCTTAACAAGTTTTTGGCGTCGTTGTCGAGGATAGATGATTGATGAATTTAGAGATCAATATTCTGACCAAAAAAGGAATTATTTTACCGGATTTATTTTTCTTTCTTTTTCTTTATTTTATCACAAATTTCAAAAAAATCACAAAAACAGTTTTAATGATAATAGCTGATGATGCTATTGAAAATTTTATTTTGAGCTTAAATGGAGATAACTGTTTCCCATAGATTTCATTTGATCTTAGTGTGTTTCTATTTTAGGAAAACATTAAATGCAAAGAAAACCAGAAGCAGATCTTCGACCCTTAGATACAGAAATAGAAAGAACACTGAGAAATCTAAGAAGATTACAAGTGCAGAATCTAGAAGTATGGAAAATCAAAGGGAAATACTACAAGCTATTCCAGAAGATGAAGCAGAAATAGAAAGACCTCAAAGGCAAATGACTATGGAATATTTTTGGAGGCCTTCTATTCAAGATGAATATTTTTCTGTAAGACAACCTGCCATAGAAGCAAATAATTTTGAACTAAAACCAATCTTGATCACCATGGTACAATAGCACCAGTTTACTGGTCATCCCTCTGAAGACCCCAATGAGCATATGTGAAGATTCATGAGGATGTCTAATACAATCAAATTGAAAGAGGTGAAACTAGAAGTGATCAGGCTGCAACTCTTTCCTTTCTCATTGAGAGATGTGGAAGTAACTTGGTTTGAGTCACTGCTTATTGATCAATGACAAATTGGGAAGAGTTGGTTGAAGCTTATATGGGCAGATTTGTCCCTCTAACCTTGACTTTTGAAAGAAGATGAGAGATTATAGTCTTCAAGCAGGGGGAGGACGAAAGTCTCTACAACGCATGGGAGAGATTTAAGAGACTACTTAAAAGATGCCTTATGCATGGGATAGACTTGACCACTCATATGGACATTTTATTCCATTCCATGAATTATGCCTCAAAAGGCATAATTGATGCAGCCTGCTGTGGGGCATTCAAAAGAAGAAGTGCAAATGAGGCAAGGTAGCTGATTGAAGACCTTGCCAAATGGAACTATAAAGCTCCATCTAAAGCTTCAGGGAGCAGCAGTAGACTAAAGGGGAGTGGTGTAATCGAGCTTAATAGATACTCTCTTCCATTTCAGTTTATATAAAGTCATGCATTTTTCTAAAACAATGCCCTTTTAACCTTTTTGAATGATCAATGCAATACAATACATATAGTCATTTCATATACATTCATTTACGGTTTATTGATCATTCCAAATATGCACTTTCATATGCAATAAATCATGCATTTCACAATTTTCTTTTCATTTTTCCCTTAAGCGAATTTAATCTATGCTTTCGGTGCACAGGATAATCTAATCACTCCAAGACAAATTCCGCTAGGCTACTGCGCCCAAGATAATAAAAAGGCTTTATAACACGCACGGTCTCATCAGTTGCTGACTAGTTATTAAAAATCATTTCGTGAACACTACCGATACTGTCCCACTGGGCTATAGATCGGAGTGACACATCATTACGCTCAAAGATAGTAATCGCTAATTTGACCCTTATTGGTATGTTCAACTATCCTTAACTCGAATTTAACGCTTAACATTCTATTAAGGGCGTTCAAATCATTTATAGCAAAATACAACATAAAAGATATACATCTATATATACAAATAATTAACTTTTCAATACTCATGCAATTTTTAATATGCAAATCATTTCACAATTAATTGCCTCAAATCATTAAACACTCAATATGCAATTTATTGAAAATCATTTCAATAATAGAACAATGATCGTAAGACTTGAAATAAGAAGAGATTGGATGGAGAACAAGTTGCAAAATGGAAACAAAAGAGAGAGTCGAAGAACAAATCAAAAATCTTGTTGTACTTTGATTCCAATCCTCGGAATCTCGATCAATTCGGGCTTTCCTCCTCATCAGCCCCTATTCCAATACAATTAACAATCATATTATTAGTCGGACATTCTAGGAGTTTTATTCGGGTTTACTTTCTACCCGACTCTTTCCATATCTCTTCCTTTCTTTAGAAAATCCTTAACATTTGTTTTAGGCATTGTTATGTCTCATTTTTAATCCTATTTGTGGGTTATGGAATGCCCACACGGTTCACTTACACAAAGGGGGATTCAGGAAAGGAAAACTCAACTTAAACACCAACACAACCAAGTAATTTGTACACTTGGTGATACAATAAAATTTTTAGAAAATATGTGAGTAAATGGCATATGGTTAGATTCTAGACTCAAAGAGCTTTCCGCAGAGTCCAAAAAAGCGCAAATCGGAGTTCAGACGAAAAGGTTATGGTCGATTGAAGTTTGGGATGGAATTTGGGAGTAGGGCCTTGCGAAAATTCGCAGGGGACTACGAAATTTCGCAAGGAATTGCGAAATTTTTTTCGCAAGGGTTGAGAAAACTTCCTGCATTCTCTGTTTTTGTTTTCTTTTCCTCTTTTTCATGTTTAATCCTCTTGAAAACAGTTAGCCAACCCTAAATCAATCAATTTGTGGTTATTAATAGAACACACATGCATTAGTCCATTTACAATCAAACTCCCGATCAGTTAAACCAATCCTTTTTTTTTTTTTTTTTGCTCAAAATAGAGCACAATAGAAGAAAACCAGTCAATCATTCTAAGGTTTCGATTTAGGGTTCATTTCTACCCAAATACAACTAGATTTTCGAGGGTTTAGACTGGATCTACTCTTACTTTGCAAGAAGGAATGAAAACCCTAGTTTTCTTGACCTAGCTGAAACTTTTTTCCCAATCCAAAAACAAACCAATACCAACCAACAAAACACTTCTAAATCTAACCCCATACAACCCCAAAACTCGTTTATAACCAATAAAAACACTTTTTATCCAAATTTGGGGCTTTCACTAACCCAAACACAATAAAAGGGGGTTTTCAGTTTTTCTTACCTCAAAACCTTTGATTCTTAGACACCATAGTTTCCTTCTTGATCGCCTTTTCCTTGATTCACCTAGAGCAAAATCACAATCCCTCTCTTCTTCTCTTTTCTTCTCTCTCAACCGAACCCTAGCTCTCTCTCAAAAACATGAATGCCCAAATGGGCATTCCATAGACCATTTTGGTCTTTAATCCCCAATCTAACTTAAGGCCATGTTTGGCTTATCATTAAATGGGCCTTTTCTCATTTTTCTCATTTTAAAGCCTCATTTCACCTTCATTTTCACTTCATTTCATTTCATTTTCATTTAAACATTTACACTCCTCATTTATGACTCTTAAGTCCTCATTTGATATTTTTACCAAATTTATTTGCCTTGTAAAAATTTTAGGTTTTTATAATTTTTTTCGTTTTTTACCATTTAAATTAAAAAATATAATTTATTTTATTTTTACACCCTAAACATGTTATAAAACCTGTTAGGGTATTTTAGGCGAAGCAACTCTCCTCCTTAAAAGCAATCCCTCGTCCTCGAAATTACCTTCATCAATAGTCGAGGGTATCACACGCATAACTTATTCGCTTCCTGGGCTGGCTTCCCTCTATCTTATGGTTTCTCCACAGCACTTTGACCAATGAGATTCTTGTTCTGCAACTCTTTTACTTCCCGAGTCAAGATCTCCACTGGCTCTTCTTCATAGGTCAAATCCGATCTAAGCTCAATTGTCTCTTAAGAGACTACATGTGATGGGTTTGACTTACACCTCCTCAACATTGACACATGGTAAACATTATGAATATTTTCCAACTTTGGAGGTAAAGATAATTTGTATGCCACTGAACCCACTTTCTCAATCACTTCATATGGCCTAATGAACCTAGGGCTCAACTTGCCCTTTTTCCCAAATCCCATTACCTTCTTCCAAGGCGATACTTTCAAAAACACTTTTTCACCGATCTCATATCGAATATCCTTTCTTCTCGTGTCAGCGTAGGTTTTTTTTCTATCTGTGGCTACTTTCAATCTTTCTCTAATCATTTTCACTTTTTCCTTGGTTTCTTGAATCAAATTGGGGCCAATTATCTTCTTCTCGCTTAACTTGGTCAAACACAATGGTGTTCTGCATCTTCTTCCGTAGAAAGCCTCGTAAGGCGCCATTCCAATACTCGACTGGAAGCTATTATTATACACAAATTCGACTAGAGGGATGTGTCTATCCCAACTACCCACATAGTTGATCACACAACTTCTTAGCATAACTTCCAACACTTGGATCACTCTTTCTAATTGTCCATCCGTCTGTGGGTGGAACGCTGTGGTAAAATTTAGTCGCATGCCCAAAGCCTCTTGCAACTTTCTCAAAATCTCGAGGTAAACCTCGGATCTTTATCTAAAATGATCGATATTGGAATCCCATGTAACCAAACTATTTCCTTTATGTAAAGCTCTACCAGATTGTCAAGTAAATAGTCGGGGCTCACTCGGTATGGGCGTGAGTCGGTTTCATTAATCTGGCCTACTACGCACTCCAAACTGAATCATGTTTTCTTCCTGTCGACAGTAACCCAACCACAAAATCCATTGTGATTCGGTCCCATTTATATTCGGGTATCCTGATAAGCAGTAACAATCATGAAGGAACTTGATGTTCATCTTTCACTTTCTGACACACTATACACTTGGTCACAAATTCCGAAACATCTCTTTTCATGCCGGACCACCAATATCAAGTCTTTAAATCCCGATACATCTTTGTGCTACTAGAATGCATAGAAAAAGATCCACTACGTGCCTCTTCGAGAATGGATTTCTTCAACTCATCATCATTGGGTATTGATAGGTTGAAAGCGTGATGTGTAAAATGTGAACGCCTATGTGCGCAAGTGCACACGTCGCCTCAAGTAATATAGTATACCTAGGTGCGGATATCGATCCACGGGGAGAAGTGCGTTGTCTATAGAAATTGGCCTTCTAATATTATCTAAACTTAAACTCTGAATTTCTATCTAACTAACATATGTGATTAAAAATAAAGCTAATTTAACTTGTGGAATTACTCTCCTTGTAAAGACTAGGGATTTGTCTCCCCCTGCCACTTTTGATGGATTATTATCTAGAGGAGTTAATATTTAGTCTATTAATGATTTCTCGATGACGAGGTGATCTTGCCTACGAGATATCCTTTCTCAAGGTATATCCGCCAGTAGGGTTGGGTGCATCTATGTCCCGACCCAATACTTTGAAACACCTAAATGTTCGAACCCTAATTGCCACTCTCGGAATTGGGATATCTCTATTTACTGATTTAGCCGAGGGTCGCTCTATTCAGATCCCTGGGAGTCCTTATCTCTCGATCTTGGATACCCAGCAAGATCATGCCAATTTTGACAAGACATCACCATGAATATGAACCACAGATATAAGGACGATCGATATAAATCATAAATAAACATAATAAAATAAGTTTAAGCATTAATCCATTCAATTGAGATAGTGTTCAACAAAACCCTAGAAACCGATCTAGAACATAGTAGAACTGAATATACGCATCATTCTATAAATCATCGTCAAGAGAAAAGAAAATTACAAAACACTCACTTTTCCAATGATTCGAGTCACGCCTCGCTTTCCACGCCTCCACCGCACGCTCTTCGATCCCTTCAATTAGTTCTCTTTGCTTTTTATGATTCCGAGGCATAAATCGCGGCGACGCCACGGCCGCTGAGATGTCGCGGATGTTGGAGAAGTAGCGACGCAGACGCCGCACGCTGAGACGCTCGCTGACTTTTTCTTCTCGGTTGACCAAAGGTCGACGCTGAGACGCCACGACGCCGAACGCCGCAACGCTGGGCACGCTCGCAACGCTGTCGCCGCTTTCTTCTTCTTCTTTACCCAAAATGATCCCGTAAACCACTTGCTTCACCTGTAATGCACATAAGATCCAGAAATCAGATATTAGGTTATAATGCTCTTATTTAAATGTAAAATCAACTAAAAACATAAAGCGGACGCGGGTATAATATGAGTGTTTTAGGCACTCATCACACCCCTAAACTTAGCTTCTTGCTTCTCCCCAAGCAAGAAACCGACTCTACACCCGACACACAACAACATACTAATACTCAACGCCATGATTGTGATGCACATGTTGCCAAAGGAAGGATCAAAATGGACCGACTCACTAATCTTGCCCCTTTATTCAATTTTTAGAGAATCCATAAGGTTGTTCGACTTTCAAAAGAATTCAGCTGAACACGGTTCAGTTGACCAATGACTTAACCTCCCAAGTTTTCAATAGCCTTTCCTAAAAAGGCTATGTGCAATTGATACGTGATCTCTAGCATATAGCTCGGTTCCGACACCCCTAAACTTGAGTTCAACTCACCTATTTGGAAGAATCTAACTACGGAAGGATAAGAACGCACCCCTTTTTATTCAACAATCCTACCTACTCATGAAAGAAAAACCAGTGCCCGTAAGTTGAAGTTGAGTGTTCTTGTAGTGGGGATTCATTGGTGACTCCCCACCAGTTGGTTAAGGGCACCGGGCATTTAGTTCCCCTCGAACTTCACCCCGATCACTCAACTAAACCTAAGGGCCCTAAGTTATGGGAAACTTCCATCCTTTATCCCATGTAACGGGCAGTAAAGTCAATGGCTCCTAGCCGCTGGCTCACACATTGGGCTTGAAAAGCCCTCGACCAGCCCTCGGGATTCCGACAGAAGCTCCCACTTCATTCTATCCATAATGTTTTTTTTCAATCAGCCTCACGGCAATCCTCTTTTTGTAGGGTGTCCCATCACTTTGGTATTTAAAAACCCCCAAGGTTCATTGCACCTTCGTAAGCAGGGTTCGGAGCCTAAACATATCCTAGAGATCACTTATGTGTGGGTACGATAGACTAGTTGAGAATTGGTTTCTTGAATACCCCTGAGGTGATTCGCTTTGTCTTCCTACCTATCCAACATGAAATTCCTCAGCATCTAACACCATACGGATCCTTTCTTGATTATGTTATGTTTTTCCAATTGGCGTTGTTGTCAAAAGTGATCCTCGATTAGCATTCATGGCATCGCACACACACTCCCTAAAACAATCCTAAAAACTGAAACAAACTAAAACCGGGAACCCCTAGTAAATAAAAATAGAAAAAATCATCTACTAAGGGACAAATAACAGACGACGGTAAGATAACCACCAAACATACCCTAAATAGAACACATATAACTAGGCATAAGAAGCAACATACTAGAATAGAAAACGTAAGAATAACCTAGAACACACTAAAAGATCATTAAAAACATAAACCCAAACATATAGCAGCCAACATAAATTCGATCACCTCCTCTCCCAAACAAATGTGGACAGTGTCCTCAATGTTGATAAAAGAATGAGAGAGGGTGGAGGAAACTCCCTTGGTGATCGGCCAGATCACTACGGTGGCGAAGGAGGTGGCTGGTGGAAGGCGAGGAGCTACATTAGTCATTCCTCGATGGACTGTCGACAAGGGAGGATGGTCACCCGGTCACAAGACGGTGCGCATGAAAGAAGGCGTGAGGGCTCTCCATCCCGAAGGTTGATGAGGACTCGCGCTCTGGTCTCATCCCGCAGGCCTCGGTGCGCCATAAGGCTGAGCACCGAGTCCTCAAGGATACGGGAAGGATTGGCCTGACATCCTCAGTGGGACGGCCAGGGCGACAAGTGGGATGGGCGGAGGTCCGCCAAACATCACCCCTCGGGGCTCACGGAGACCAAACTCTGGACTGACACTCTCGGCTTCTCATCCTTGTCCGAGGGTTCATTACCCGAGTCATAAATCTCTTCTAGTCTTGGTACACCCGGTTTGTCACGCTTGACCATGATTGCCTTAATCGGATGTATCCAAGCTTCTATATCTTCTAAAGGCACCCCGACTTGCTTGCAGAGGCCGTAAATGAGGAAGGGGTGCCCTAAGTTCATCTTGGCATCCCTGTTATGGAGGATGGCATCCTTTATAACCTGCCCAACACCGAAAGGGATGTCCTGGGATGATGGCATAATTGAGCAAGGCACGCTTGGCTGTACCTCACACACATTCATCGTCGGAATGAGACGCGAAGTGATGAAGTGATGCTATACCTTGGGGATGTAGGCCAAATGTTTGGCCTTGAAATGCACCGCATGCCCTTCACTATTGATCTTCCACTCACCTTGCTCGTTGGTCTATACCCTAATGACCTCGGGGTATAAACAAATATCATCAAGACATACTCGTGAAAACTCATTTAGTCATCAAAGAACCTCAATTCAAGCATGAACAACAAAATTTCATTTCTTTATTCAATATAATTTTCCAAGATGGTATTCAGAATATCTAAATTTGAAACCAACAAAGCTACTATTCAATTCTGCTTTAAAATAAAACCACATTCCCTCAAACTTGAATTATGCATTATCATTAAAAACAAATTGAAGGGAATAGAAATACTCCCCCTTGAAGCTATTTTTTGCATTTTTCAGTTTGAGACATTGTGCTTCCTAATAAAATTCATCTTTAATATAGCTTAATTGTCCTGAAAAATCAGCAACAACTAAAATAAATTTTCTAACAAAATTCAAACTGGAACTTTAAACACATAAAATTTTAACAACATTAATCTAACTATAAAATTTGAAATTCTGCTTGGATTGCCTCCCAAGAAGCTGCTCAGTTTAATGCCTTTAGCTAGACATTTGCTGCATGATGTCTTCATTTCAGCAAAACTTTTTTCCCTCTTCAAAATTTGGATCTTGACTTCGTTTAAATTTCCTCCAATTCACTTCTCCTCTTATGAATCAAAGTCATTTAATCCTTCGGATTTTTCCTTGTGTCACTTAGGAATGCATCCTTTGGCTGATTCTGTATGGCTAGGACCTGCTGCCTTACCTGAGTCTCAAGATTCTTCAAAGAGGCATTGGTATTGGCCTGAAACACAGTTGTGTTCTCCTGGAATGCTGCTAGCTGAACAAACTTCTGCTCATGTATGTTCAGCAACCTCTTATTTTCTCCCATGAAAGCTAGCATTTGGTCCTCAAAGGAATTAGATCTTCTCTGCCCTTGATTTTTTGCTCTCTATCCTGTTAGTTGCTGATGTTGTTGCTGTTAGAACCCTAAGGAGGCATGATATTGCTACAAATTTAGTCCAGCTCTTTTACCTTGCTATGCTCCTCCTCCATATGAGAAGCTCTCATGGTTCCTTAGTGTTGGTGTGTAGTGAATGGGCAAGTTGAGGTTGGGCTTCAAAGTGTAGCTCCTATTGGCATTGAGAATGTGCCTCCTCAACTTGGTAGGGACCCTCGTGGTTTGATCCCTTTTCAACACTCTTTCTTCTTTCTTCATCTACTGTCCCCACTTCAAATGCAGTTTGCATTCTTCTCTCATTATTTCCTATCTTGTTCATCAATGCATCCAACTTTGCTTCAATGGCAGTTATTCGATTAAGATCAATTACACCACTCCCTTTTAGTCTACTACTGCTCCTTGAAGCTTCAAATGGAGCTTTGTAGTTCCATTTGGCAAGGTCTTCAATCAGATGCCTTGCCTCCTCTGCACTTCTTCTTTTGAAAACCCTAGAGCAGGCTGCATCAATTATGCCTTTTGAGGCATAATTCATGGAATGGTAGAAAATGTCCATTTGAGTAGTCAAGTCTATCCCATGCATAAGGCATCTTTTGAGTAGTCTCTTAAATGTCTCCCATGTATTATAGAGACTTTCATCCTCCCCCTGCTTGAAGACTATAATCTCTCCTCTTCTTTCAGAAATCAGGGTTGGAGGGAAAAATCTACCCATATAAGCTTTAACCAACTCTTCCTAATTTGTCACTAATCCAACAGGTAGTGACTCAAACCAAGTTGCTGCAACATCCCTCAGTTAGAAAGGAAAGAGCTGCAGCCTGATCACTTTTGGTTTCACCCCATTTAATTTGACTGTATTAGCCATCCTCATGAATCTTCACATATGCTCATTGGGGTCTTCAGAGGCATGACCAGTAAACTGGTGCTGCTGTACCATGGTGATCAAGGATGGGTTTAATTCAAAATTATTTGCTTCTATGGCAAGTTGTTCACAAATGTAATATTCATCTTGGAATGTAAGGCCTCCAAAAAATCTTCCATAGTCATTTCCGCTTCGAGGTATTTCTCTATTTTTCTTCATCTTCCGGGAATAGCTTTTGCAGTCTTTCCCTTTGATTTGTCATACTTCTAGATCTCTCGTGACTTTAATCTTCCTTAGATTTCTCAGTTCTTTCTATTTATGCATCTATGGCCACATATCCGTCTCTCGTTTTCTATGCATTTCATCAAGCTCCTAAAATAGAAACACACTAAGATCAAATGAAATCTGTAGGAAATAGTTATCTCCATTTAAGCTCAAAATAAAATTTTCAGTAGCATCATCAGCTACTATCATTAAAACTGTTTTTGTGATTTTTTGAAATTTATGATTAAATAAAGAAAAAGAAAGAAAAATGTCCAAATTAGTAATTCCTTTTTTGGTCAGAATATTGATCTCTAAATTCATCAATCATCTATCCCCGTCAACGACACCAAAAACTTGTTAAGACCTTTTGTTATATAGACCAAACTGTTAAAACAAAGTTACG
Source organism: Tetrastigma voinierianum (assembly GCA_016808115.1). Lineage (NCBI taxonomy): Eukaryota > Viridiplantae > Streptophyta > Magnoliopsida > Vitales > Vitaceae > Tetrastigma > Tetrastigma voinierianum. The sequence goes on from JAEQBH010003875.1 coordinate 108,214, forward strand.
ACCAGTTGACCAGTTGATAGGTACAAATTTATGGGACTATTACCATGGGCTATTATCTAACCCCCGACAATGGCGCCAAAAACTTGTTTAGACCATTTTTCTGACATGGCTACCAAAGACTAACCTAAGTTCCCGGCAACGGTGCCAAAAACTTGTTAAGCAACTGTGATGAAAATATGTGTTTGTCTTTTTGTAAATTGGATTCATTAAAAATTTTGATTGGTCTTAATCACTGTAAGTGCACAGATCGTACAAGTAATAAAAGCGGATTTTCATTAAGTCCATATATCGTTCCCACGAGGATTGAAGATGAATTATAAAACCAACTACCCCAACTACTCAAGATCCTTACTATTTGAACTCCAATATTAAGATGATTGGAAAAAGAATGAAATAATACTAAAGTAATTTCACTAGTGTACATTAAATATTAATAAGAATGGAGTTGATAGTTCACTGAGTGAGACAACACTAGGACATAGACCAATGAATAATTGTCATTTTCTGCAACATTTCGAATCTTAGCTAAGCCATTAGTTGGAAAACTGAATTTGTCAAAGATGCATTGTAGTATAGTTTGGATTTCTCGCTCTACCATACCTTTCACTAATTAGAGATTCATGTTCATTTTTTACTCATGAATTTAATTAGCTACTTGTAAGATATAATCCTCTTCTAAGATTTGAGTATTTTTCTTTTTCAATACTTCACACCCAGATCATAGGACTGCATAATTCTTGCCCCCATAGACAGGATATTGCAAGCCTTCTCCAATTTAAATGGCACCTCATCCTTCAATACTGATGAAATTTTCCATCTCCTTGATTAGATCTTTTGATAAACACGATCATAATTCTCTTACCGAGAGGACAAGAAACCTCTGAAAGGATTAAATTACTTCATCAAACTATCCTCAACAATGAGTAAGTTAGTGATCTATCCGAGTAACTCTGGGAGTTCATTAGTTCCAAAGTACAGTCTACCATACCGCTGTAAAGAACTACTCTATACCCTCAGGATTCTCCATCTCCGTGTCATGCAGAGGGCCTCCTGGAAATCAAAGTAAGATACAATAATTTGCTTAGGTACACGGTACTAGTACTGGGAACAATTAAGTTCTTAAATAATACCAATAAAATAAATTCAAGAATTCTAACTAAGGCGTTCTTCCACTTCTTTACAGGCAAAAAAAAACACTATAATCATCGACCCATTCCCAGAGGGAGCTCAACATTTAAAATCGGTCTACCTATCTGAATAACCTGGATCGTAGAAAATTCATTGAAATTGTAAACTAATCGAAATAAATGAAACTTAAATTTTCAAACCCATTTTATTCAAAACAAAGAATGAAGAGAAAATTTAATAAGAAATTCCAGATCGTCGCATCTATAATTCATTACTTTTCAACTCGAAAATCGAAGAAAAACTACCAAAAACTACGCCTTCTCAAACTAAATCTACTAAAACGGAAATAAAAGAAAAATAAAAGAAAAATAAAACAAAAATAAAAGAAAAATAAAAATATATGAGTCTTCAACTACCCAGAGTCCCGAATTGCGAATGGGCAGACAAGGCCCTAGATGCGCTTCATTTATAGACTTCCTAATGTTACCGACTTCAATATTTTGTACGGATCCCCAAGCAATTATGGCCCAAATCGATGCTCGTAGTGACATAAAAGTCGTTCTAATGTGATAGAGTTTTCGGCCTTTGTCGCCTCTATCGTAGCATTATAGTTTTATGTCGCACTGCTCTCTGCTTCTTTTCGGATTATGTCATGACAGTTTTGATAATGTCGCGACAAAGTTTTGATCCAGTAGTCTTGTTCTTGTCTCAATAGGACTGTCTTGTGTGGTGACACATAAATTTTTTGCACCAAGCTCTTTGTACACTTATGCCAATAGAAACTATCGTGACATAATTTTCTTATCGTGATGTGTTAATCTTTCTTTCATCTCGAAAAACTCTATCGCATGGCAGTTTTCTTTCAGAGCGACAAACTTTTCTTTCCTCGGTCCTTATTACCGGCCGAAATGCTGGTTGTGACATAGAAAACTTCATATGACACACTTGACTGGGCTAATTCATTTTCTTTAGATTCCTATTGCGAAAAGTTTTCTTTGTCACATAATTTATCAACAGAGCTTTTATTGTCACGAATGATTACCTTGTCTCGATGTAGACTCGCTTTAAATTCCCATCGTGTCGTGAATAACATAAATTTTCTTTGTCGCCACTCCTCTTGTGTTGCTCTTCAACTTCTTGTCGCGATAGAGAATTCAACTCCCTCATATTTTTTTTGTCGCAACAAAAATAATCTTTGTGACAGAGATTTTGTTGCTCCTTGTTGTGAACTCTGAATGTTATGTTGCGACAAGATTGTCTTTGTCATGACAAAATTTTCTTCCTTAAGCTGGTTCTATGCTGAAAACTTTGTCGCAACATAAAAACTTTTGTCTCAGCTGACTTGTGTTATATTTTTTCCATTTTTCTGTGGCAACAGAGTTGTGTTTTGTCACAACAGAGTTCATCTGCTAATTTTCAGCCTTTTATGTTACGATAGAAGAAAGATTACGCGCAAAGTTCTTTTCCATTTCTGGGCTCTTGATCATTGTCGATAGGGAAAGCAAGATGCTCGCTTATAGTCTTCTTTTACATTCTTCTTCAACAATGTCACAGATAAGAACCCTTGTCGTGATAGATTCTCTTTTGCCTCGGTGTTCACTTAATTTCATTATTATACAATCAGTTGGGTTGAACATAGTTCTTCCGTCTAATTGAAATTGCGATTTATAAATAAAACTATGTCGCGACAGGGAATGTTGCAATTGCCATTTTTTTTCTTCTTTTATGCTAGCACTTTCTCATTTTTCAATTAAAACCTGCAAAACACAAAGTTTGTGAATAGTCCATAATTTGGCATAAAAATAGATTTGAAACTGCTAAAAACATACCAGAAAAATGGATTAAAAATAGATGAGTTTAAGACTCATTAATCACATGCGACTTCAAAGATCGAAATCTCTATTCCATGGGATTGTAAAACCGCTTGATCCTTCACTTGCGGTGTTTTCTCTGCCAAGACAAACACCGCATTCCTCGCAAGGTTCACCGTCTCAAAAATCCATAACTTTATTTCTATTAATATATCTTTCATAAATTTTGACATATAGCTTTACATCCTGCTCCAATGCGCTCACAAACGGAATGTTGATATGCAAGCTTCTAAACAACACTCTCCATGAATTTGCAACCCGCTGTCTAATCTGCATCGGTTCTTCTTCGAACGTCGAGAGATACTGACCGCGCACGGTTCATTTAGAATCCGTTTCTTAGTCTTTTCCTTTCATCCGATCTCTACTACCTTCTTTCCTCTTAGGCTACCCCTCAGATCCGATCTTTTGGGCTGAATTGGTCTACCTCCCGCCCACCTCCCAGGTCGCCCAGTGTAGCTAGTTCTCTAACACTTCTTAAGGTGATAAATTTTTAACATGTCTTTACCTTCAAACTCTCAGTTTATCTGTGAATTGCTTGGCAAAGAACCTTGTTGCCTCTCAGTCAACAAAGTGGCCATTTGGCCCATTTGCACCTCCAAGTTTCTCAACTACGCCGGTCAAGTTATTTAGCGGAAGGATCGATTCTATGTATTCGCTTTGTTTCATTCATAATAGAGGGAAGCCAGCATTCGAGCTAGTGCTCATTCCAAATCCAATTTTTTCTCCTCTCGATGGCGGTTTGTCACTTGTAGGTGACATGTCAGCTCGATTGTTCCTCCATCCATATTTCTTTTGATGTTCGATTATTCCACAAATTCTCGTCTGATTTTGGTTCTCGATTCGATAGGTGTTACCCCCCATACCGACCTCCTATTGGCCGTGTCTATTAAATCTCGACACAGCATTGTGCCTCACTCTATCACTATCCGGCCCGACTGGCATTATGTAGTACTATGCTATCCCCCACATGATTTGCATATATCCTAAAGTGGTCAAGCTCAATATAATCTACCGCACTACGCTTTACAATTGTCTGGGGAGTCAGGTGACAAGATTTACCAAATTGCTAGACCTCACGCCCGCCCCACAACACTTTCCCTTATCAACTCATCTCGCCACGGTTACTATTCGTAGCCATATCCTATTGGATTTCATATGCTTGGTTTGTAGTCTTCTTCATCAGAGCGCCCCCTGTTGAGGCATCTATAACTGTTCTAATAGAATCACTCAGACCATTGCAAAAGGTATGGACTTGCATCCATCTAGTCAGTTCCCCGTGATATGTATTGACTCCTTAATAGCTTCATGAAATCTCGCCTTTAAGGCTTCAAATGGCTTCCTCTACTGCCTAAAATGTTAATCTCAGACTAACCGGGGAAGGGCTTCTTTTGAGGGCGGGAAAAACTTAGTCAAGAATTTCTGTACCAAATCATTCCATGAGGTAATGGAATATGGTGGTTGGCTCGTCAACCAATGTTTAGCTCAATCACCTAGTAAGAGCGGAAACGATCTCAATCTAAGTGCTTCTTTTATTACTCCATTGTACTTGACCGTGTCACATACTTCAATGAAGTTTGTCAGATGCGTGTTTTGATTCTCACTTGGCAGCTCATGGAACTGGAAGTCTCCAAGCATCTCGTGTGGCTACCGCACTCAGTTGTTCGCTGTACGGGTGGTCTTCGATAGTAGATTGAACATCCAGAAAGGTAAAGCAAACCTTCTAGCAGCGATAAAAGGATCATCCTGTCGTGATAAACGCCCGGGAGCATAATTCCTACCTATTATGTCCCCTATCTCTGGGCCATTCCCTCTCTCGCCCTCGATCTGCTTCTTCCCGTTCGCATGATCGCTTAGATTTCTGTTTCTACGCACCTGTAAAGGTTCTCTCCCCGCCGTATCAAACGTAAGTAGTCTGAATCTCTTGATCCCGCCTTCGCATGCACACACACATCAACCTCGCCAATACACACAAAAATAGCAAATAATTAAGTTACAAGCACTCAGGTAAACAGACAAAATAAAAATAAATAAAAATTTCCAAAGCATATCTTACTACGCTATTGTCAATATCAACGCAAGAAAAGAGTAATATCTTTTTATTATTATTATTATTATTATTTTTAATACTTGAGGCTCGTTGGCAATCCTCTTTTCAAATGTGTCCATCACTTAGGTGTTAGACATCCTGAAGGCTCATAGAATTCTTGTAAACAAGGTCCGTGAGCCTGCACACTCAGGATCACAGCGGTGTGCGATAAACTTCTTGGGAAATGGCTTCTTGAAATACAAGGGAGGTGACTGAACTAAGTCATCCTAACCTTTCTAGCATACCGTTCTAGATCATGGAACAACCTAAGGGTCCCTTTTTGTTTTCTGCTCATTCTTTTTGAAAAATTTTGGATCAAAATGACCTCTCATTAGTAATAATGGCATCCACTAACATACAATAGCTAAAACAAACCTAAAACACACAATACTGTGAAAGCAACCTAAAACACACAAACACATAAAACTATATAAAAAACAAAGACGCATACAACCTAAACACATAAAAAAACTAAAACAACCTTAAACACGTAAAACAAACTGGGAACAAAAACCAAAACCGATCACCTACACTTCAAACAAAACTTTATTAAAGGTCCTCTATTAGTGATATGCTCTAACCCAATGGCATATACATTGCTTGGGCTATATGTTTATATACATGAGGCATTTATCATTTTATCTGTTATTTAAATCAGGGTTTAATCCTCATAAAATCATATCCTTGAATAGTTGGTTCTGGGCTTTTTATGCCTTCATCAAGGCGGACTTGATATAAATATGTGTTTAATATCTAAAAGTAAGTGAATCTATCAAGTGGAGTTATTTAGAGAGAATTCTTTTTAGAGTTTTGAAGACACTAAGGTGTCTCGGGTTTTGTGGGACAAAGACCTACCATAAGGTGCTAGCACATCCATCCCATCCATTAGTCGTACATGTGGATACCTTTAGAGGGCGTTTGTACACTGCATCGTCTTGGCTCGTTGCTATTGGATCGTTTCATGAGTTCGTCAGGTTTCAACGTCTCGTGGTAGGATCAAACAAGTCTGCACTAGTCGAAAAGGATTCGGTCTACAAGAGGTAAGATCTAGATTTCCTTTGATTCATTGTTTAGTTTCATCAAACCGCTTGGATCCTAATACGCCTAAAGATATTAATTTTTTATTTCCGCCATTTTCTTATCGCCGATTCCAAATAAATGGTATCTGAGCTACTGTTGTCGGTGAAACTATTTTTATGCGGATATAACGGACTGCTAGTGTATTTGTTTTGCCATATGTGATATGCCATGATCTATTAGTTCATCCGCTTTTATAATCGCATAAATTGAAAGTCATGTTTTTTTTTTTCAGATGAAGTCTATAAAGATCACTATCGAAATTGAAAATGATTCTGCTTAGAAAAGCTCTGTTAGATTAGGATCAAGTGATGATCGTAATCAAATTCTCGAGTTCGTAATTCTGTGTTCTAACTGATTAGGACTGCCAAGTGTATTCTTACACTAGTAGGACTGCTATATATTAAGTATGGTTGGTTATGCATACTTATTAATCAATAGGATCAAGTTATATACAAGTATGGTTGTTATAGATTCTTATTAATCGTGAGGGACTGCTACACATTAATGTTATTAATAAGAACGGACTGCTATTGTATTATTCTTAATCGCAGGGACTGCTACACATTAAGTAGGATTGCTCCAAATTAATGACGGGTCGTTAGATTAAGAGTAATTCATCGTGAATGACCGTAATTACTAGTGTGATTAATGATCGTGAGAATGTCAGAATCTCTACTCCGTAAGCAGTCTTAAATTTGTTTATGTAACTAATGTCAGAATTGAAAGACCATATTCATAATCCGATTATGTGCTTAATGTGTTATATTCAATTTGCATGGTGGTATGTCATGTCTTTAGTTCAATATGATTAGTATGTATTAATTATGGGTTTGTAATTTTAAATAATGGTCATGTCGTTAATTTTTATTGACAATAACTTGTGTCTCTTTATTATTTTTAGAAAGTATAAATAGCATAATAATTATTACTTGCTCAGAATGCATAAGAACGAAGAACTGAGGGTCTGCTTCATTCTCGAGACAAGCCCATAAAGCTAAGGTATCGTAAAAGGTAATCCTACATCTCCATATCAAGCCATGGAGATCACCTTAGAAATGGACCATGACATGTCAATGCGCTTACATTTATGCTTATTAATATGCTTGTACGTGATGCATGTATATGTTTATAAAGTTTGCTCTAACAACTTGATAAATTCATCACATAAAATATTAAGTCACAAAATGCCTTCCATAATTTAACACTTGTCAATACTAATCGCCTTAATATATTTCTCTCACAAAGCAGTGGTGTATTGGGCCATCTTAGGAAGACATGATGGATAATGGTGATATCCATAAGATTGAATATGGTTAGACTTAACTAGGCTATCATAACGGTTTTGGGCCTAAGGACTTAAGTGTTATGCCAAAGCTAAGCTTGAATTTAAGTCAAACGTCGATTTTCACCCAACTAAGAAAATATAAGATTATTTCTGTGTTAATTAAAGAGTTATTAATTTTAGTGGGAGTATTAAAGACCTCATTTATTAAAAGCTTTTCATATTTTTGTATGTAGACTAATGGCATCAAACAACACATCAACATTTACTCAAGATCTCGCCCTTGAAAAGGAAAACTTAATGGGACAAACTTCCTCGACAGTCTAAATTGGTATCATCCTTAAACAAGAGAGGAAGATGTATGTTCTTGATAATGAAATCCCTAATGAACCTCCCGCTAACAATGCCCCACGAGTTGAAATGGATGCTTATAGTAAGCATTTGAATGACTTTATGGATGTAACATGTCTTATGCTTACAACCATGAACTCCCAGCCGTATAATTCAGGAATGAGGCATTTGATAGTGATGGCATCTCAAGGGAATGTTCTCCAAGATAAAGCACGCCAAGAAAGGTTTACAAACTAACAAAAGTGACTGGAATGCATGCAAGTGATGACTCTTAGCACTTCGCAAGTGGCATGCATAAAGATGAAGGGTCCATCATCAACTGATAAGCTCGTGCCCTATTAGTCATGAGTTGATATTGGATTCGATTCTCCCAGGTTCATTACCCGAATCTTATGGATCAATTTTGTTATGAACTACAATATGCACCATATGGAGAAATCTATTGTTGAGTTACATGGAATGTTAAAGAATACAAGACTAACATCTGCAAAGACAAATCCAAAGGCTTATGGTCTTAAAGGGGAAGGCATGAAAAGAAGGAAGTATAAAGGCAATAAGGCCAAGAAAGGCAGTGATAAATTCAGTCATAGCCAAGTGCTAGCTTCAAAGCCGCCTAAAGAGGGAGTTTGCTCTTCCAGAATTTTAAACAAGGTCATCAAAGAGGAATTGTAAGCTCTACTTGAAGATCTCAAGAGTTAAGAGTAAACAGGCTACCACTTCCGTGTGTTTATGTTATGGTTTGGAATTCATCTACTTATGCTTCACGGGTATTGGGACATCGATGTATCCGTTTGTAAAATGCAGGCTCCAAGGTGTGATCACGCCTAAAGTCGAAGTGGACCTACGAGCGAAACGGAGCAAGAGGTCAGCTTCCACAATTGCAGGAGTTTATGATTCACTTTCCCGAGCGGACTTGTTTCCAATTAGAGTAACTGTTATTATGTGCCTACTATGAGCGTAATATTGCTCTCAGCTTCTTAAGTTAGACATGGATGGATTTCACTTTATTATCAAGAATAATATTTTCTCCATCTATAATGCAGAAATTTTTTTATGAGAATGCTCATTTATCTAATGGTCTCTATGTTCTAAACTTGGAACAACCCAAGCCCAACCGAAATCATAGACTTCCTCTGGCCTTGGTACACCTAGTTTGTCTTTCTTAACCATTATCGCCTTGATTAGGTGTATCCAAGCCTCATTGTCCTCTAAGGGCACCCCAACTTGCTTGCATAGACCATAAATGAGAAAATGGTGCCTGAGATTCATCTTATCATCTTTGCTATAGAGGATTGCATCCTCTATAACCTAGCTGACATCAAATAGGATGTCCTGGATGATGACATAATTAAGCAAGGCCCTCTAGGCCATCACTTCACACACATTGGTTGTTGGGATGAGACGGGATGTGATGAAGTGATGCCATACCTTAGAAATGTAGGCCAAGTGTTTGGCCTTGAAGTTTACTGTGTGCCCTTCATTGTTAAATTTCCATTTGTCAACATCCTAAGAACTTCGGGATAATTGGTGGTTTCATGGAGCCAATCATAGGCTTCGAAGTTAACCAGCTCAAGGTTATAGTATTCATTGATAGACTTCGCACTGAAGTCTTCCAAAACCCCATGCACTTGGACCCTTTTCAATACATGGGTGGCTAAATTGGCATAGAATTCTCGTACTCACCCACTGTGGTAAATTTCTATTCCTGTGGGTCAGAAAATGCCTCCATCCCTTATTCGCAATAGTTTCATGAAGAAACACATCGAGGTGGTGAAATACCTTCTCCTTGATGAAGGATCGCTGAGAGATGAGGCCGAATTTCGGGCCTCACTGTGATTGGACTGCAACTTCTCATGATCGTAATCATGAACAGGCTCTTCAATTGCTCGGTTTCTCTTTAAGCTTAATTTAAGATTTTTGCTCGACATCAAGTATCTACTTAGTAGTGGTTTGGATGGTATTCTCAGACACTAAGTAGAATTCCAAATTAACCTCCAAACACCTAATGTGAGGAAGCCTACGTGAATAGCCAAGAAAATGACAAAACCTCATCAGAAAAAATCAAAACATTCCAAAGTGGGCACTACGGAAACACTACTTTTCGCTATGGATTTTGTGCTGCACCTCCTTCAATCACTCACAGGGCTCCTTCCCTATCACAACCAAGCCAAAAACACCAAGAAAATCAAATCCATACCTCGGCTCACCCAAAATTCGAAAATCATCAAAGGATGTGAACAATAGGAGAACTCTAGGGTTTTCGGATCTAGATAAGCTCTTATATATCTTCGGAGTACGCGAAAAATCGTTAGGGACAAGGTTGGAGGAGGTTTAGTTGTTGAATCTACAAAAACCAAAGAGAGTTTTAGGGTTTCGAGTGTACGGGATCTGAAAATGCGAACGTTCATGTTCATAAAAACAAGGCAATGTCGCGACGTTCGGGCCAACGTCGTGACGTTCCCGAGAGTCACAATTCCAATGTCACAACGTTGAGATCCAATGTTGTAACACCTCAAAATATACCCCACTCGTTTTTAGCATGTTTAGGGTATTAGAAGGTATAATTTGACTTTTTAAATTCAAAAAGTGAAAACTGAGAAACCCGAAAATTGTACAAGATACAAGGGTAAAAGTGGAATTTGTCAAAAAGGGACACAAAAGTCATAATATAAGAAGATGATATACTATTATGGAAATATGAATAACTCAGGGTGCAACAGAGGAGAGATGAATGACCAAAGAGCAATAAAAGGGAGAATTGGGACTAAAATCGATAAGACCAAGTGGGTCTCCCATTTCTGGGAGAGTTCATATGTGAAGAGAAAGAAGAAGAGAGAAGAAGAGGAATAAGAAAGGTTTGGATACTTGTTTGGATTTGCTATGGTTTTTTTTGAGTTTGCTTTGGGTTTTGTATGGATTTTAGTTTGTTTCATTTTTAGGGTTTAGTTAGGAATCTATCCTAACCCTGGATTTGTTGAAAGTCGGGTTGGTAATACCATATTTTATATAATATGAGTAAGGAATCCTCCCTTTGGGTATGGATTCTTGGTTTATATGTATGGATACCGGGTTTAAAAGAAGAACTTTAACATACAAGTATCTGGAAGGTGGCTTGGAAACCCTAATTAATCTTTATCTGCTTTTTGGTGGAGCAGAACACACTGGGAGATGTTTTTCAGAGAATATATGAATATCCTTGATTTTGTGGGATTGAAAGAAAGGGCTGAAATCGCCACTCGGCATTTTCAAGGTCTTACGCCGCGCGTAAGTGATCCCCACGCCGCAGCCGCACCCACCTGGGCAGATGGCACGCCACGCCGCAGTCAAGGCTGCTGCAGGCTTAGTTAAGCCTTAGGTATGCCGCGGTGTAGACACTGTTCATATCATGGAAATTCTGGTGGTTTGTTTTGTTTTGTATTTCCATTGTTCCGAGGACTTGTCTATTAGACAAATGAAGATCCTATAAGTGTATGAAAGGGTCCATTCGAGTTCGATGTTGGCAAACTAAATGCCTCTATGATAATATACTAAGTTCTTGAACACATATAATTGTAGGAATGCCTAAGACCAATTATTAAATGCCACGACCTGCTACGCGGCGTGCACGTATCTCGATCAATGCTTTGGCACTCGCTAGCCGCAATACACTTTGTTATGGGCAGCACGCTCGACATGCTTCAAGACTCTTGCTAGTGCTATGACACTTCTGTTATGTTGGTATGCACATCTTTAATCAGTGCTTTGGCACTCCTGCTAGTGCTACTACACTTTTGTTACATGGGCATGGACGTATAATACTTTGATAATTTCCTAATCGCTAAGTCACATTCTACCAGTGCCACGGCACTTCTCATACGTAGGCAGTACGTATAGTACTTCACTCTCCGACGCGCTTCAAGACTCCTGCTATGCCACGGCACCTCAAGATCGCACCGCGCCTCGTACCTATTGTATTGTGTCCTACTCATTTCTTATTACTGGCTCCAGTAGTCAAATGCTTATATGATAAGAGTCCTAATAATGAATAAGAGCAGCAATGCAGGCATTTTTCACTCGAATGTAAATTCCCACGGGTACCTCCGGTGACAAGTATAAGTTTTGTAGTACCTACGGGTACCTCTGTATGAGTATAAGATCTATAGTAGCTACGAGTACCTATAAACAAGTATAAGCTCCGTAACTCCTACGGGAGATCTGAACAAGTATAAGTTTGCTATAAGTACAAGTAGTTGTATAAGTTTGTTATGTTAATTCATGATAAATTATGATATCTCAAGTAACAAAATCTATTATTGCTATAAGGATTACCTGTAAAGAGTATCATGTAATGTATACGTATAATTCATATGTTTCCACTAAGTGCTTATAAAGTAATGTGTTTTAACTGTAGGTACAAGAGGAGGACGCGCTCCGTAATCTTCTCGCATACGGTCGCCAAAGACACTTGTAGGGGTTCATCAATGAGGTTTCGCGCCGATTATGTGTAAATGTAAATGCACGCTTTTGTATGGATATGTAAACGCCAGATCAGATTGTATGTATTGACACTGTAAACACCACTACGGTGGTAGTTTTATTTTGTATGTGATATTTTGATTCAATTATACGACTTAGGCCCATTAATGTCTAAAAAGAAAGTAAAGAGTCTTAGTATAGTCTCGCACCCCCTTCGTCTACCAAGGTGGGGGTTGGGGGCATGACAAACGTCGCGATGTTCCGTGATAGTGGAAATCTAACGCCAGCGACGCTCTCGGTAGCGCTCAAAATCATTTTTCCAACGCCGCGGCCCGCCAACGTCTCGAAATTCCAAAGGGATGCTTTTTCCACTTTTCCTCAACGTCGTGACGTTGGGACGTCATGACGTTGAGATCCAACGTCACGATGTTACAGAGAGGTCCAATTCATGTTTTAATTATATATATATATATATATATATATATGTATATATATATATATATATATATATATATATATATATATATATATATATATATATATATATATATATATATATAAGTTTATAGAGACTCCTTTAATGAGGCTCTAATCCTTATCCCACCCTGGAATAAGTCTCTCGGGCTATCTCTCGGTTGCCTCTTTAATCTCGGAGCCTAAAAACACAACAACTGACAATGCGATTAGGTTAAGTGTATGCTCTCCGAGAAAATTTCAATCTCTAAAAGAAAATCAAAACACAAAACAACAATAAAAAACACTCAAAACAGCATTAATGAAAGGAAAACTTCAAAATTCTTGGGTTGCCTCCCAAGTAGCGTTTTGTTTAATGTCATTAGCTCGACTTCCCTGAATCTCAATGCCCCCGAGACTACTAGTCTGCTTGAATTCCCTACTGCACTGTTTTTGGTGTGGTCAGCTTAGTGGCCTGTTTGCTTGCATGAAAGTCGCCTTCAAATTATGGCTTCAATCGTTGTGCGTTGACTTTAAAGCTCCCCTTCTCTGGGTGCATGATTACCACCCCTCCATAGAGAAAAAATTGAGTCATGGTAAATGGTCCCGACCATCTCAACTTTAATTTCCCTGGGAAGAGCTTGAGTCATGAGTTAAATAAGAGGACTCATTTACCCAGCTCAAACTCTTTCCTTACAATATGTTTATCATGCCAAGCTTTCTTCTTTTCTTTATAGATCCTAGCATTTTTGTGTTTCTCATTAAGTGAATTCTTCACTCCATCGAGTCGCGACGTGTTTCTCATTCAATTTTGACAGCATCCATTCAACTACCAGTTGCCCAAGATACTGGAGGTTCTAATTCCATGGGTAAGTGGCATGCTTTCCCAAACACTAGCCTAAATGGTGACATCCCTGTGCGTCTCACGTCGTTTGCTAGTCCTAGAGCGCATCATCTATCTTAAATTTCAATCTTCTTCTGCTATTGACCATTTTCCAAGATAGACTTTATTTCTCTGTTTGACACCTCTGCTTGGCCATTAGTCTATGGGTGGTATGCAAGTGTTGTACGATACCGAACACCATATTTTCTCAGAACGTTGTCTACAAGCTTGTTGCATAAGTGAGTTCCTCCATCTGTAATCAATGCGCGTGGAGTTCCGAACCGGGTGAATATGTGACTACAAAGGAATTTTGCTACCACTCTGGCATCATTAGTTCGGCAGTATAAACACCCATTAGGCTACAACTTCAACCGCCAGATAATGTATAGGTTGCTGAATGAGGAAAGGAAAGGACCCATAAAATCCATTCCCCATATATCGAACAACTCTACCTCTATGATGGTTCGCAATGGTGGTTCATCCCATTTTGATATGCTCCCCATTCTTTGGCATGTGTCACATGTAGACATAAACTGGTGAGCATCATCAACGTAGCAGCCGCAGAATCCCAATTGAAGTACCTCAGCCGTCTCTCCGTCCCTAAAGTGCCCCCCACATGCTAGAGTGTGGCAATGATTTAATTTACTTTCCATTTCCTCCTCTGGGACGCATCTTCTTATTACTTGATCGACACAGTGCTTATACAGAATAGGCTCCTCCTAGTAGTAATGCTTCAAGTGTGCAAAGAATCTCTTCTTCTATCGAGTAGTTAAACACCGGTGGGTATAATTTCAAGCCACTAAGAACATATAATCAAGCAACTAGCATTGACTTCGAGGTTCTTCTAATCGCCAAGAGTCAGTTTCATCTAGAAAATTATCATTGATTTGACTTCTATTAGTTCTTCCAATTGTGATGCATGCACTACTAGATTTTCACCCTTTCTTATCTTTTTGATTTCCATATCAAACTCTTTCGCAGCAATAACACCTACCTTATCAGTCTCGGCTCGCATTCTTCAGTCATCAGTACTTTGCTAAGGTAATGGTCAATGTGCACTATTACCTGTTACCAATCACATGCCTTAACTTGTTGATTCAGGCCACAAGAGGGTGATCCCGAATCAACAAAATTTATATCCTGTTCTCCTTACCGCCGTAGTCAAGCTAATGCAGATAGCGGTCTAGGGTCAACACAGGATGGGTTTTCTTCGCATAAAATGATTCGAGGAAATCAAAACCGGTGAATTAAATTGATTGGCTCGATAAAATTGTGGGGAGTGGTTGGTTGCAAACCTGGAAAGAAATAAATAAATGTAAAATAGAACTCCTTGAATTGTTAGGCTAATGTGGGATTCCTAGGGTAACCGAGGTTCCCAGATCTTTTCTCGTGGGGAGGACACATATAGTCATCTCCCGAACCTGATTTCTACTTAACTTTGAAAACCAAAACCCTAATAATTTTCCTTTTGATAGAAAGCATTTATTTTAACATTTTTATGGTTCCTTCAGTGAAAACATGTCTCAAAAAACTACCCTTTAATAACTAATAAGAGACAACTAATTAGGCATCAGTGAATCTAGTGAAAGTATCCATTGAACCCAAAAAGCTTGCCAAATACACATTAGAAAAGCATGCTTAAGAGATTTTAACCTAAGTGAGAAGCAGGAACACAAACAACCATAAATACTTGCGTTAAAAACAGGGGAACCGTCAGTTACCTCCACACCCTAGCCAATGCACCGCCCTCTTCAAGGAGGAAGAGGTTTAGTTTAACATCCTCTCGAAGTTGTCATCCTCAGAGGATTGTTTGGCAAATGAGAAAATGGAAAAGAAAAAGGAAAGAAAGGAAAAGTGAAGTCAAGGGGAAACCGCTCCCGCTTGTCAGATATCCGTCAAGTCCGTTGATTTGTACAACCGAGACTTATATAGATGCTCAAAGTGTAAGGGAAGTTACAAAAAACCAAATCGGAGGGTTATTACAGGGGTAAAATGGAAAAAACCAAAAGCAAAGCAAACAGGTGTAGCTTGAAAAGCAGAACCCGGCAAAGCATATAACAAAGGGTCGAGCTTGAAAATAAAGGTTTCATAGAGAAGCTTTCCAAAGGGTGCTTTTCTTCACATTTTGCTCTTCTTCCTTCCCGATCTTTGATCTCAAGAATAATGTTGAGTTTGACTTGAATTCTTCGTGCTTGGATCAACTCAACAATTTTTGGCATAATTAGCTCGCAAAAACTGTAAAATTTGCCACAAAATGCGATCATTAAAATAGTAGGGACCTTAATGTGCAAATCGGGTTAATTAGCATGATTAGTACACAAAAAGCACTCAAAACCTATAATAAATAGGGTTCAAAATAAATTTCTTCGGCACAAATCACACCCCCAACCTATACATTTCTAGTCCCTTAGCAATGTAAGAAAGAAAGAAAGAGCATACAAAAACAATAACAAAATTACTACAAAAGGTTGCAAAGCTCAAAAGGTTGTGGATGAGTAATGCCTAACCCTAAATAAGAATAATCAATGTCGTGTCCAATAACTATCATGAGAGAATGAAGGCCATACAAAATTGAGTATTAAAAGAGCCTTCGTGAATCAACCAAAACCCACCAAAATCTAAGGTTTTGTTTGATTAAATTTCAACAATAAACTCTGGTCAAACTGCACTCTCCCCCCCAACCTAGCTACAACCACGACTCCAGCATGCTAACTAACCTAAATGTGATCAGACCCAATTCTTATTCCACAATCTCTTTGCGCTAGGGTGCAATGGCCGAGAATCGACCCCACCAAAAGTCCATGTAACGGATCTACCGATGACTCCCAACCAATTAAGGCTTAGTGGCACCAAGTCATATAAGGATCTTTCGACCACAAATCCTGCTGTGTTTCAATTCTGACTTCAATGATTTCGAGACTCTAGCACCTACAACTTGCAACTCCAATCTATCCACCCATGTAACGAACACTAAGTCCGTGACTCCCAACCAAAGGAAGTCAGTTTAGGCACCTGGGCTTTAAAGGTTTCGCCTATATACCCTGACCGTGCTCGGTTTCAAGGCAAAGTGTTGCAATTTTTTATTCTTTTCTTTTTTTCTTTTCTTTCTTTTTCTTGTTTTTCTTCTTTTCTTTTTCCACAGGTCCATAACCATTAAAGGTGGTCAATGAAACTAGGTAGGTTATGCAAAGTAGCAGGTCAGGCGCTTTTCACCTTCTATTATTGAAACCTAATGTATTGTGTGTGGTTAGCTAAAGGTGGAAGAAAAGGTTGAAAGCAAAGAAGAATTTAACTAATCATCCACTAATTATGCAGGAACCAATCTAACATCAATATAATTGGACAAAGTTTCAATTCTTTAAACCACAGGTGCCAAAGTAAAACACACGAAAATTTTGCTGTAAACTGTCCAAATTTTGCGCAAGTCAGAAGTATAACAAATTTATAAAGGGGGACCAGCAAGCCACTCTAACATCACAAAATGGGCTGTTCAAAATGGATACAAAATAATAAATACAAAAGCCACTTCCTTTGCTAACTCTCCCTCAAATCAAACATCTCTGTCCAATGAGGCCTGATTGGAAAATTAGAGAAGGAAGTGTTACTCTCCTTGATGAGATGTATCGCTTCGATAGGTGACTCGCAAGCTTTCCATCATTACTATTCCACCTCAGCTTAGGCCTAAATGAACAAGAGGGGAAGAAAAGAGAGAGGTGGCAGGGATCAGCTGGGACCATTTTTAAAATTACACATTCATAAAAGTGTCAAAAAATGTTCTTTCTGGTCATATTGATTCTAGACTTTCA
This sequence comes from Tetrastigma voinierianum, assembly GCA_016808115.1. Lineage (NCBI taxonomy): Eukaryota > Viridiplantae > Streptophyta > Magnoliopsida > Vitales > Vitaceae > Tetrastigma > Tetrastigma voinierianum. The sequence continues at coordinate 125,609 of JAEQBH010003875.1, forward strand.
CGCTTCAACGGTACCAAGAACGCCTAAAACGGAGTTCGATGGAAAAGGCGAGCGAAACAAAATTGAAGTCAAAATCGGTGGGGCATAGCGAAAATTTTCGCTTATCTAGCTTAAATTTTCATTTAGGCTAGCTTAAATTTTCAAGCAATTTAGCTTAAAATTAAGATTTCACATGTTATGTACTCATTTATATCTATTAGCTAAAATTTTTGATTTTTTTTTAAATTTTTCAAATAAAATAATTAATAATTAAAATAAAATAATAAAATAATAAAATAAAAATAAAAAACTTTTTTTATATATATTAAAAAACGTTTTTTTTCAAATTTTATATATATATATATATATATATATATATATATATATATATATATATATATTATATATATATATATATATATATATATATATATATATAATGATTTTTTTTTTTTTGAATCAGAAGAAAATAAAGTTTTTTTTTTAATATATAAAATAATAAAATAAAAAAAAACAAATGGCACTGTGAGCGCCTTGTCCTAGGTGATCACTGCTGATTTCGTCGAATTTCTAACTAGCGAACTCATCTGCTCCTAGCGAAATTCTTCAATATATTCATTGTGGATTTTCACTAAAGAAGTAAATTTCGCTAGCCAGCTTAAAATTCCATATATAGCTTAAATTTTCAGATTTCGCTAGAATTAAGGCAATTTTCGCTTATCATTATGGAAAATTCCTTCTCGCTTCACGCTTTGCCGATTAATCCAAAGCCAATTTTGACACAAACCGCAAAAAATTAACACAAGAAAAATTATGAAAATTGCGTAGCAAACAATTTTAAAAACATAAATTAACTTTAAAATTAGATAAAACTCAAGAAGAAAAATTAACTCAAATCAAAATAAAATACAATAAAATAAAATAAGACAAGAAAAATTAAACAAAAGGGGGAGACTGTGTTCCATACCACTTCCTTAGGCCTTTGAGGTCATTGAACTCAAGTGAGTCAGAAATGTGGGTTCTGGTGCTCAACCGAACCAAGTGACCAACCATCCACTATGCCACGCGCAGATGAGCTACTAATTCTGATGTAGTAACAATACGAGCAGCACACTCAGCTTCTTGAGGTTTTGTAGAATAGGCGTGATGGGTCAGACTTTTTGGGTGGGTGCTTTGTGTGATTGGTCAGGCCGCTGGCAAAAGGGCAATATGTACACTGGCAAAGTAAATTTTGGTTGTCATGGGCACTAGGATTCAACTTCATGGGATTGGTTGAAGGATAGGTTCTTGGGGCTCTTTCCATTTCTTCCCTCTCCATTACCCCTCCTCGCCGCATTGGGGAGGTTTCTTCTTCCTCTTTTTTCCATGGCCTATATTCTTACACATAATTGTGGGGGCACCCCTAGCTCCTCGTGAGGATCTTCTATCAGTTCCTCTTCACCTCCCGGTCGTACTGAGCATGTTCACCAATGAGTGTTAGTCAAGCACTCTTCCTCCGCATTCTCCTCCTGGTTGGAACAAACTGACAGAGCTTTGAGATGGATTCCTACAGGATGTCCAATTTTTGATCAATTTCGCTGGAAGCCATCCAATTCTTCGCTCGGGGTGGAGCCCCCACTGCCCAATTTCCCTATTAGTCTCAATATTCACACGCCTCTATTATCCTTCATGAAATTGTCCACTTGTTTGCTCAAATTCAAGATGGCTTATTCAACAGGGGATAAGGGTGGTGGTTTTTGCTGCTGAGAAATGGGGGCATAATAAAGAGGTTCAGGAGGTGCATATTGTGGAGGTTTTGGTTCCCATGAGGAATTTTGTGGTATTCTCAACTATGGTTATTGTAAGTACTGCCACCATATGGCATCCCATCCATTGGTCTCGTAGTCCCTCATGGACATGTATCCTAAGTCTCTCCAGGTACCACCATTGCTTCTCCCTCTAAGTGTTCCATTTGGTCCAATTCAAGTTCAATCCAAGTCTTCGAGATCACTAAGTAGCCTCAGCTTTCTAGGTTTCTTAATCCACCGAGAATGGACTGTAGCTGCAAACAACACAAAAACAACACAAACGACCCACAGATCATGTTTTTTTTTTTTTAACAAAGAAATAAAAACTAAGAAAAATGACTGTAAAATGATAAAGGAATGCTATCAAGACTTGTGATGAGGATCACAAGTGTTCCATGCCGTCATCACTCGTACTAAGGCACCATCCCCGCATCGCTATCGACTGTACACAAAGAGGGGTGATCCGTGGAATCACAAAATTTATATCCTGTTCTCCTACCGCCGTAGTCAAGCCATCGCAAAGATAGCGGCTCCAAAGGCCGAACACGTGATGGGTTTTCTTCGTACAAATCGATCGGTCAAATCAAACCTGGTGAATTTAATTCTACTGGGTTTGGATAAAAACAGGGGAGTGCTAAGGTAAACCGGAAAGAAATAAAATAAATGTAAAATAGAACTCCTCGAATTGTTAGTTATCAAGGGATTCAGTGGTAACCGAGGGTTCCTGTGATCTTTTCTCTCGCACGGGGAGGATGACATATAGTCATCTCCTCGAACCCGATCTTCATTTAACTTTGAAAACTAAACCCTAATAATTTTCCTTTTTTGATAGAAAGCATTTATTTAACATTTATGGTTCCTTCAAAGGAAAACATGTCTCAAAAAACCTACCCTTAATAACTAATAAAGAGACAACCACTGCATCGCTGAATCTAGTGAAAGTATCCATTGAACCCAAAAAGCTTCTGTCAAATACACATTAGAAAAGCATGCTTAAGAGATTTTAACCTAAGTGAGAAGCAGAACACAAACAACCATAAATACTTGCGTTAAAAAATGTGGGAACCACACACTTCCACACTTAGCCAACAAATTGCCCTCTTCGCTGGAGTGAAGAGGTTCAGGTCGTAACATCCTCCGAGTTGTCATCCGTGAGATTGTTTGCTCGATGAAAATGGAAAAGAAAAGGAAAGAAAAGGGAAAGGAAGTCATGGGAACCGCCCCGCTTGCCGTGATATCCGAAGTCAAGTCCATGACTATATAAACCAGACTTATATAGATGCCTTGTAAGGGAAGTTACAAAAACCAAAATCGAGAGCGGTTGCCATAGGTAAAATGGAAAAAAACCAGCAGCAAAGCAGCCAGTGTGTAGCGTGAAAGGTGAACTAGCACAGGAGGAAATGTGCTACCGAGTCGAATGTTGCTCGCAGGAGAAGCTTTCCGCAGCTGGTGCTTTTTCTTCACATTTCGCTTCTTCTTTCCTTCCTCGATCTGATCCGCAATGTCAGTTTGACTTGAATTCTGTGCTTGATCAACTCAACAATTTTGGTATACTCATTCCGCAAAACCGCAATGCCACAAAATGCGATCATTAAAATAGTAGGGACCTTAATGTGAAAATCGGGTTAATTAGCATGATTAGTACACAAAAAGCACTCAAAACCTATAATAAATAGGGTTCAAAATAGCACTTTTTGGGCACTAATTACTTGTAAAATGCAAATACAATTGCCAAAAGCTCTTTTTCAGTTGTTGCATAGTTTAGTTACGCGTCATTCAATGCCCAACTCGCATAGTAGATAAATCTGAAATGTCTTTCCTTCACCCAAGACGCCTCATCGTGTACCCGCATCACACATTAGTCTGCAAGAAGATCCCAGTCCGATGTTCCTACAATAGGTGTCGACACCAATTTCTTCAAATAAAACGCTTGCATACACAAATCATCAGAACTCAAAAGGCGCTCCTGAACAAGGACTGGAGCAAGGGTTTGGCTATTTTGAAAAATCCTTTATGAATTCCCCCGTAATCCCGCATGATCTCAAAGCTCCTTATTCCTTTTCACTAAATATGGGGAGGTAGCTTCTATTGTTTCAATCTTGCCTTATTCCACTCCTTTTGATTCTCTTTCAAATCCCAAGGTCTCAAGATAATGCCTTCCTTTCACTCATGAAGTGAATTTTCCTAGTTCAAGACAAGGTTAGTTTCTCACATCTTATTAGTGTCTATCTCTGTGCTCAAGACAATTGTCAAAAGAATTCCTAACATCGAGAAATCATTCATGAATATCAATGTTTCTGACAATGTCTCGGCAGAATATAGCCATCATGTACGCCTTAAACGTGCCTGGCCTCATATATATAACTCCAAAGGGCATTCGCCTAAAGGCGAACGCATCATACGAGCACGTGGAATGTTGTTTTCTCGTCCTGTGATATAGTGGATCCGATTATGTACTCAGTCATCCAAGAAACAAGAATACTCATGCCCTCGCCAACTTGTCCAAGATTCATCCAAAAACGGAAAGTTGGGAAATGATATTTCTAGTTGCCTTATTCAATTTTCGTGAGTCTATTGTCAATCGATTATCGACCAAATTTTGCTACAATTAGCAATCAGCTCAAGACTAAATAAAGTCCCTAACAAAGGCACCAAAAACTTGTTGACGTAAATATATATATATATATATATATATATATATATATATGAGGTATATATATATATAGTATATATATATATATATATATATACAAATTTATGACATTGCAACCAAAGGACTATTATCTAATCCTCTGCGGTTTGTCTTTTCAGAACTAGATTCATTAAAATTTTGATTGGTCTAAATCACTGCAAGTGCACAGATCGTACAAGTAATAAAAGTGGATTTTCATTAAGTCCAGATATTGTTCCCACAAGGATGGATGATGAATCATAAAACCAACTACCCCAACTACTCAAGATCACTAGTATTAAGATGATTAGAGAATGAATAAAATAATACTAAGTAATTTCACTAGTATACATAAAATATTAATAAGAATGGAATTGTTGGTTCACAGAGTTAGACAACACTAGGACATAGACCAATGAATAATTGTTAATTTCTACATCAATTTGAATATTAGCTATGCCATAAGTTGGAAAGCTGAATTTGTCAAAGATGCATTGTGGTATAGTTTGGATTTCTCTCTTAACCATACCTTTCACTAATTAGAGATTCATGTTCATTTCTTACTCATGAATCTAATCAACAACTTGTAGGATATAATACTCTTTCTAAGAGTTGAGTATTTTTCCTTTTCAGTACTTCATACCCAGATCTTAGGACTAAAGAATTCTTGCCCCTATAGACAGGATATTGCAAGCCTACTCTGATTTAGATGGCATCTCATCCTTTAATATTGATGAAATTCTCCATCTCCTTTATTAGATCCTTGGTAACACGGGATCAAAATCCTTTCATTAGAAAGAGGAGAAACCTCTGAGTTATTAAACTGATACTTCATCAAACTCTCCACAACCATGAATAAGTTAGTGATTTATCTTAGTAAACTTTCAGAGTTCATTAGTTCCCAAGTATTAGTCTACCATACCAACAAAGAATTGCCCTATACCCTTAGGATTCTCCATCTCTGTGTCACGCAGAGGGCCTCCTGGAAATTAGAGCAAGATACAATACTTTGTTTGGGTACATAATACTAGTACTAGGAACAATTAAGTTAAAAAATAATACCAATCAAATAAATTCAAGAATTCTAACTAAGGCGTTCTTCCACTTTGTGTAGAAAAATGACTATCAACATCAACTCATTCCCAGAGGGAGCTCAACTTTTCAAAACTTGCGCACTCATATCAATGACTAACTGATCAGGAAAATTCACTGAAAGTGTAAACGAACTAAAATAAATGAAATCCAGAAATTTTCCAAACTCCATTTAATTCAAAACAAAATAGAAAGAGAAATTTTACACTTAACTTCAAATAGAAGTCGTGACTTCCGGGCTTCACTATTCAACTGGAAAATCAAAAGAAAACTAACTAAAAAAACTACACTCAAACTAAATCTACTAAAAAGGAAATAAAAAGAAAATAAAAATAAAAATAAAAGAAAAATAATATACAAAGAGTCTTCAACTACTAAGAAGTCCTAGAATTGTTGAAGTTGTGCACAATGCTCTACATGCGTCTATTTATAGACTTTCCAATGTTGGGCCGCACTTCAAGACGATGTTGTGGATCCCCAAATTTCGTTCAATTTGTCATTTATCGTGACATAGAAGTTATGTCGCGACAGAAGTCTTTAGTCTTTGCTGTCACGCGCTTTTCTCACACGCACTGCTCTTCGAGCTTTTCGATTCGCCATGACGCACTTTGATAATGTCACGAGCAGTTTTAATACAAATGGGTCGATTCGCCGTATGTGACGTCTATGTTGCAACACAAAATTTGTTGCATCCAGCTCTTTATACACTTCTGCCTCTAGAAACTGTTGCGACATAATTTTATTTGTTGCGACAAGCATTTTTCTCTTCATCTTGTCTACTCTATCATGATAAAGTTTTCTATGTCGCGATAGGATTTCTTTGATTCCTTAACAATTTTTGTCACTTATTGCACTTTTCGTCGTGACAGACTTTTTCTTCTCTCGTCCTTATCACTCTTTCGAGCTAATTAAGGCGACATATAAATCTGTCATGGATGTACTTGACTCGCTGATCTTAGTTCTCTTTCAATTTCTGTCGCGACCAAATCTTCTTCTGTCGTGATAGAATTCTATCATTCTATAGCTTTTATTGTCGCAACATAAAACTTCTTTGTCGCGACAGAGATTCTGCCTTCAATTCTTCATTATGTAGCAACACGAATTTCCTTGACTCAATTCCTTTTATATTGCTCTTCAAATTCTTGTTGCGATAGATTTCACCTCCACCTCATGTTTCGTTTGTCGCAACAGAAATAATCTTTGTCGCGACAAACTCCTGTTGCACCTTGTTGTGAACTTTGAATGTTTTGTTGCGACAAAATTTCTTCCTTAAGCTGGTTCCATGTTGAAAACTTTGTCGCAACATAAAACACTTGCCTCAAATTCGACTGCGGTTATTTCCTCGCCATTTTCCTCGGTCGTGGACATAGCCGCCTTTGTCGCGACAGTCTAATCACAATCTTCACTTTATGTTGTAATAAATGGAAGGATTGTCGCGACAAAGTTCCTTTGCCATTTGCTCGATCATTGTCACTAATCAGTTAAGAGTGTCACGATAGTCTTCTTTTACATTCTTCTTCTTAATGTCACATAAAAATTCTTTGCCTTACAAAAATTCTTTTTGTTGTGACAGTAGATCATTTCGCCTTAAGTTTAGCTCCTGATTCTGCCAGACATATAGCGCTACCGGTTGCGCACATACCTCTTCTAGCTTGCTTGAAATTGTCAGACACACAAAAACTATGTCACACAAAGAATGCCGTAATTGTCATTTTTTCTGCCTTTTCTGAATTATTCTTTCTTCATTTAAAACCTACAAAACACAAAGTGGGTGAATATTCCATAATTTGACATTAAAATATATCTGAAACTGTTAAAAATATGCCAAAAAATGGATTAAAAATATATGAATTTATGACTCATCATCTATGCAAATTGTCCTCCCCGTAACTGTTCAAGAGGGAAGCAATGCATTATTCTCTGTCCTTATCACCGTGGTCCCTTATTGACCAATTTCCTGACACAATTACCAAAGACTAACTAAAATCCCCAGCAATGGCGCTAAAAACTTGTAGACTTCTATACATTTAGACCAAATTTACCAATAAATTAGCATTGCTGACCAAAGACTAACTAAAATCCCAGGCAACGGTGCCAAAAACTTGTTTGACTAATTTTTGTGTAGAATATGTGTTTGTCCTTTTTGTAAAATGGATTTATTAAAAGTTGTGTTTGGTCTAAATCACTGCAAGTGCACAAGTCGTACAAGTAATAAAAGTGGATTTTTAAGTCCAGATATCATTCCCACGGTGATCGATGATAACCGCACTAACTACCCTAACTACTCAAGATCCTTACAATTTGAACTCCATTATTAAAATGATGAGAGAACTAATAAAATAATACTAAAGTAATTTCACTAGTATACATAAAAAAAAAAAAAGTAATAAGAGTGGATTTGAGAGTCCATTAAGTGAGTCAACATTGGGAAATAGAATGATGAATGATAGTAAATTTCTGCATCATTTTGAGTCATAGCTAAACCATTACTTGGAAAGATGAACTTGTCAAAGATGCAATGTGGTATAATTTGGATTTCTCCCCTAACCATACCTTTCACTAATTAGAGATTCATGTTCATTTCTGACTCATGGATCTAATCAATTACTTGTAAGATATAATCCTCTTTCTAAGATTTGTGTATTTTTCCTTTCAAAAGATTTCACACCCAAATCTTAGACTAACTAATTATCGCTTCCTATAAAACGTGATATTGCAAGCCTTCTCCAATTTAACGCACCTCATCCTTCACCTCTAATGAAATTCTCCATAGCCTTGATTAGATCTATGCTAACACAGATCGTAAATCTATTTCATCTAAATAGAGAAACTCGAAAATTAAACTCGACATTTCTCCAACCGACCTCACACAATGAGTAAGCAAGGATCTATCCGAGCAATCTTCGCAGTTCACAGTTCTAAGTATTAGCCTACCATACCCACAAGGAACCCGCTCCCATTCTTTAGGATCTCCATCCGTGTCATGCAGGCCTCCTAGAAATCGTGAGTAAGATACAAGATTTTGTTTGTGTAACGATACTAAGATTTTGAACGCTTAAGTTCAAGAATAATACTAATAAATAAACGGAACATTTCCAACTAAGGCGTTTCTTCCACTTTCCTGTAGAATAACAAATAATCACCATCAACCCATTCCCAAAAGGGAGCCCACCTTCAAAACTGTTCACATATCAATGACTAATTGGTAAGTAAAATTCACTATAATTGTGAACAAACCGAAATAAATGGAACTTTTATATTTTCCAAAATCACAAAACATAAATGTTAATGAAAGAAAATTTTACAATAAATTCCAAACAAAGTCGCATTAGTTCATTACTCAACTTAGAAATTAAGCGTAAAAACTAACTAAAACTATGCTAAACAGACTACTAAAGGAAATAAAATGATAAAAATAAAAGAAAATTAATATACAAAGAGTCTTTAACTACCTAAGTCCTGATTTATGGCCGGCATAATGCCCTAGATTCGTCTATTTATAGAGCTTTAAATTATGGGTCACACTTCAAGGCACAAATTGTGGATCCCAAAATTTCTATCCCAAAATGGCCGCTTTGTGGTGACAAAGAAAGTTTTGTCGCGATATGGTTCTTATCTTTGTCGCCCAGCTCTTGTCGTGACATGCAGTTTCCTGTCGCGACATATTTTCATGCTATCTTCTTCGATTCTATCGCGACATAGTTCTATTAATGTTGTCTGTTCTATGTCACGACATGGTTGTCTTTTGTCGCAATAGAAATTTCCTCCTCCAACTCTTCAACTTTGTTGCAGTAGTCTCTGCTATGTTGTGACATTATTTCTGTTGTTATTTTCAATTTATGTCACAACAAACTTTTCTTTATTGCGACATAGTTTCTCCCAATAGCATGGATTTTATTGTCGCACAAAACTTTTCCTTCCTTTGTTGGATAGAGTCGTGTTGCCTCAGACAGTCGAGACTAAACTCTGTGTCACGATAGACTCTTTCCATGTCGCAACAGAGTCTTCTTTACTCCTTATTACTAGCTGAACTTTTTTGTTGCAATGTTGAATCCCTAGTCGCGATAAACTTTCCTTAGCTCATCTCACTTCTTTTCCATTTTCTTTCGCGACATAAAACTTCTCTGTTGTGACAGAAATCTCTTACTCAACAATTTTTATTGTCGCGACATAATCTTTCTTTGTTGCAATAGAGATTTCTGCTTTCAATTCTTTATTCTGTTGCAACATGAGTTTCTGTGTCGCAACATTGTTTTTGTAATTTTCTCAACTTCTATCGTGACGATATTTGTCTTTGTTGTGAAAAAATTCACCTCAGCCTCATGTTGTGTTTTTCGTGACATAAAACTTCTCTATCGCGACAAAGTCTTCTTGTTTTCCATTCCTGTCTATGAATGTTGCATCGCGGCAGAGCTCATCTGATAACTTTATTTCTTTCTATCGCAACAAAGATTCGAAATGTCGCAACATAATTCCACTGCCATTTGCTTGATCAATGTCGTGACATAGTTTGGAATGTCATGGACATTCTCTTCTTTCATGAACTTCTCTGTACTATGTCGCGACATAAACATCCAATGCCACATAAATTAGTCAGTCTATCTCAAATTCTATCGCGACAGCCTTCATTTATGGTTTGCACTCAGCTTGATCCTTGTTGCAACATACTTCTGCTGGTTATATTGGAATTCTATCGCGACATTCTACTACTATGTCATGACATAGTTTGTTGCACTGGCCAATTTTTCTGCTTTTCTTGCTGGAATTCTCTTTTTTCATACAAAACCTACAAAACAAAAAGTTGGTGAATATTCCATAATTCAACATTAAAATGAATCATAAACTTCTAGAATGATACTAGAAAAATGGATTAAAAATAGATGAGTTTAGGACTCATCAAATTCTCCGAAACTTCAAGTTTTGGTTGTCCCCAAGCAAATAAAATAAAATTTGTTTGTCCTCAAACAATTTAGCTTTAGTTTTTAAGAACATTTTTTTTGTAGAATCCACAATTTGGTAAGATCATAGGTTAGTTGTAAAGTTATTTCTAAATATGTTTCCAATCTATAATTAGGAAGATTATTAATTAAGTTCACTAAATAGCCAAATAATTTATATTATGTAAACAGTTTAATTACTTCACCCTAATTTGTTAGTGTGTGATGGTCTTGTCTCTTTTTTCTTGGTAGATTCGTTAATCTTTTGGGATATTACTTTATAGCAAACTTCCTTATTCTTTAAAGTCTCAAATGCTTATTGCTATATATTAATCTCCACTAATGTAAGCTTATACCACCTTTAGAATCAATTAGGTCTTTTAGACTTATAATGTGAGACTTAGGTAATTTGGTAGATAACAGGATAATTTAGGCTCAATTTTTACCGGATTTCACTACAACTTGACATACTTGCCTTCATATGCATTCTTGACTTTTTCTATTTATGTCAATTCTCTAACCTCCCATTTAATTTTCCGCATACTTTCTGTTGTGGTGTTTTTCTTTACCATAATTAGACTATAAACTTTCCTCCTTATCCTTGAAGCTTTTTCACTTTTCATCTTCCATTAAGATCTTATGAATAGTGCAATGTTTTGTCTTTTTAAGCTTTCTACCAACCTTAACAAACTTTGGGTCAGTAACTCCCATACCAGTTGGCATTAGGGTATTAGGTGTTGAACATCCCTAAGAACTTAATTGTTCAAGAGAGGAAGGCTACAAGACCAAACTTATTCCACCTCAATACTTTTCTTTTCACAACTTCCTTTCTTCATCTTTTCATCTTTCCTCATCACAATGGATTTTCCTGTCTTAACCCCTCTTATCCTTTTTCACAATTTGAAAGCTAATATTTCCCAATCTGCCCTCTTTCTATTATTGTCAGATTTGTCATGTAATCTGAGAAAATCAGGGTTCTTTACTGTAGGATTATATTCAAGGGAGGAACTAAGCTTTTCAATTGCTACTTGATGATGAAAATGGCTATTGGCTCAAATAAGGTACTAAGGTGCATGCTTATGCATATTAATAAGGTAGGCTTTGAAATGCTCAATCTTCCAAGAAACGCCTATCATTTTTCCCTCCCTTGCAAAATTCAGACATGGGCTCATACACCCTAAGGACTATTGTAAGGCCTATAGTCCAAATTCTGATTTGTGGTAATGGCACTTCTTCTTGCTTCGCACCGTCTTTCATAGCCCAATCTAAAATCTTCACATTGCTTTCCTCGCGCTTCGCCGCTCTTTAGCTAATGATTCTAAGAGTGTCCTCACATGTTGGACTTGCTCATAAGGTCATTAGGATCTAAAACTTTCTTGCGTATGTGCAAGTTTATTCAACCAATTCTTGTCCCTTGATTCCAAGCATGCCTTTAAGGCATTGTCTCTATCCCCCGACATTTTTAACAAACCTAGTTCATGTTTTCCTGTTTCATTCTAAAAAGCTACTTCTTTATCCTTATCACTGTTCTCCATTATGTATCCCTTTTTTCCAATTCTTCTCTCCATTCTTCATCTCTTTCTTTTAATGCCTCCTCCAGATCAGATCCCTTCTTTTGAGCTCTGCATCCATATATTCATCCTTGAGCTGAAGTTTGATTTTTAGCTGGTCAGTTCCTCTCAGATCTCCCCGTTTCATAGATTTCAAAGATCTCCATCACCCCCGGCGGTTATTACTCCGTGACCCGAACTCAAATTTGTTCCCCGATGGACTTCTTATGTCCTGAGATACATTCCGATGGGCCTTTAGGCTCCTTTGACCCTTATCGTCTTGAGTTGACTTTCCTAGTGTGTCGCTCATCATTCCTTTCATTCCTCCTTTCTTCTTTGCTTCTTCTTTCTTTTTCCTCGTTTTTGGGGCCTTTGCTATCTTATAATGCCTTCGTAGGAGACCTTTGGGGTATGTTTTTCTTGGCATCCCAATCTCCAATTACTCCCCTCAAAAGGCAAAGTTTGGTGATTATGGTAGGGTGTGGAATCAAACCCCTGCATTTATTCTAGAGTAACTAATGATAGAATTCTCGATTATCTTCCCCACATTGATTTTGTACCCCTTCAGCATTACATAAAGGAGTATTGCTTCATTCCTCCTCACTATGCTGAGGTGCTTTGAAGGAAGTAGGATCGAGCTAACAAAGTAGAACTATACCTTAGCTTCTTCAGTTAAAAAAAACTCCAACAATGGATTCAAACAGAGTTTTCTTCATTGCTTCTAGTTTCCTTTTCTCGCCCAAGAAGTCCACCGTCTTCTCCGGCATTCTAGCTCTTTAACAGCCTCCTTGAATTTTGACCCATCTTTTACACCCCTCGTATTAAACATTTCATTTATTGTTTCTCTCATTAAGTCTATCCATTTTCCTCTAACGTACACCTCTTTCCTTCTCTGAATTCATGCTGGCATAAAACTCCTTCGGGCTAATGCAGAGCCGATGCCTTATGCTCGCTTAAGTAATTGCCATCCTCTCTTCTCAAGCATTACATTCCAAAGAAGGGTGAGATTGGCTTTGTTAAACCCTTTCGACAATGAAACTCTCACTTTAGACTTTCTTTTAATAAAATGAGAGGGCTCATTCGAAATGAAAGTTCTACTCTTTCATTCCTCTAATTTATTTAATTTCTATAGCTTCACTTTCTCTTCTTGGTTTCTTCAATTGATTGCTCTGACTTATCAGCTTCACTCTTCTTCTTCTTACCCCCGTTTCGCTTAAGTAGCTGACTCCATTTCTTCCTCTCTTTTTGTGTATGCTTCCATCATTTCGTTCAAGTTCGGAACAAGGTGTGACGACTCAGACATGGTTAGAATAGGGTTTTAGGATTCTAGGGTTTTAGAAGATAAGACTAGAGAGATTTGATAAAGGAAGCGAGTGGGTTGAATGTTTAAGAGAAGGGTGGCTTTTCAGTTTTCAAAAATTTTCTATTTATAAGCCAAATGTTTGTTGTGCTTTCATTAATTATCGACAAAATCTGTTCTGGTTTGCCTCTAAATACTCACTGTATCGCAACATGAAGAAATTATGTCGTGACTTAAACAGTGTTGCGACATAAATTTCTCTGTCATGACAAAATTTAGTCTTACCTCAATATTTGCACAATTACCTATTTTTAACCATTCAACAAAAATGACAAATATAATAGTCCTTCCATCTATTTCATACTTGTAAAAAAACACATATAATCATCAAACAATCTCTATTCAGATATGAATAACAAATCTCATTCTTCACCCAATATCATTCATCAAGATATTCACAATGCATCCAAGCAATGAGCAAAATGAAGCTATTTACAAATTTTCTGCTCAGAAACAAACTTCAACTGTGCATTATCATTAAAGAACAAGTTAGGGAAAAAGAAGAACTCCCCCTTGTCATACTTCTGCATAGTGATTTTTGAGAAAGAATGCTCCTAATTAAAATTTACCTCTAATATAGCTTCATTGTCCTGAAAAATAAACAAAATTACAAAATAAATCTCTAGAAAAATTAAAACTAGTACTTCAAACACATAAAATTTAAGAAAATTAATATAACTACAAAAAGTAAAATTATTCTGGCTACTCCCAAGATGTTGCCTTCGGTTTAATGTTGTCTTTAGCTAGACATTTGCTACAGAATATCTTCATTTCAGCAAAATTCTCTTCTCTTCTCTTCTTCTAAATCTGGATCTCAACTTCATTTAAGTTCCCTCCAATTCTCTACCACTCCTCAGAGTTATTTCCATGCACTCCTTTAAATTCTTACTTATGTCACTTGGGAATGAATCCTTGAACTGATTTTGCATGGATAGAGCCAACTGCCCTACTTGAGTCTCCAGATTCTTCAAAGAGGCATTGACATTGGCTTGAAACACGCTCGTTTTGCCTATACTGCTAATAGCTCAAAACAAAATTTGCCTCATGTATGTTCAGCAACCTCTTATTTTCCCCCATGAAAGCAAGCATCTGGTTCTCAAAGGAATTAGATTTCCTTTGCCCCTAATTTTCTACTATCTATCCTGTTAGCTGCTGCTGTAGTTGTTGGAACCAAGGTGAGGCATGATATTGCTATAGATTCTATCTAGGTTTTTGACCTTGCTATGCTCCTCCTCCATATGAGAAATTCTCATGGTTCCCCGAAAGGTTGGTGTTTAGTAAGTAGGTAAGTTGAAAGGCTTAAAAGTGTATTTCTATCAGCATTTAGGCATCAGGCCTCCTCAACTTACAAGAACCCTACCATGGGCTAGTTCTCATCAAGACTCTTTCTCCTTCATCTAATGTCCCACTTCAAGTGTCGTGGCATTCTTCTATTGTTTCCAAGCTTGCTTCATTAATGCATCCCAACTTTGCTTCTATGGCGCGCCATCCGATTACTCAATTACACCACTCCCCTTCGCTCATATCAAGCCCCGGCTTCGCATGGAGCCAGGCCGTACCAAAGGCCTCAATCACCGGCCTCGCCTCCCTCACACTTTCAAAGCCCCACGAGTTACATCAATTATACC
Organism: Tetrastigma voinierianum; assembly: GCA_016808115.1. Classification (NCBI taxonomy): domain Eukaryota; kingdom Viridiplantae; phylum Streptophyta; class Magnoliopsida; order Vitales; family Vitaceae; genus Tetrastigma; species Tetrastigma voinierianum. The sequence continues at coordinate 140,613 of JAEQBH010003875.1, forward strand.
CTTGAGGCATAATTCATTGAATGGTAAAAACAACCATCTCGGTCGATCTATTCCATGCATAGGGCATCTTTTTTAGTAGTCTCGCATCTCGCTACAGATTGCAGACTTTCATCCTCCCCGTTCAAGACTATGATTTCTCCTTTCGTGGTCAGAAATGGGGAAAATCGGTCGCCACATAGGCCTCCACCAACTCTTCCTAATTTTTCAATGATCCCATAGTGATTACTACCCAAATAGTGTTGATTCACACCCTTAACGCTCCATGTTTTGAGCACTTTTTATGTAGTAATCAGCCTAATTGACCTAGTTGACATGTTAAGGACCTAGCAAGGCTACTAATCAATTTTTGTGCAAGTTTTGAGCAGTCAGCTGCGTATATCTCAAAGGCGGGAATTGAGATCAAAGCATGAAGAGCATGTTGCAGTTCAGAGCTTCAGAAACTAGAATAAGGCATAAGCAGAATAACAGCATAAGAAACCTTGCCAAATTAGCAAGGGTTGCGAATTTTTGCAACCCCTGCAAAATTTCACAAGAGTTGCAAAATTTCACAACCCCTGCAAAAACTTCTACCACATTAGACTTTTTGAGCTTTTTGTGTTTTTCCTACTTTCTCCCTATGTAATAGTGTTTTATTTTGAATCTTTTGGTAATCAGAGCTGACTTTGGTGGTATGTAATACCCCAAAGAAGACTTTGTAATCAATCTTTTTTTTTTAATTATAAAAAATTGTTTTTTGGGAAGCTTACAAAGAAAGCTTCGTTTCTTCGCTTTCTTCCCATTTTCTTTCTTTTTCTCACTAGCCAAACACCCTCTCGAGGATGCTCAAAGGATGAGTACAAACTTCCTCCTCCTTGGGGCGTAAAGGGGCACGTGGCAAAGGAACTTGTGGCAAACCAAGGGATTTCATGTTTTTAAAGTAGGTATTCACTGTCATTAATGGTTATTTCCTTCAATTCTGTATTTCACTCTTCGAGTAACCTTGGAATGGTTGGTATTTGGTAAGCCTCGTGCTCATCGATACTTAATGCTGTGATCCAAGGATTGTGTTATCACCTGAGCCATTGGAAGGTGAGCCAAGGAGACATGTTTTTACTGACTGAGACCATTAATGGGAAGTGAATGCCATTTTCAAGGATATTTAATACGGGTCGGTTTTTATAGCTAAATGAAAAACCGATTTGGGAGATAACTATATGTTATCCTCCCTAATGAGAGGAAAAGACCTAGAAACCCACTCATTTGCCTAAGGAACCTAAGCCTAGTGACCCGATACTTCAAGGGAACCTAAACCATTAAAACCAACTCTTTTTATCACAACCCCAATTTCCAAAATGAAATCACCAATTTAAGCCTCATTAACAATCATTGCCACGAAGAAACCTATCTCTCAGGATTCCATCCTAGAACCAATTATACTATGCAGAGCTATGGTGCATGCTAGTATGAGGTATTAGGTTATAAATTTTGTTGATTAATACCCCACACTGGGTAATGAATCAAATGGCGTCATTGTCGGGCATGGTGCCTTAGTGCAAATGACAATGTATTGAACACTTGTGATCCCCAATATGTTTTGGTGAATTTTTTGTTTTTTTTTCTCTTATCATTCTTTCTAGCAATACTATTAGTTCGCGAATTTCATCTCCACTGCTTATATATTTTTTAGCTAACATTAACTTCTTTTGGTAGAATTGTTTTTTTCTTCTTTTTTGGTGTTGTCCTCTTTTTCATATAGGAGCTTATGTTCCAAATGGATTAGAAATTTAAAAGGGCAGATAGTCAAAGTTAAGATTCCACAGAACTAAATTCGACCTGAGCTGACTTAAACTCACGGAACCTCCACCAAGAATGTGCCAGTAGCTCAAGCAGAGAATAGAGAGGAACCCCAATGCATATAGATCCATATGACCACATACATCCTCCTGATGAGCGAACCCCTGCATAGTGGCCCCAACCGGAAGCAGATGGTCATTGGGCCCCTCACATCAGGCCACTCCTTCCCACTTTCTACGGGGCATGGAGAGTGAGAACCCTGATCCATACATAAGGAGTTTGAAGAGGTCTACAACACTCTGGGCGAGGAGACTACGTCACTGTGGATTTAATGAGGCGAAGATTTTTCCTTACACATTGAAGATAAAGAAAAATTTTGGCTCAACTCTCGAGGCCAAGGAGCATCTCGAAACTGATCAGACGCAAAGCAATTTTTAAAGAAATTCTTCCCACTCATAGAAATAAACAAATTTAAAGAGGTAGATTTCCAACTTCTAAGCCAATGAAAATGAAAATTCTATGCATGCTAGGAGAAATATATGCTACCATCGTTGTACTTACTATGGGTTTGACATACATGGTCGCGGGTTAGCTATTATGATGGATATTTCTCCTGCTTATGAAGCAATCGTTGTAGACTATGTGTGAAGGAGACTTCATGAGCAAAATCTAGGAGGAAGCTTTTAGATTTCTCGAAGTTATGTAGCTGAAGCATCAAAAGGTCAGATGAGCCAACCTAAGGGAGATGGAAAGAATGAGACCTCAATCCAAGATGCGGGTACTGCATTTCTTCCCAAGACACGGACATGAAAGCCAAAGTTTCAACCTTAGCTAGAAGGTTGGAAGAATTAACTGAGAAACTCGCATGAGAAAAAGTGTGCAAGCACCAAGATTCCTGTGCCAAATAAGCCATTTTTTATTTTTCAGTCTACTGAGCATCTGGGAGAACAATGTCCAACTATTCCAAGAATTAGGGAAATGTTTGTGGAGCAAGCAAAGTGGTTAATTTAAACCATCAACCAATGCACCATATGGCAACACTTACAACCCTAGTTGGAGCAATCACCCTAATCTCTCATGGAAGCCAAAACCCCCATAGTATGCATCAACATCTCAGCCATCACAACCACAGTCAACTTCTCTAGTTGAGCAAGCCATTCTAAAATTGAGCAGCAGAAGAGATTTTCAAGGATAGCATATATATTAATGCAAGCAAATCATTAAATTGACACTATGGAAAGCACTTTGAACAAGAGGGTGGATGGGTTCCAGAATGAAATTGCCTAGAAAATCACCAATCAACATCAAGTGCAAGAAAAAGGGAAATTCCCCTCACAAACTCATCAAAACCCGAGGGGAATTCACGAAATAGTTGACTTTCAGTGAACTATTCCAAAATGGAATGAAGCAAAGCAATATTACCTTGAGAAGTGGTAAAAATTACAAACTAAATGCCCAAACCACTTTATTAAGCTAAAGAAGGGCAAGATGAGGAGCCGGAAAGAATAGGGATCAAAGAAGATATGATGAAAAAGAGCATGCCTCTACCATTCCCTCAAGCACTTAAAGGCAAAAAGGGTGAAATAAACCCAATTTTGAGATTTTTGAACCAAGCAAGGTGTGTGATAACAACATTCCCTTTTAGACATGATTAAGCAAGTTCCAACGTATGCCAAGTTTTTAAAAGGCATGTACACAGTGAAAAAAGGGCTGAATGTGAACAAAAAGGCTTTCTTGATAGAACAGGTAAGTGCCATCATCCAGAGCAAGACCCTAGTGAAGTACAAAGACCTAGGGTGTCCTACTATTTCAATGAATATTGGAGGAACTTAGGAAAAGGCGTACTATTAGATTCGTGGGAGACAAGAGTCAACTTGTTACCCTACTCAGTTTACAAGCAACTAGGATCAGAGAATTGAAACCCACCACTCATCACCTTGGCTTACGCATAGATTTCAATGAAAATCTCTAAGGCACCGTTAAGATGTTTTGTGTGTGTGGACAAATTCTACTACCTAGTGGAATTTGTTGTCCTTGATACAGAGCTAGTAGTTGTGGGAGCCACCATGCGTCTAATCATACTGGGAGGCCATTCGCTCTCAAATGAAATCATCAATTGTTGGAATGGGGTCATGCAACTTATATTTGGAAATATGACACTGGAACTCAACATATTTCATCTAAGCAAAAAGCATATTCACCCAGAGGAAGAAGGTCTAGAAGAGGTGTGTTTTATTGACTTCATCAGGAAGAACAAAGGTGATGTGCCAGAAGGCTTGCATTCAGCAAGAGCTTCTCGAAAAATTGAATGAACCTCGGGGATGAGCAGCGCTTTGTCCTTAGAGTAAGAAGAAATTCTCCTCATCGGGATTTAAGGAAGACAATGGAAAGGAAGCAAAGGAAGAGCCCCAAAAGCTTGATCTCAAACCCCTCCCCACAGAATTGAAATACGCATACTTAGAGAAGGGTGGCCGATGCCCTGTAGTTATTTCTTCATCTCTCAATGCCTCATAAGAAGACAAATTGAATCCCTGCGAAGCGAACAAGCCATCGATGGAAAATCTCATTTAAAAGGAATTAACCCTTCGCTCGCACTCATCACATTTATATACGGGAGTGAGGAAGCTAAACTAAAGGCAACAAACTACGCATACGATTGAATCCCCACATGCAAGAGGTAGTGCGCGCTGAAGTTCTAAAATTGTTGTAGGCTGGCATTATCTACACCATTTCATATAGTCCCTAGGTGAGTCTTACTCAGGTTGTACCCAAAAAGTCGGGGGTGACTATTGTCCGAAACGAGAAGGGAGAAGATAGGCCTACATGCCTTACCAAAGGTTGGAGGGTATGTATAGATTGATGTGAGGCTAAAATGTAAAGACAAGGAATGACCATTTTCCTTTGCCCTTCATTGATCAACTTCTAGAGAGAATTTCCGAGCACCCATTTTATTGTTTTCTAGATGGATATTCCGGATATTTTCAAATAGAAATTGCTATGGAGGATGATTGACCATAAATTGATAGATACAAATTTCTACTACTCTTACCAAAGGACTATTACCTAATCCCCAGTAAAGGCACCAAAAACATGATTAGACCAAATAGAACTTGTGCTCTCATAATAAAAATGGATTTGTCAATGACTTTCTTAAAGATTGAGTTTAGTTTTAATGCTGCAAGTGCACAAGTCCTACAAGTAATAAAAGTGGATCTATAAGTATGGATATCGTTCCCACAAAGATAAAAAAAAATTTAAAGTTCAACTACCCCAACTACTCAAGTTCCACACTATTTGAACTCCCATTTCATAAAATTTTCATGTAACCTAACTAAGAATTCCACTATCTAAACTCATACATCTATAATAAAAAGAAAATTTTTAAATCCTAAACATAACCGGATCAACTGTGATTATTGCTGAAGTAGACACCGGATTTCACTCAGGAAATTATCAATTCGCAAATATAATCTAATTATATTCTATCATGAATCGGAATCTAAATTTGTCAAAAAGGTAAGATGGTACAGTTTGGATTTCTCCCTTAACCATACATTTAACTTATTAGAAAATCATGTTCATTTCTTAAACATCTGTCTAACCAATTACTTGTGATCAGAATGTCTTTGTAAGATCTGGATATTTTTCTTTTCCAATACTTCATACCAATTTCTTATGACTGTAGATTTTTTGCTTCCCAAGACATGGCCATTTCCATATTTCTACGAGATGAATGATGTCTCATCTCAGATCTGAAGAGTTCTACTTCCTTGATTAAATCTAAGCTGCTAACAAGGATCAAGATCAATCTGTACCAAGGAGAGATCTCTAATTGATTAAATTGATAGTTCATTCAACTAATTCTCAAACCATGAGTAAATTGAGAATTTATCTAAGTAATCTTTCAGAGCTCATTAGTTCTTCAATATTAGTCTAGCATACCGCTAAGTAATGCATCCATTGCTCGTGAATCTCCATCTCTCGTGTCACTTTAGGAGGGCCTCCTCGGAAATCGTGAGCTGATAACTGTCCTAAATGGGTATAAGCTTACTAATGTCGGTGACACCACTTCACGAACAACACCATTCAAATAAATTCAAAATTCTCAACCTAGAAATCTCTTTTTAATCAGGCAGAAAGACCATAACTAACATCGATCCTTTCAACGGAAGTATATTAAATCAGACACAAAGAAACACAAAAATACTTATCAGAAATTTCCAATGCAAATCAGAATCAATCAAAGAAATGAATCCAAATTTTTCATCTGTACTTCATTAAATTCAAAATGAATCGCACTGATCTTCAACAATTTAGCTCAACTTCAAAACTTCTGAACAATTTACTTTTCAAGTCCAAAGAAACAAATCTTGAAATCCTACGCTAAATCTAATCTACGAAGAAAAGAAAAATAATAGAAAATAAAATAAAAATATAATACAAAAGAGTCCTCAGCTCCCCAAATGCTTTGGTTTTTCTGCCGACTAACTACCTCGCTTTCCTCAAATTGTTTCAATATAAGCTCAGCTCAGCCCTAAATTGAGGCTACTCAGATCCCCAAAATTCTAACCCATATTGCATTCTCTGTCGCGACTTGAAAGTGTTGTTACGACATATTTTTAATTCTTTACGTGTGTCTTGTTGCAATACAAAGAGGTCCTGTCACGACCGCTCCCTATTCATCCTTCTCGGATTGAGTCAGGACAGAGCTCTCCGCTGCACAGATCTTTCGCTCTTAACAATCATCGTCCGTCGCTCTATCCATTATATGTCGCTAATAACTATATGTGCATCACCTGGAATAGTTGAAATGCGACATTAACAATTATTTTAAGACATTATTTCAGACAAATTTTCACATGTTTAATTCGCTTATGTCACGACAAAGATTTCATGGTTCTCGTTGCAACAATGTTTCTTTGTATTGTCACTACTTCATTACGTAATTTCAAGAAAGTCCGGCTTCACTAAACGGAGTCTTGTCACAACTTAACCTGATTTCTTATTGCAACTTGATTTCAATGTTGCGACATAGTCTCTTGTTATTGTAGATGTTTTCTGTCGCGACCATGTTTTTATGTCACGAAAAGACTTTTTATATTCAGGTCATCTTTATGTCGCGACCCAATTTGTTATGTCGTGACAGGACTTTTCTTCCTTGTGTTGGAATCTTTGTTGCGACATAGAAAAGTCTGTCGCGACCTTAAGATCCCTATTCAGCTTATCTATGTGTCGCGACCTTAAGATCCCTGTTGCGACATCGAAACATCTCTTCAAATTTGGAAGATGTCGCAACATCGATTCTTTGTCGCTACCAAGCTCGCCACTAAGCATGCATCTCCTGTCGCGACTTTACTTATTTGTCACAACCTGAGTGTCTTCTTCCTTCATTGTCGTGACATAGATCTCCTTGTCACGACAGAAACTTCTTCTCCCTGTGTCGTTACATACATTACCTTGTCGCTTATTGCACTTCTTTCTCAAAGCTCTTTCTGGCCCTAACAGCTTTTTCCTTGTTTCCATAATCAATGCTCAGAATCGAGAGGATTCTATCGCCATGCAGATCCTGCCGATCGTTGGACACCATTTAAAATCTATTGCAACATAAACTCTCTGTTTCCAGAATGATTTGTCATACTCTTCCCATTGTCTGTTATCAGCAACAAGCTCCTCTTTCTGCTATTCAATCCTCAGGTTATACATAGAGATATTTTCGTGACATATTTCCTTAGCCATTTGCTTAGACATTTTTCACGACACACAAAGCTCTGTCGCGACATAGACTACTATAATTGCTCTTTTTGTCTTCTTTCTTGTTGAAATTTTCTCATTTTTAAATTAAAACCTGCAAAACACAAAGTTGGTGAATAATCCATAATTTGGCATTAAAACATATCTAAATATACTAAAAATAAACTAGAAAAATGGATTAAAAATATATGAGTTTAAGACTAATTAGAGGACCAGGAGAAGACCACCTTCTCTTGCCCCTTTAGAACTTATGCCTACAGGAGAATGCCTTTTGGCCTCTACAATGCACCTGCCACATTCCAAAGGTGTATGCCTGCAGATTTTTATGATATGGTGCAACGATTATGAAAGTGTACATGGATGGCATCACCATATATGAGGTACTTATGAGTGCCCTGCCAACCTGAGACTTTTCTAATGTGATGCATTGAAAAAAAACTTGGTGCTTAATTCAAACAAATATTTTATAGTCAATCATGAATTATCCTTGATATTAGTCTCAAACAAGGACTTATTGATAAAGCCAATAATGAACATTTTTCAAGTTTACTATCTCCAGCAATATCAAAGCAAAGTGGAGTAAATTCCTGCCGGCCATGTCGCTTTACAAGAGGTTTATTAAAGATTTTTCAAAAATTGCACCTCTGTGAGCTACTAGTGGAGGATACTAAATTTTTTGGGATGAAAGGTGCCAAAAGAGCTTCGAAGAGCTCAAATTACACCTGACGCACCTATAGTGAGAGCACCCAACTGGAAACTACCCTTTGAAGCGATGTGTGATGCTAGTCATTTTTCCATTGGGCGCTTCGTATTGTAAGATGGAAAGCCCTACATGGTTTATTGCAAGCAAGACTCAACGGCGAGGGTACCACAACCACAGTGTTAACTACAAGAAGGGGTCTATTCGACAAATTCGTGAGCATACTTAGTTAGGTCATTCATTATCATATTTACAGACCACTCTGCTTTGAAGTACCTTTTAACTAAGCAGGATGCTAAAGCAAGACTTATCAAGTTGTTCCAGAATCAATCTCCGGATCAAAGAAAAGAAAGGAGTGGAGAATGTAGTAGCAAATCACTTCTCCAGACTGACCATAGCCCATGTGTTACCCCCCCCAAATCTAGGCGAATGAAGGGGCGCAAAACTACATCGACTCTTTTACTCGCTGCATTACTGGTGGTCCCAAGTCTTATAACTGAATCAAAATATCATATACAAAGATACAAAAATAAAACTACCACCATAGTGGTGTTTACAGTGTCAATACATATAGTCCTGAGTCTGATGAGTCAAAAACTCATTAGATTTTTAATCCATTTTTCTAATTTACATTACAGTATGAATGCTGATTAATATGCAGAAATATGGATATTTTACTCAAATATAATTTTGTAGAGAATTACAGCAGAATCAAAAGCCCCAGCAAGAACCAGAAGAAACCAGTCTAATAGCAGGGGTGAAGTCGCAACTGAGAATTGAAGTCGCAACAAGGAACTTTTCAGTTCAGTTAATTCCAGGTCACGACACAACCAAGACTAGTCTTGAGGGAGAAATGGAATGTTGCATCAAGCCAAGTCGCGACAAGAAAGTGAGGTTGCGACCATAAATACTGTAAAGCACCCAAAGAATAGACAAGTATGCACTCAAGAAGAGTTGTTTTGAGACAGAAGGAACATTCAAGGAAGAATCCCGAGGTCGATCGCCTAAATAAAGACAACGTTGTGTCGTGAACATAAACTTGAGGTCTACATGAAACAAAGACAAAGGTCTCATGGAGGGTTTTCAGTTGCGACTAAATGTAAGTTGAAGAAAACAAAGGAGGTCGCGAACTACACGCAAGAATCGATAAAACCCAAGGTAAGAAAAAGATAAACGATAAGGTCGCTACAACGCCATTTTGTGGTCGCGACTTGAAATGGGAGTCACAAGGAAAATGATTGCAAATTAAAAATAGGCCGGGCGGTTCAAAAGGAAGGCAAGGAATATCAATTGAGGTCGCACCAGCTTTTCCGGCCGTGACTAAAATCTTGCAGACGATGAGGATGTATGTCGCCACAGAGATGATCGTCGACTAAGTATATAAATCGGTAATAAAGACAAAGGGTCAAGAAGGTAACAAAGCAGGTCACGACGCGGTTTCGGCGCCATGACCAAACACGATCGTAATCCAAGAAGGACCTGCTACGACAAACGCCGAGGTCGGTGACTAAATGCAAAGAATTCAAGGTCGGACGCGCTTTTGAGGTCGGACCTAAAAGTCGTGGAAAAGAGAAATGCATTATCAACCTATTATCGACGCCATGACGAGCAACATGTAAGGAGGACGTGCTTAAACAAAGAAGTCTAGCCTTAAAAGAAGCCACTCTGTGAATCAAGACATGGCCACGTAAATGGTCGCGACTCGCCGCGACGCTGCACGCAAAGACAAGGAAAAAGCCAGTCGCATCTGCATTTTGAGGTCGCGGATCACTAATCAAGGCAAATAGTGAATCTGTAGTCACAACTAAAGATGTCAGTCAGAATCGAACAAGTGCAAATGATAGAATTCAGGCCTGAACTCCATCTTCGAGGTCGCGGATCTGAAAACAAAGAACCGGGCCTTTCTTTTGTGGAAATCCACCTGCAGCTCGAATCAGCTCAATTTTGACAATTATACAGCCCTTATAGGTTTTAGTAAAGCAGATCCCGTCTTCAATACCTAGAACCGGGAAGAGCGTATGACTCATCAGATATTTCTAGAATATATTTTTTTATTTTCTTTTCTTTATTTTCTTTTTCTCGATCCGAACTAGTGACCGTGTAGAAACAATAAAGCCGGATTTAATTTCGATTTTCTTACAATTACGCTTTGAAATTAATGGAGTCTTGACAAATTTTTGGAATTCGTTCTTTTCAGTTATTACAATTACAAAGGTAATGACCAATGATCCATCATTCATTATAATGCAAAGATTTAGAACGATTTTCACTAGATCGTACACTGCTAGTTACAATCTTTTCGCATCATTTAGAAAGAAATACTTGGATTGGAATTTATTTACTGATGTTATTGAATCATCCGGGCTTCCCAATGGCAAAGATATGCGATACCATTTCAAGGATCTGCTAGGAGCTTTGATTATGGCTTAGATCTAGAGCCGTATACACTTGTGGGGTATGATGATTTATAATCTACTGCTTAGTTCCCTATATCTGCATCAATTATGCAGAGGTGTTTATCACTCACACTGGAGACTCATTCATCAGAGAATCACTTGTGGTAGATAATTTAATTATATGAAGAACCATTAGATTTAAAGGACGAAATAATTGGTTGTAGAAGTTTTGCGTTAACCTTGAGAAGGGAAGCAAGATCTGGCAGCTCTCAAGAAATGGGTGGGAAGTAACAGGAAAAGAAAAAATACCTTATCTTGCAAGAAGGTCAAACACAAGTACTGTTAGATTCTTGTCTTTGAGAAAACAAGGGCCTCAACTAAGAATATAGAATCCAATTGCATTGTAAGGCATCTTGATTAAATCATATCCAATAATGTAATAGAGTAATATATTAATGCAGAATTGGTCGTTTCACAGCACTCCTTTAATGTTGTTCATTTCTATGGAAACCTGATGAAGTCCAAAGATTTTCTTTTTTTTTTGCAACATTTCATTTCCTTTATATTCCTTGCAGCATCGTCTCCAGACTTACGTATTTCAGATTGAAACCATCACTATTCACTTGAAGTTCAAATAGTGTGGACCTTAAGAAGTTGGAGTAGTTGATTCCCAATTCGCTAATCCTCGTTGGAATGATATTTTGACTTACATCCATTTTACTTACTATATGATTTTGCGGCACTGCAATGTCTTAGATTAAAACCATTTTCAAATTAAGCAATATAAAGTGATTTTATCAGTTATATCCAAGTAATTCAAAGTAGACAAAGATGCAAGAGAATTGTAAGGCTCTTGTAACTATGTTAATTTGAAGGTTTTAGTCTATATAATCACAGGCAAACAAGTTTTATGGCGACGTTGTCGGGGATTGAAAGAATTTGACAAATCAACATCTTACCAAAAGGGAATTGCTAATTTGGACATTTTTCTTTGAATTTACAAAAGAAACACAAAAATAGTTTTATCGAAGTGGTCAGACAAACCACTCTATATTTAGAAAGCTTAATCAGAATTATTTTACTAATACCACTGACTTCATGTAATCTTAGTTTTATCTCCATTTTAGAAGGTATTCATGCAATAGAAGCCAAAGTCGATTCGCCTGATACTGAAATGAAAGAACACTCGAGAATTCCTGAGGAAGGTAAAAAGAGCAAAGCGAGGTAACCATGGTAGACGAGAATTAATCGACAAATAACAAGAGACAAAGCAGCAGACGCCAAAGGCATGATACTAGAGGCTTCTCTGAGACTCATTATCTAAGGTAATATCACATAATAAACTCACATAGTGAAGCTTCAACAATCCTTTGAGTTGAAACCATCTTGATCACAATGGTTCAAAGAACATCACTGCAGCCACCCTACTCGAGGACCCCAATGAGCACTGCATTCTCAAGACGGCCAATACTATAAAGTTGAATGGTGTAAGACCGTATGATCAAGCTGCAACTTTCCTCTTTTCCTTGCAAGATATCGTGAGTTACCGTTTGATTCCCTACCATGGCCTGAATACTGGGAGGAGCTGGCAGAAGATTATCTCGGGCAGTATTTCTTCCCTTTCTCTCACCTCTCCAGAGAAGGAAGGAGACTGCCAGGTTCAATCAGTGGGGAGATGAAAGCCTAGTATAGCTTAGAAAGGTTCAAAAGACTATTGAAGAGATGTCCTATGCATGGCATAGATCTCAAGACACAAATGGACAACTTCTACCACCACTTCATGAATGATACCTCCAAGGGTATTATTGATGCTTCTTGTTGTGGGGCATTCAAAAGAAAAAGTGCAGAGGAGGCAAGGGACTTGATAGAGGACCCGGTCAGGTGAAATATGAAGAATCCATTTGAATCTTTAGGTAACAAACAGAGCAAAAGGAGAGGGATCATTGAACTTAACAAATGATACCTATGGAAGCAAAGCTAGATGCAATCATGCAACGAATGGATAGACAAGAGAAGAGGCTGTGATTTCGTCATGAGATAGAGCAATAGACAGAGAAGGAATGAGAAGAAATGCCGAGGGACTTAGTCATGAGGATCCTTGCACACAAAGCTGATATGCGCCAAATACTTGCATGAACAAAGGAGCCACTATTTGCTTCAATCTAAACTTACCTACACACTATAATCCCAAGACTCAGGAACCATAAGAACTTCTCATATGGCGGAGGAGCAATACATGCACAAGACATGGGCGTAATTACCAAGAAGGGTATCAACGAACAAGGCTCCAAAACAAAGAAGAAGGGAGAGAGCATAAATGAATATCAAATGCATGAGGCCCAATCTGAAGAGCAGATGTCATGCAGCCTGCTAGGGAGTAATAAAGAAGTCGATAAACCTCCATGAATGTAGTTTAATGAGTTGGAAAATTTCAATCCAACATTCATATAGCCAAGAAAACACAGTGCTTCTACTAAAGAACCCGAAACACAAGTAGTGGCCCCAATATGCAGAACTGTATCAAGGTGTGTATTCCCTAAAGGACACTCCTGAAAACCCAAAGGACTCCGTATGGCACCAAATAGAGAAGTGGGAAGGAAGCTGAGCAAATGTTAAAAGGAAAGAAGGAAAAGACCGATGAAGAAGAAGAAGAAACTTGAAGAGAAGAATAGAAGAATATGTCAGAAAAGACAACAGATGCAGAAAAGAAAAAGCTAACTACAAATGAAGGGTCAGGAGCTAAAAGAATGCTTAAAGTACACACCAAAGAATGCCATTTCGAGGCTTTAGAAGGCAAGGAGGGAAGAGCGCTTAAATTCTGGAAATATTCAAGAAAATAGAAATCAATATTCCCTTGTAGAGGCAATCAATCAAATATCGACTATGCAAAACATAGAGATAATCGAGTAAGAAAAGAAGATTGCCGAGGAAGGAATAGTGAACTTGACTGCACTTGCAATGCGCTTATCCGCAGAAGTTCCCCGAAGAAATGAAGGACCCAGGCAGCTTTACCATTCCCTGCTCCATAGGGAAATATGAATTCAAGAAAGCCTTATGCAACTGTAGTGCCAGTATCAACTTGATGCCTTTATCGCAGTGCAGATTGAGTCCAAATCATCCTAATAGGAATTATATCATGTGATGGTTGATAGATCCATGGCATGCACTCAGAAGGTGTTCTGAAGATGTGCTTGTCAAGGTGGGGAAATTTATCTTTTCCCAAGGGACTTTGTGATCACAGCCTGGAAGAGGATAACAAGTTCCTATATCGCTAGGAAGACCTTCTAGCAACCGGAGTCGCCTTGATAGATGTGCAAAGGGTGAGTCGAACTTAAGTGGTAGGAGATGAAGTAAATGTACTTAACCTTACAAGAGCTTGAACAACCCGATGTTGGATGCAGATTGTGTATGGTCAGAGAAAACAAAGAGTCCTATCGTTGTTGAACTCGAATTCCGATTGAAATTCACTGCTCCTATCAATGAAATTGAAATGAATTTCCAGTATCTTGAGAGTATTGATTATGAATTATTGCCTTCCATTTGGCAAAACAAATAATCAGTCTTGAGCTCGAACGAAAACAATCAAGAACATGTATGCAGCAAGGAACAGAAAGCTGCTGTCACATTCATGTTTCATGAACACATCTATACATTTTGCATTTCCTATACTTTTCTTGTTTCATGCCTATTATATATGGCATTCCATATACTTGTACAAGATAGATGCTTATGTATTCACATATACTATTCATGTGTTCTTGTCCCTCAACGAATCTATTTTACTTAGAAATTGGAATCATTCCAATTGGATCATCCAAACTAAAGTTATGGCATTTTCATGCCAAACTAGTCAATTTACCGATTTTACCTGAGGGACAGTTTGTAATACTCATTTTCTAGTGTCTTGACTCCATATTTGACACTTTTTCTTTGTACTCCTTTAAATCTAAGGTGCTAAGGGTTCTACTCCAACTGGAATCACCCACCCCGAAAGCACCTAAACTCCTCGAGTTGGCGTTCTAAACAACCTGGACTACTCTATGATCAAACCGATGCAGGAATCTCGATTACATTAATAAATTTCACTTCTGTCGAATTTACGCATACTTGTAGTCCGAATTCCATGGGTCGCCTATTTCTAATGTTTGGTTCTCCTGGTCTAGTTTAATTAGCCACTGAATCACTCAAATCGATAACAAATGAGCAAGTTATAGCTAAACTACGTAACACCGGTCGTACCGGGGAGCAGGTGTACCGCACTGCTCCACACTGCACTTATTGCAAGGTTCGGAGGGCCGTGACCGGTACAAGTCACCGAAAATGCCTAATGTGTGTATGTTTTTCTCCCATTTTTCCATATGTTGATACCCAAATCAACCCAATATTTCATAAACACATCAAAACCACTCCAAATTCATCTTGTAATCTTTCACTCAAATTATCTTTCAATACACTTTTATGAACTCTATCAAGCCAAACATGCTTTCTATTCATCTCTATACAAGGCCTAGGTTTTACTCAACCCATTTTCAAGAAATCTAGGTTCTTATCAAAACCTAGAACAAGAACAAAACATGTCCATGCTTCATAACACTTTAGAACCCCAAAACACATGTAATGGGACCTTTAGATCTTCTCATAACAAAACCCTAGAAAAACAAAGGGATTTATGATGATTTCCATACAATAACTCATTTTAGGGTTAGGTTTCTCACAGCCCACAACCCACAAACATGTATCCATACAAATCTATACAAAGTTCCATACCTTTGATCTTCCTTTCCTTCTCTTCTCTTCTTTTTCTCTTCCTCTTCCTCTTCTTCTCTCCTTTTTCTTGGCCTTCTTCAATCTGCTGTCTCTAAAAATGAGAGACCAATTGATATTATCCCCTTTTGGAGTTAAGGCCATAGTTCGCCTTCCAACAAAAACCCATTTTTCGGTTAAATCTCTTTTAATTGCCTTTACCCTCCACTTTCTCTTATTTTGCAAATCAACTTAGGCATATTCTAATTTAACCCTACTTTTCCTTTTATGACTACTAAGTCCTCAAGTGGTAAATTATATATTTACCCCTTTTTCTCTCATATTAATTTTCGGGTTTCTCGTTTTATTTCCCAAAAATCCCATTTAGCTTATAATATACCCTAAACAAGTCCGAAACTACTACACATTTCAAAGTTACAAATTATCGTTTCTACCATTTAATACTCCATACTGAGAGATTTTTCTACCCAAGAGTGGTGATAGATTTTTATCATACCATGACCTCCCGGGGTGAGCGCCACCCCACTGCTCTTCATTTCACCATTGATGGTTGGCATGGCTTATTGAGAGCAGCCAATATAACTGCAGCTTTTCAGCTTCCAATGGCACTTGCCAATTCAGTAGACTTCAAGCAATGGCCCCACCCTTCGCCCTGAGAGATGGTTCGGGTCCTCTCACGCAACACATTTTCTAGACCTATACTTTTCAGGAGGCAGCTTCCTTCAGGAATGCTCTTTGTGGACCACGTGCTCTGATCTAGTATGTTCCCTTTACATCATGTCGTATAGAGGTGAGGCGCTATCCTTGAGGTCGTATTCCTTATCTCTGAGGGCTTCTGGTTTGGCCCATAGGATCTTATTACAACATCTCTGTTTCACTTCAAGGAGAAGATCCATAAAAAGAATCTCAACAAGGCCGAGGCCATTCCACTCTTGTTCCCACGACTGCTCTCCCATGTTTTGAAGCACTTGGGTTTTCCCGCTAAGTCGCATCATGAGCGTCGTCGTGTATGCGAGGCCACCTTTATAGTAGAGAAGTGGAAATTTATGCTCGAAGCTCCCTCTTCCCTGACTTCCTCTCCCCTGGGCTGAACACGCAGGGTGTGACCCTCCCAGAGATACAAGAGAGCATCCTCCTACCCCTGCCTAGAAGCCTCACAACCCAATGCCATCAAAGACTCGCTTCGCCTCGTGTATATACTCCCGCCTCCTACGTACCGATCTTCCTCGAGCCCGTACTACTTAGGGCCGGTCCTAAAGACATATGCACAACTTGTAGATTTCACCCCACATTTCTCGCACAGACTTTCTTACTATCTGTGCCCCTCTATCCTACAATTTCACCGCCATCACAAGCCTCATTTGTCGCCCCATATTGTCATGGCACAAATGGATGACTCAGACTAAGCCATCCCGCTGGGGATTCAAGCACTGGCTTGCAATTCATTCTACTTACTCCTCCAACATGTACAAACCCAAAGATCTCCACAGCCTCCAAAGAATGCTTTAAGACCCATCTCTAGTAGCTTCAGCAAACCCATCTCTAGTAGCTTCAGCAGTCCCACCAGCGCTTCAACCGCTCTACCAACTGATCATCCTTCAGTTCCTACATAGTCACAGGATGGCAATGAGATTCCACCCCCTGCAGCTACCTGAGGAGGTATCACTTCCTCCTTTAAGTTTTCGCTCCTAAACCACATTAAGGACAATGCAAAAATTGGTTAGGGAGAGAGTTAAAGAAGGAAGTGCTCGTTATGTTTTGAGCCAGTTGTTTTTGAATAGTGAATGGCTTATAGTTTTTTTACAATATAGTACTTTTTTTTTTAGTTTCTAGTACATGCTTTAGCTCATGTTTCTAGTTTCGCCTTATTTTCACGATCTCTCATAAAAAAAAAATTGTAATTCTCAACTTGCAGTGGGAGGAATTGAAACCTTGTATCAATACTCTTGATTTTAGAGTAGTGTTATGTTTATAAAAGTTGATTAATTGTTGAAACTCCTCTTGTCTTCAACCTTACTTCTTCCACTTTGAACTAATCACACACTATGAACATTAGGTTTTAATTATAAGCTAAAAGACTACCTTGCTTCCTAAGCCTTGCAAAAATCTAGCCGAGTACTTTTGACCACCTTTAATAGGTTGGGATCCCTAAAAAGACCAATGAGTCTCAAAAAAAAAAAAAAAGACCAATATGTCTCAAAAAAAAAGAGAAAACTGGTTAGGAGTCACTAACTTTGTCTCAAAAAATCTGTGACACTTACCTTGAAACCCCGGCACGGTCCGAGGGGTATATGGCGAAAGTCTTTAAAGCTCGGTGCCCTGAGGCAACTGGTTAGGAGTCACTAACTTTGTTTCTCGTTACATGGGTGAATAGGTGGAGTTTAGCAATTTGTAGGTGCTAGAGTATCGAACTTATTAAAAGTTCAGGGTGAAATCTGAAGAGTTAGTGGTTGAAAGATCCTTATGACTTGGATACCCTAAACTGATTGGTTGGGAGTCTCATCGATGGACCCCCGTTACATGGACAATTGTGGTCGACCCTCGGCATTGCACCCTTTACAATGAAAAGTTGTGCGATAAATGAGGCTTAGTTACAGTAAAGGTTGGTTAGCTACTAGGTGTGAGAATAGCTAGGTTGGGAGAAGACAGGTTTAGCGGAATATTTTGAAAGCTAATCAAGTTAACACTTAGGTTTTTGTGGAAGGTTCCGGGTTCATTCTGTAGGAGTAAAATTCTTTTGATACTTAAATTTGCATAGCACATACTCCTCTTGAGATAGTCATTGGGTAGGATTTTGATGACTTTTGTTGAAGGTTAGGTTTTATCACCTCATTGCTTTTGGAAAACCATTTTTTGTGGATATATATATAGTTCATCTTGCTTTTGATTGCTTTATTCTTCATTCATTGCTAAGGGACTAGCAATGTGTCGGTTAAGGGAAGTGATTACTACCCAAATAGTGCTGATTCACACCCTTAACACTCCATGTTATGAGCACTTTTTGTGTAGTAATCAATCTAATTTACCTAGTTGACATGTTAAGGACCTAGCGAGGCTACTAATCAATTTTTGTGCAAGTTTTGTTGTTTTCAAAGGCTATATATCTCAAAGGTAGGAATTGAGCTCAAAGTATGAAGAGCACGATTGCGGTTCGAGCTTTAGAAGCTAGAAGAGGCAAAAGCGAAGCGGAAGAGCAATGAAGGAACCTTTCAAATTAAGGTAGGTTGTAATTTCGCAGTACTTGCGAAAATGGCTGCCACATTTGACTTTTTGAGCTTTCTGTGTTTTTTCCACTTTCTCCCTATGTAATAGTGTTTTATTTGTATCACCCAGTAAATTATATTGACTTTGGTGGTATGTAATACCCCAAAGAAGACTTTGTAATCAGTTTTTTTTCATTATTAAAATTTGTTTTTTAGGAAGCTTAAAGCAGATGCTCTCGTTTCTTTCATTTTCTTCCATTTTCTTTCTTTTTTTCTCACTAGCCAAACACCCTCTAAGGATGATTTCTCAGAGGATAAGTGGCTAAATCTCCTCCCCTCCTTGAGTAAAGGGGCATTAAGCAGAAGGAATATAAGCGAGCCCGAGGTTTTCATGTTTTAAAGCAGTGCCACTATCATTAATGGTTCTTTCCTTCAACTCTTAGTTTCGATCCCTTCGAGTCACCTTGAATGGTTGGTATTTGGTATGCTCTCAGGGCTCATTGGATACTTAATGTTAGATTCAGTGATGTTCGTCAGTTATCACCTATGATCCATTGGAAGGTGAGTCAAAGAGACATGTTTTTACTGACTAAGACTATTAATAGAAGTAGATACCATTTCAAGGATGTTGTGAGGGGTCGGTTTTATAGGCCCAGATAGAACAGGTCGGGAGATAACCTGTGTTATCCTCCCCAATGCGAGGAAAAGATGTAACACCCCGAAATATACCCTAGTCGTTTTCGACATGTTTAGGGTATTTTGTAAGCATAATTTGACTGTTTCATAAGTTAAATGCAAAACCAGGAAACGAGAGACCCGGAAAGTTATAAGATTTAAGGACAAAATTGTAATTTGTCCAAGGGCCAGATGTGATTGATGGGGCTATGGGCCAAAATGAGATAAGGAAAGTTTAATTCATAAATAGAAGGAGTTATGGGCTTAAAAGCAAATAAAAGCGGAAACTTGACCCAAAAATGGGTTATTTGGAGGCTTGAACATGGCCTTAGAAAATGCGGATTTTTAAAAGACCAAATTGGTCTCATTTGGGAGAATCGGATGGGGAGAAGAGAAGAAAGGGAAGAGGAAGAAGAAGAAGGGAAGAAAGAGGAGCCAAGATCAAGCGAGCAAAGCTCGATTAAGGTATGGGAAACTCACCTTGATTATGAATTCCTAGGTGATTATGTATGAATTTCCATGCTTTGATGGATTTATAATCTTGCCCAAATCTAGGGCTTTCTAGGGTTTCATCTTAACCCAAAAAATGATAGCAAGTAAGGTGGGTGAACCCCATATGACCTGAAGTTCATGAAATCCTCTTTGAGGATGAATCCATGGTTGATAGAGTAATTGAGTTAGGGTTTAGAATAAACCTAACTAACCTCCCTCATGTTTTGTTTGTGTATGGGTTATAACCCATATTAGAAGGGTTTTGGAAGAAATTCATGATGGATTGTTGAAGAAATATATGAAATTGAAAGAGGAATTGAGTAGAAAAGTGATTATAAGATGAATTTGAAGTGATCTTGAAGTGATTATGAGGTATAGAGTTGATTGGGAGTTGGAAACATATGGAAAAATGTGAAAACACCCATTCTGGGCATTCTCGGGTGTCTTCTACCGGTAGAAGTAAGTTCTACTGTAGGACTTCGATTGGTCATTTTTGGCGAGTCACACCAGTAGAACTTAAAATCTGCCGGTAGAATTTCTGTTCAGTTTTGACCGATTTTCGTAATTTGGCCTGCTTCCTCATTTCTTATCAGGTTGAGTGATTCAAGTGGCTACGTAAAATAGACTTCAAGGAGAACCAAACTTTAAGAGAGTGTATCTCAATATCTGAATCTAAAGTGGTATAAAAATCCACTCAAAATTGTGTGGTATGTGCAAGCCCATTTCCTGCATCGGTTGATCATAGGCGTGGTAGGAGTTGTTTTGGACGTATCTTGAGTTACCGGTACTCCGAATTGGGTGATTCAGGTTGGAATAGAACCATAACATCTTATCTTTAAAGGAGTACAAAGATCAGTGTGTCAAATATCAAGACAAGGCACTGGAAAATAAATATTCAAACTGTCCCTCGGTAAAATCGGTGGCAGAGCTAATTTGGCATGAAAATGCCATAACTTGAAGTTTGGGCGATCAGAATGGATTGATTCTAATTTTTTGAGTAAAGATAGAGGAACAATAATATGAAAGATATATGATCATATGACTACTAGGACCAAGAATGAATGAGTGGACGTCTGATTAGTGCTCGGCACTCTGATTAGTGCCCGGTACTCGATTAGTGCTCCGGCACTCTGATTAATGCCGGTACTCTGATTAGTGCTACGGCACTCTGTTACGACTAGTGCTCACGACACTCCTGACCGACTAGTGCTCACGGCACTTCCGTGCATGCCGTATCTTCAGGTACTTATTGTGCTATGTCTTACTTATTACGTATTCTTTGATGCAGGAAGTGGGCGGACATATGATAAGACGAGATAAAGAAATAAGAGTAAAGATGCGAGCGTATCGATGTCTGTAGTACCTCTGGGTACTCCATCTGATAAGTTCTGTCTCGTATAAAGTCACCTGGCCAGTACCTACGGGTACTCCCGTATCTGATAAGACTGTCTCTGAATAAGACCTGTAGTACCTACGGGTACTCCTGCATCTGAATGAGTTTACGGTACCTCTGGGTACTCTGTATCGACCGAGTCCTGGCCCATCGAATAAGTTAAGCAGGCACCGCGGGTACTCGTATTTAGATAAGTTGTTCACGTATCTGATGCATTACTGTAGTACCTCACGGGTACTCACGTATGTGATTAAGTTACGTCGATTATCCCAATAATAAGTTACGTAGTACCTAGGGGGTACTCACATGCTTCTTTGAAGTTCACGCCAGTACCTACGGGTACTCTTGTATCTTTATAAAGCTTTCAGTGAGTACCTGGTCTTCCGTGTAATTAGATTAAATTATAAGTTCATTAGTACCTATGGGTGCTCTTGTATTTGTAAACCTTTTCTGGTCTTACGCATATGATAAGTCACATGTCGATACGTTACGTAGTACTACGGGTACTCCACGCATTTGATTAAGTTCTATCTGTGCACGATGCGTTGTAGTGCCCGAGGACACTCCTGTATGCGAGTAAGTTACGTCACGATCGATAAATTAGTAGTACCTCACGGGCCTTAATATCTGAATAAGTTACGTCCTGATCACGATAGGATTCAGTGATGCCTACGGTACTCCTGTATCACGAGTAAGTTATGTCCCTAATTTGAATAAGTCACGTAGTACCCTCACGGGTACTCTGTATCGTGAGCCACATGTCGAATATGTCACATCTCGATCTTGTTGTAGTACCCTCACAGGTACTCTGAATTTTGATTAAGTTCGGTAGTACTACGGGTACTCTTGTATCGATAAATAAGTACGAGTTACGTAAGGCCAGAGTATAAGTTCGATTAAGATAAGTATAATAACAAAGTAAGACCGGTATATGTTAAAGTAAGATAAGTATAAGTTATATAGGAACATGTCTGAATCGAAATACATGTCCAAGTTCTGTAAGACCAGTATACGTTCCGTAAGATAAGTATAAGTTCGGTAATACATGTATGGGATCTGAAATACATGTATAGGTTCTGTAATACAAGAATAAGTTCTGTAAGACCAAGATTTACTTCGTAGAAGAAGTTTAAGATCTGATATCGGTATAGGATTTTGTAGTACTTGTAAGATGCTCACGTATAAGGATAGGATTACGCCAACTCCTATGGGAGTCTGAATAAACATAAAGTGCATTAAGTATAAGTTAGAATAAGAATAAGATCGCCAACTCCTACGGAGATCCTTTTGAGATAAGCGTATGGCTTTGTTATAAGAAAAGTACTCGTATAAGTTCATAATATAGTGCATGGAATTTATATTATCTGTTATTGTTTTATGTGTTAAATGTGTATATGCATAAGAAACATGTTTCCCACTAAGCGTAAAGCTTAGCACGAGGTTCTGTCAGGTGTAGATCTGAGGAAAATCGAGACTTCAGCATGCAATTTGGGCGACACAGGTAAGGGGTTCACTACATGTAAGGTTCGCGCTCCCGATTTAGCCAAATGTAAAAGTTCAGTTTTGTATATGTAATGGGAGTCAGTTATATGTATATAATATTTTGAATAGTTATAAGATGTGGGTCATACCCGCGAATTTTGATTCGGTTTAAAAAAAATCGGAGTAAGGAGTCCCGTGTTGGTCTCGCGTCCCGAAAATCGGGGCGTGACAAAAGACCTAGAAAAACCCCTCATTTGCCTAAGGAGTCTAGGTTTAGTGACTTGATACTTTAAGGGACTTCTTTCCATATTTTAATCCATTTTATTTTCAGTTTTAACCATTAAAACCAACTCTTTTTATGACAACCCCAATATCCAAAATGAAATCACCAATATAAGCCTCACTATCAGTCATTTCCACAAAGAAACCCCATCTTTGTGGACGATCCTAGAACCACTATACTATAGTAGTTGTGCTACGCTAATATGAGGTATTAGGTTATAAATTTTGTGGATTAATACCCTAACGGGCAACGAATAATTGCCCACCATGCCTGGTATTCAATTTCCACAAGGAGGTGGCATGCTTTTCCATAGACGGATATGGGGACATCCCAAGAATGGTCTGGTCTTGAAAGCTATTCTGTATGCCCACAGTGAGTCTAGCAGCTTGATGGACCAATCTTTTTTTTTTAATTCACCACCTTCATCAAGATGGTCTTAATCTCTTTGTTAGCTAGCTCAACTTGTCCACTGATCTGAGGATGGTAAGGAGTGGCCACTTTGTGTTTCACCCCATATTTGGCTTGGAGGGTCTCAAAGGGTTTGTTACAGAAATGGGTACCTCGTCAGCGATTATGGCTTTGGGTACTAGTCTGGAGGGAAGACATTTTCCTTTAAAATTTGGCACCACCTTATGATCATTTGATTTGCAGGGATTGCCTCGACCCACTTGGACCTGCAGTAGCCACCACGAGATGTAGGAATAATAGAAAGATGTAGAGAATGGCCCCATGAAGTCAATGCCCCAAACATCGAATAAATCTACTACCAAAATTGGGCTCAAGGGCATCATATTCCGGCGAGTAACCTTCCCAAGTCTTTGGCATCGATCGCAAGTTCGGCAAATAGCATGAGCATCTTTGAAGAGAGATCGCCAGTAGAAACCGGATTGGAGGTCTTTTGTGAAGCAAAATGATATCCACAGGCATTTTCATGGCAGTGCCTAAGAATTCCCCATTGTTGTTCTTCAAGCACACACCTTCTAATGATTTGATCCACACGATATTTGAACAAAAATTGCTATGCGACACTAGTATGAGGTATTAGGTTATAAATTTTTTTGATTAATACCACTAACAGACAGCGAATCAAGCGGCGTGACTCAGGCAAGTTGTTGCCCACATCTCAGTGAAAGGGAAGAGTTACGGCGCAGTCATACGTTCTCACCCGTTCGGCTGCTTGACTATGTTAGCCATTCTCACTTAAATCTTCCCATATATGTTCATTGGGGTCTTCAGCTGGGATGCAGGTAGGCGATGTTGACAATACCATTGTGGTGAGCTGGCTTGAGTTCAATTATTGGCTTATGGCGAAATTTGTCTCACAACAGAATACTCATCTTTAATAACAAGCTTCCAAAAGTCCTCCATCATCATTTGCCTTTGAGTTCTTTCTGTTTCTACTTCTTCTGGAATAAGTTGCAATCTTTCTCTATGATTTGCCACATTTGTAGATTCAACACTTGTAACTTTCCTCAAATTCCTCAGTGTTCTCTCTCAATTTACGTATCCAAGGCGTCGAGATCTACTTACAGTTTTACGTAGCATTTAAAATCTTCCTGAAATAGAAACACCTTTGAGATCAAATTAAATATGTGGGAAGCAGGTTATATACGGTGGCTAAATAAATATTTTTTAGTAAGCTTTCATTCTGCTTTATTAAACTATTTTTGTGATTTTATTTCTATTATTCTTCGATAAAATAAAGAAAAATGTTTGAATTAGTAATTCTCTCTTTGATTAGAATATTGATCTTTAAATTCATCAATCAATCCCCGACAACGGCGCCAAAAACTTGTTGACTTCTATACATTTAGACCAAACTTACCAAGTAATTAGCATTGTTGACCAAAGACTAACTAAAAATCCAGAAACATGATTTGGCTTGTTTAATGATTTTAGTAATAGAATAATGTTTGTTTTTTAGTAAAATGGATTAGGTAAAAATTGTGTTTGATGCAAATCGACATAAATGCATAGGTGCTACAAAGTAATAAAGTGGATTTTAAGTCTAGATGTCGTTACCCACGAGGATTGATGATAATCGAAAGACCTAACTACCCCATTACTCAAATCTTACTATTTGAACTTCATTTGTTAAAATGATGAGAGAACTAATAAAATAATACTAAAGTAATTTTACTAGTATACATAAAATAATAATAATAAAGTAGATTTGAGAGTTCAGGTAAGAACAACTGCAGGAAATGGGTGATGAATGATATGATTTACGCATCATTTTGAGTCATAGCTAAACCATTACTTGGAAAGCTGAACTTGTCAAAGATGCATTGTGGTATAATTTGGATTTCTCCCCTAACCATACCTTTCACTAATTAGAGATTCATGTTCATTTCTTACTCATGAATCTAATCAGTTAGTTGTAAGATATAATCCTCTTTCTAAGATCTGCGTATTTTCCTTTTCAGTACTTCACACCCAAATCTTATGATTGAAGAATTCTTGCCCCTATAGACAGGATATTGCAAACCTTTTCCAATTTAACTGGAACCTCATCCTTCAATTCTAGTAATTTTCAAAATTGCCTTGATTAGATCTATGCTAACACGGGATCAAAAATCATTTCATCGAAAGAAGAAACACTAAGAAAATGGCCGATAACCATACCAACATTTCCGTGTATATGATAGCGATCATCAAATCATCACCAAGACTAAACTGGTTAGATATACAGTCTACCATACACAGAGTTAACATAATTATTACTAAAAACTACCATCACATATAGCAAGAATATAAATCATTAAAATGCAAATATTTGAAAAACGAACACAGAATCTTTATTTTTTGAAGCAGGTTGTTAAAAACAATACCAATCAATATATTAGAATTTTAAAGCTGAGTTATTTTATTTTATTTTTGGAAAATAACAGTATATATTAGCTCTAAAGGCTAATCATAAAGCGGACTCATAATGACTAACTGGTAGGAAATTTGTGTTGTGAACAAACTAAAATAGATGAACTCCATAATTTTCCAAAAATCCATTTAAAACAGAACAGTAGTGAAAAAAAATTTTACAATAAATTCCAGCTCAAAGCTGCACATCAATTCACTACTCAACTCTAGAAATTAAACAGAAAACTAACTAAAAAACTATGCTAAAACAAGTCTACTAAAAGGAAATAAAAGATAAAAATAAAAGAAAATTAGTATACAAAGAGTCTTTATTTTACGAAGTCTGGATTTGCGAGAAAATCTAACATATGATACCCTAAATACATCTATTTATATAGCTTTAAATGATGGGCCGCACTTGAAGGCACAAATTGTGGATCCCAAAATTTCTGGCCCAAAATGGTCGCTTTGTGGCAATAAAGAAAGTTCTGTCGCGACACGGTTCTTATCTTTATCGCCCAGCTCTTGTCGTAGCCTACAATTTCCTGTCGCGACATATTTTCATGCTATCTTCTTCGATTCTGTCACGACATAATTTGACTTTCTCGCAACATAGTTCTATTGATGTTGTCTGTTCTATGTCACAACATGGTTGCCTTTTGTCACGGCAGAAATTTCCTCCTCCAACTCTTCAACTTTGTTGCAACAATCTCTGCTATGTTGCGACATTCTTTCTATTTTTATTCTCAATTTATGTCGCGAAAAACTTTTCTTTGTTGCGACAAAGTTTCTCCCAGTAGCATGAATTTTTTATCGCGACAGAGTTATGTTGCCTTGTATTGCTGAGACTGACCTCTGTTTCGCGATAGACTCTTTCCATGTCGCGAAAGAATCTTCTTTACTCCTTGTTGCTGGCTAAACTTTTTGTTGCAACGTTGAATCCCTTGTCACGACAAACTTGCATTGGCTCATCTCACTTCTTTTCCATTTTCTGTCATGGCAGAAATCTCTTACTTAGCAATTTTTATTGTCGCGACATAATCTTCCTTTGTCGCGACAGAGATCTCTACCTTCAGTTCTTTGTGCATATGACCTTGAGTTTTATGTATGACATTCTTAATTTTTCTCAGCTTATGTCACGACAATATTTGTTTTATTCTGACAAAATTCATCTCAACCTCATGTTGTGTTTGTCGCGACATAAAACTTCTCTATCTAGACAAAGTCTTCTTGTCTCCCATCCCTAGCTCTGAATGTTGTGTCGCGCCATAGTTTTCTTCTATTGTGACATAAAATTTTCCTTGGTCTTAACATCTTGGTACCAGGTCAATACGTACGAAGCATAGAAATTCTATATTAGCGATGAGTTCATCTGATATCTTCATTTCTTTTTACCACAACAAAGATTCAAAATGTCACGACATATTTTACTGCCATTTTCTTGATCAATGTCGCGACATAGTTTGGAATATCACGACATTCTTCTTCATAAACTTCTCCAGCTATGTCTCGACATAAAAATCCATTGTCACGACATAAATTAGTCAGTATATCTCAAATTGTGTCACGATGGTCTTCATTTCTAGCTTGCACTCATCTTGATCCTTGTTGCGACATACTGCTACTGATTATATTGGAATTTTGTCGCGACATTCGAGTGCTATCTTCAGCTACGTAGTTCTTTCTCTTGTGATTTTCTACTTTTCTTGCTATAATTCTCTCTTTTTCATACAAAACCTGCAAAACAAAAAGTTGGTGAATATTCCATAATTCAACATTAAAATGAATCATATAGAATGATATTATAAAAATGGATTAAAAATATATGAGTTTAGGACTCATCATCCCTCCTTTTTTTGGAACAACATGTACTAGGCTTACCTATGAACTATCCGAAATAGGGTCGATCACTCCTGCATCTAACCACTTCAATACTTCTTTTCTTACCACTTCCTACATTGTCGGTTTGAGTCTTCTCTGAGCCTCCACTGAAGGTTTGTGACCATCTTCCAATAAGATCCGGTGCATACACATAGAGGGGCGGATCACCTTCAAATCGGCTAGAGACCATCCGATAGCATCTTTGTGATCTCGGAGTACTCTCAAAAGCTTCTCTTCTTCCATTGCTGTCAAAGATGCTGATATGATTATTGGTAAGGTTGAGGATTCCCCTAGATAAGCATACCTTAAGTGACTAGGTAGTGGCTTTTGCTTCAACTGTGGTGGTTGCTCAATCAAAGGCACTAAAGTCTGGGCGTTCTCTCCCAACAACTCATAATACTTTCTTCTATTCGGCTGGAAGGATTCCATCCATTTCACATACTTTTCGGCCTCTTCACCTAGTTTCTCCTTATCATTCTGCACGAGGCTAGTCTCCAAAGGGTCAGTCAAACTACTTTGGCTAGACACTATAGCCTCTACTACCTCTATCATAAAACATACATCGCTATTTGCTGGATGTCGCACAGCATTGAATACACTGAATCTGACCTCATCGTCTTACACTCTTAGTTTCAGTTCTCCCTTCTTCACATCAATCATAGCCTTGCCAGTTGATAGAAATAGTCTAACCAGTATAATGGGTATCTCCTTGTCTTCCTCCATGTCCAACACTATAAAATCAATTGGGAAGATAAACTTATCTACCTTTACTAGCACATCTTTATCACTCGAGATGTTTCAATGATACATCCACTTGACTATGAAGTGTGATCGTGGGTCTGAGCTCACCTAACCCCAGCGGAGTGCGAAGATAGATAAAGGCATGAGATTAATACTGGCCCCCAAGTCATATAAGGCTCTCTCGAAGATCGAGTTCCCTATCTTACATGGGATTGTAAAACTGCCTGGATCCTTCAGCTTCTAAGGTAGTTTCCTCTACAGAATAGCACTGCATTCCTCAATAAGGTTCATTGTCTCAAAATCTAATAACCTTCTTTTCCTTGATAGTATATATTTCATAAATTTGACATAGTTGGGCATCTGTTCCAATGCGTCTGCAAACGGAATGTTAATATGCAGTTTCTTAAACAATTCCATGAATTTGGTAAAGCGCACCTAATTTGTTCTCGCTGTGAGCTTCAGGATTCGGGACGGTGCGGAGGTTCATACGTAGCTTCTGTTTCTCAGTCTCTTTCCTTTCATCTGATCTCTCTACTTCCTTCTTCTCTTGGGGTTGCTCCCCTTGCATCTGATCTTTTGGGTTGAAGTGGTCTACCTCCTTAGTTTCCACTTCTCTTACCATTGGTGGTTGCCCCGATGTAGCTAATTATCTACCACTTCTTAAGGTAATAGCTTTAACATGCACTTTGCCTTAATCTCTTGGGTTTATCTCTGAATTGCTTAGCAAAGAACCACATTGCCTCTGGGTGACGAGTGGCGTAGCCGTTGCATCGAGTTTCTAGTAATGCTACTGGTTATTGATTAAGATTGTGATTACGCATATTTTCATTTATTTCATTCATAAAGGTTGTATGGGAAGTGGTGATTCTTCCAAATCCACTTTTTTCTCTAATGGCGGTTTGCTCACTTAAAGTGGTGACATGTTGTTCTGATTGTTCCTTCATCCATAGTTTTGATTATTCTGATTATTCCTCCAGCCTTGGCCTTGATTCTAGTTCTGATTTTGATAGGTGTTACCCCATCACGACCACATTATTGTAAATTTGGGTTCAAATCTCGACACATCTTGTGCTGCTCTACTATCATCCTAGCCCGATTGGCATTCCTATGTCTTGTGTTGTCCCCCATGATCATATCTCCCGAGGTTAGTGCGAATGGCATTTCTTGCACCTTGCTACCTTTATAATTTTATTAGGTGAGTTGTGCGACATGATTTACTAAGTGCGCTGGGACCTGTGTCCACGGTGCCTCCTAGCAACTTCCTTGGTGTGACACATCCTAGGCCACTTTGATTCTTAGTGGTAGCCCGTATCCTCTAGGATTTTATATGCTTGGTTTGTAGTCTTCGTGAAGCGCCTAGCAAGGCATACATAAGCATTACAGTATAATCACTTATACGTTTTAAAATTATGGAGTTCGTACATTGGCCGGGTTGATAGTGCCCTACGAGATATCCTCTCTTGAGAGTATATTCGCCTATCTATGATAGGGTTTATTACATCTGCGTCTGACCTTGGACTCGAAACACTTGAATGATTAAGCCTAATCGCCACACTTAGAGCCCAGGGAGGTCTACACTCCATGGTTACCAAAGTGTCACTTTGCACCGGATCCTTGGGAGTCACCAACCTCTCAATCTCGATTCTGTGGGAGCATGCTAATGTTGTGGCTCACCATCATTTAAATAAATCATGGAAAATAGAGCAAGTCGATATTAGATCCATCAATATACTAAATAGAACGGAATTAACAATTAATCCATATGAATGTAGCAAGGAGTAAGTGATAAAACCACTAGAAATAAATCTAGAACATATAGATTTCATTACAATCATAAAGTTTTCAATCGGTAGGTGTTCGAAGAAATGCAAAATATAGAAGTGCACCTGATACCTACTCATTCACACTTGTGTCTTGTCTTAGTCTCTCCTCCTTTTCTCTTTCCATTCATCCCACACCTCCTCCCCCCTTTTGTACAATATTCTCGCACAAAGTCAGGGCGACATCACGGTTGGAATGTCGCAATGTCGGGCTAATGAAGATGGACACATCATCTGACCTCAATGTCGTGACATTGGGATGTCATGACGTTAGAGCTGGGCTCTCCATTCTTCTTCTCCATGCTTCCATACAGCCTTTAAATGTCGTCGTTTTCCCTAAAATGCTCAGGAAATCGAGTATCATAAACAAGGCGATAAACACACTTATTACTAAATGAAATAAACTGAAAACATGATAAAATGTGGGTATATGATGAGTGTTTTGGGCACTCATCATATTAGAATGAAAAGGTAGATGCGCTGGCAGTAGTAGTTGCATCCTCGTCTGGCGATATTCCTCCTGTCTATCTCAGGCCCAGGCATCATCGATTCACGGTGACGGGTAAGCGAAATAGGTGGAAGCTCGTTCTTCTAAGATGACTTGATAGGTCTTTATTTGAGCTTAAGAGAATTTCTAGATAATAGGATTGAAGCCCAAAAGTTCAAGTCCAGAAGACTAGATTTTCCCTTGTGAATGGACAATTATATAAACGGTCTCTAGATGGGCCATATCTCAAGTGTCTCACCAGTCAGTAGGGGTAGTATGTATTGGAAGAACTCCAAGAAGGAATATGCGAAAACCATCCAGGCGGCAAAACTTTGGGTCATAGGGCCTATACGTAAGGTTATTATTAGCCAACAATAGAGCAGATGCAGCCACCTACGTCAAGAAGTTCAAGCGTGATGAGTCTTAAACTCATCTATTTTAAGTCCATATTTCTTGCTTGTTTTTATTTTGAGCTATTTTAAATTGCAGGCCTTGGAATATTGCAAACTTGTGTTTTGCGCTTTAATTCAAAGAAAAATCAACAATAAAAGAGAAAAAGCAGCAAATTCTGCCTTGATCTATGTCACAAATGAAAATTGTGGGTCGCGACAAACTTCCAAGTAATTAGAAGCTGGAGTGTCACAGCTTGTTTCTGTGTCGCTTGGCACCATAATCGATTGTTAATGATTGAGAGTTGGAGTCTCGACAAAGACGGCGGTTGCGACAAGAATCGGAAAAACCATGCATCAGTGGGAACAAGATAGTTTGTGTTGCGACACCAATCTTTGAAGCGAAGGCCAAAATATTTTGTGATAGAATCCTCTCTATCAGTGCGACCTGTGACATGGAAAGATTTTTGAGACGGAAAGATGCTAGAAGAAGTTTGGAAGTCCGCAAACAAAGGGTGCTTAATGTATGAGACTAACCCCTAATTGCAACAAGAAGGAGGACTAATGTTGTGGCGTACTTCAAGCTTAAAGGTGTTTTGATGTCGTGACGAGAGATCTTAGGGCGCGACATATAAATCAAAAATTTGAACCTGAAAAGTCTACATGCATATGAGGAAAATGAGTCACAACACGAGAATGGGGCTTTTGCGAGACAAAGGTGTATCGCGACATAAAACTAGGTCGCGGCAAGGGAAAATATACTACATGCGAGAAAAAATGTTGTGTGACATAACATGTGGGGTCGCGACATGCGAAACATCCCAAACCTGGCTGAGTCCCCAGTTCACAACATAAAAATGAAGTTTGTGAGGAAACGGTAAGTGGCGCAGAGAACTACTATCGCGAGTAGACTTTTTGGGTCGCGGCCAGGGGATAACAATAGCAGCGAGCGGTGTTGCAGCAAGAACAAGAACAAAAATGCTGTCGGTAGTGAGAGAAAAGGCTAGGTCGCGTACCAGATTTCAGGAAGAAGCGGCTCGGCTGACCTTTATGCATATTAAGAAAACAACATCGCGATTCAAATCCCGGGAAGAACATACCAAACTTGGGTCGCGAAATCAACAAAGCTGCCTTTGAAAGCAGTGTGCGACATGGGTATCGATGTTGCGACATAAATGTTTGAGGAATGAACAGAATATTGTCATGACAGAGTTATCATAGTGAAAGAAACAAATATCTCGCAACAAAAAAAAAAAATATGATGTCGCTGACTCAGCGAGAGCCGTCTAAGATCTTCGTCCTTGTGACATTTGCATACTTACAACCAAGGACCCTAGACGAAAGAGCATAAAAACTACATCATGACACAACTTTCAGGTCGCGACTGAGAAGACAACTTGGTCCTAAAATTTAAGGATTCATAAAAGAAGCATTGAAGTTAGGGCTGAACTGGAGCTACATAAATAGAAGCATTTGCGGAAGCGAGGTAAATCAAGTCGGCAGCGAACCAAGAGTACCTAAGTGAGGACTTTGTATTATATTTTTCTTTTTCTTTTATTTTTATTTTTCTTATTTTTCATTTCTTCGTAGATTAGCATTAGCGTGATATTTGTTTCATTACGAGATCTAAAATAGTAATTTGTTCAAAAGTTTTGAAGTTGAAATTTAATGTTGAAATTCATTTGCGATTGTTGTTTAAATACAATGAACTCTAGACAAAAGCTGGAACTCATTTCTTCAGTTGATTGCAGTTACAGTGGAATTTTCCTTATCAACATTTCAATGTATGCTGTAATCCAGTTTTCGAGAACACGACTTCCACTGGGAAAGATCTAATGTTAGTTATGGTCTTTTCTGCAAATTAAGAAGAAAATTTCCTGAGTTGAATTTTGAGTTTATTTGAATGGTGTTGTTCCTGGAATTATTTGTTCCCAAATTTTAGTAGCTTATACACATGAAGGATTGTGTTTGGCTCTGATTTCCAAGAGGCCCTCTGAGTGACACAGAGATGGAGATTCCTGAGAGCTTAGACCAGTTACTTGGGGGTATGTTAGACTAACATTGAAGAACTAGTGAGCTCTGAAAGGTTACTTAGATAAATCCTCAATTTGCTCATGGTTTGAGAATAGGTTTAGCGACATATCAATTTAATCAATTAGAGATCTCTCCTTGGTCTGGAAGAATGATCTTGATTTTGCGTTAGCATGAGATCTAATCAAGGAAAGAGAAAACTCTTCCAGATCTTAAGGATGAGACATCATTCTTGTTGTAGAGATATTGCAGCTGCCCGATCTTGGGAAGCAATAAATCTACAGTCATAAGACATGGGTATGTTGCATTGGAAAAGAAAAATACCCAGATCTTACAGAGAAATTCTATTTACAAGTAATTTATTAGAATCATGTTTCAAGAATGAACATGAACCTCTATTCGGTGAAAAATATGGTTAGAGGAGGAATCCAAACTATACTATCTTGCCTCTTGAAAAATTCATATTCCAACTCAAGGAAAAACAGAATGAGATTAGGATGTAGATTGACAATTACACGGCGAGTAGGAAATCCACGATGTTTACTTCCAACAATGATTTGGTTCAATCCAGTATACATTTAGGATTTAACTTTTTCTTTTATATTAAATGTAGGATTCTAGTTTTTGAAATTCTTATTAGGTTACTAAATTTTCATCTAAACTAGACGTTCAAATAGAGTAACACTTGAATAGTTGGGGTAATTGAAGTTTAAATTCCTTTCAATCTCTGTGGGAATGATATCCGAACTTGTAGGTCCACTTTATTACTTGTACGACCGGTGCACTTACAGTTTTTAAGACCAAATTAAATCTTTAATCGACTTTAGTGACACAAATTATTATTCTTATGAGTATACAATGTAAATTTTGGTATGGACAAGTTTTTGGTGCCTTTACCTGGGTTTCTAGTTGGTCTTTGGTAATAGTAGCAGAAATTTGTATATATCATTTGGTCAAACAAGTTTTTGGCGCCGTTGCCGGGGATTAATTGGTATTCTTCTAGTAAAGGTTTCAATAATTTAAATATGCAGCTTTTTGGTCCTAACAAGTTTTTTGTTTGCCGTTCTTGGAGTTAATTTTAGTCTTAGTAATGGTTTGATAATTTGAATATACCTGACTTTTGAGTGCAACAAGTTTTTGGCGCCATTGCGGGGATATAAAAGAAATTAAAATCAATATCGACAAAAAGAGAGAAATGTTAATTTGGGTATTTTCTTTGTTTTACAAAAAATTTCATAAATCAACAAAAAAATAGTTTTGTCTTATTGGCTGAATAAACTCTTGAACTTTTGGAAGCTTAATGAATATGTTTTTATCAACGGCTCTATTTGATCTCGTGTGTTTCCACTTTACCCGGGGAAAATATTAAATGCACGAAAATCAGTAAGGCTTCACGCCTCTTGATACTTAAATTGAAAAAACGTTGAAAAATCTGAGAAAAGCTACCAGTACTGAAGAGAGAAGTATGGCTAATCAAATAGAAAGATTGCAGACTATTCCAGAAGAAGAAAAAGTAAAAGAGACCCGCGAGCTGGCTCTGATAAGAATTTTGGAACTATCATTGAAGAGTACTCTACAATGAGACAAACCCTTATTGAAGCAAACAATTTTGAGCTGAAGCCAGCTTTGATTACAATGGTTCAACAACACCAGTTCACTAGTCACCCTTCTGAAGATCCAAATGAGCACTTGGGGAGATTTATGAGGATGGCAAACACTGTGAAACTAAATGGCGTAAGACCTGATGTAATCAAGCTTCAACTCCTCCCATTCTCATTGAAAGATGTGGCAGCCACTTGGTTTGACTCACTACAAGTGGGATCAGTGAATACATGGGAAGAACTGGTGGATGCATTCATGAGCAGATTTTTCCTCCAGCTCTCACTGCTGAGAAAAGACAAGAAATCATTGTGTTCAAGCAAGGGGAGGATGAGAGTCTCTACACAACATGGGAGAGGTTCAAGAGATTGTTGAAGAGGTGCCCTATGCATGGGATAGATTTGACAACTCATATGGACATTTTCAACCATGCCATGAATTATACCTCCAGTATAATTGATGCATCTATTTAATGGAAGTTTTAAAAGAATAAGTGCGGAGGAGGAAGAGCGGGGTGTGAAGACCTTGCCAAATGCAACACTACAAGACTCCATGAATCTTCATGGAGCGCTTAATAGAATGAAATTATCGATTGGATTAAGACCAGATCTCTGACCATAGAAGCTAAGCTTGATGTAGTAATGAACAAGTTTAGTAGCAATGAGATGAGGATGCACACTGCACATGAAGCAGGAGTAGTGAGAGAAGGAAGGAGAAGTAGTGCTAAAGGGTTTGAGGAAGCCCTACCAAGTTGAGGAAACAAAGTATATGAATGGCGGAGAGTTGCACTTCAGAAGCCTGGCCCCGACTTGCCAACACACTGTCGGCACTGAAACCATGAAAGCTTTTCCTATGGTGGAGGATACAACATGTCCTAGACATGGACACTACCATCGCTTATACTCACTTCTAGGTTTCAATACAACAAAGAAAATAGGGACAACAGAGGAGAGTATTGATTCGTGCCACAAGAGGTGATCCGAATCAACAATATTTGTTTTTATACTCTTCTCTAATGCCGTAGTCAAGCTACTACAAGATAGCGGTCTATATTCGAACACGGGATGGGTTTTCATCCCACGAATGATTCGTGACACGTTTGAAAAAATGGTGACTTTTGTTCGATTTTTGGATTGGGTTAAAAAACAGGGAGTTGGTTGTCCACCGATAACCGAAATAGCTTAAACTGGCATGTAAAATGGTAACCTTGAAGGCTTGGGTCACTATCTTGATAACATGGGGGTATTAAAGTGTCCTCGGTTGCTTGCACAGTGGCTAATGACATAGTCAAAGCCAAACCGGATCTTGTTTAGCTATAAAAACCCCAACCCTATAACCACTCCGTGATTGAGTCAAATCAAATACTAAGCATTCAATGTCCAGCTTCATTGAAACCCTAGCATTTAACCTCTACTCAATGGCTCGTAAATGACATCTAAAGATTGTCGCATCTACTATTAAGAATGCACGGAACCCTAAAGCATGATAAGTATTGACCAAGAGAAGACATTAACGGCATTAAACCCTAGTTTGTAAAGTTTGGAACCATAAATGCAAAGATCAGATTACTTAAAGCATGAGACAACTCCGCAGAGTCCCAAAACTAAGCTAGCAACCTCCTCTTCTGCGCTTTAAGGCTTAGCTACATCCCTTGAGTTGTCATCCTCAAGGGGTGGCTCGGGCACGAAATGAGAGAAAGAGAGAGAGAAGAGAGCAAATAAACCTAAAAACTAAAGCTATGGAAGATTTATAAATGAAAAGAAGTTACAAAGTTGTAGGGGAGCTTATATACTAACCCCAATGTGTGAAATGACAAAAAGACCTAAAATATGAAATTAATAGGGACAAATGGTAATTGTCTCAAAACGGGTCGTTGGAATCAAAAACATCAAACAAATATCAATGCTAACCTTGCAAAGCCAAACCAAAAATACATTTCCCAGCAATACTGAGGTCAATCCTAAAAATCTCACACCAACTAATGAGGTGCGATTAATTGCAAGGAAGCAAGAAAATGTAGGACAAAGCATGCATGGAGATTGAATCAATGAAGAAAAGCTCAGACTAAAGGAGCAAGCAAAAAGATGCTGAAATAAAAGACAAAGAACAGTGAATGTCTAACTAGGGACACTAAATTGAGCAAAATTTTCTGGAAGGCAACCTGCAGAATTTTCTAAAAGTTTTAATAGCTTGAGTACCAATCGAATCTTGTGTTCGAGGTCGTAGTTTATATTTTCAAGAGGTTTTATTTTCGCTTTTGTTCATTTTCGTGGACAACAGAAGCAAAATTCAAGAAGAATTTCATTAGACGCCAGAGTATCTCAAATTAAAATATGCAGTAATTAACTACAAGGGGGAGTATTTTCATTCCCTAAACTTATTTCAATGATACTATATATTAATTCTTCAGGGAAATTCTTCAGTCTGTTTGAAAGCTTTGATTAGTGTTTTCATGATGATGAGATAGTTGTTCATGATTGAATTGATGATTTTCTCTCGTTACTAAATATGTCCTCACAATGCTTGAAATGAAAATTTGAGACTGAGTCACAGGAGGATTAATCGAAAGAAGGCGCTTCAAGTCAGGAAATGGGAAACAACTTGGTCGCGATAAAGAACTTGGCCGCGGGCATTATATTATAAGTGAGGAAAAAGGGTTGTTGCAACAAGAAATTTAATGGTCAAGAAAATTTATAAGAAGATTAGATCGCAACATTAGTGTCTTACGCGACGAACTCAATTCGAATATGTTGTCGTGACACTGTTTTTCCTGTTGTGACAAGAATTTTTGAAACTAAAGTAAATGGCAATAGAAATAGTGTCACGACCACCTTCAAACGGTGTCGTGACCCACTTTTTAGTTTGCAAAAACCAATCTCTGTCACGCCAGGAATTTGCTTGTCGCGACCCAGATTGTAGCCTGTAGGCAATTGATTGAGTCCAATAACATGTGTCACGACAAAATTTTCTAACGTCAAGACTAGTCATTGTTGTGACAAACCTAAAGTGTGTCGTGACATGAGGTTTTAAATAATAAAGACTGAAGCGAAAATATTAATTTTGATGGTCACAAAATAAATTCCGCAGTTAAAATTAAAGGGTGCACAAGTAGACTTAATCATTTATCATTACACACACGAAGAGAAATATCCATTTATTGAGCCATAAACTGAAGAATGTTTCAAAACTGAAAAGCCTTCCTCCTTCCAAATACCTCATATCATTCACACCTTTAGCTAATTTCACCTCTCTACCTTTCTTCGTCTTCCCTAAATACTAGACTTCAGTGACCTTAAACCCCAAATCCAAATCTCATCGATGGCAGAACCCCAGAGCTTAGTCCCAAACCTCAACGAGATGATGGAAGAATACAATAATCAAAGAGGAGGTTCATCTCGGAACCTCAGCCGAGACAACCCAAGAAGTGTAAACTGCAGGTGCAAAAGAGGGCACGTAACCTCGGCCGTAAAGAAAGAAAGAAGAAAAGAATTGAAAGAAGTAGAGCTGAGCAAGAGAAAGAAGCAGAAGACAACAACAAAGCTTACTTCGTATAGAAGTTTACCTTCTCGAAAGAGAATCTGACTGATAAAGGTTTTATTTTATTAGAGAAAGGGGGTTCAGTACTTTCATCTCATTGTTTGCAGAAATCATCGAAAAAAAGGGGTTGGAAACTGTTCTGCAAGCACAAGCCACCTAGTTATGTTGTAGTGGTCAGGGAGTTCTACTCCAATATGATAGACATAAAGGAAGATGCAGTGTATGTCAGAGGAGTATGGGTCCCCATGGGTCATGAAAGGATTGTTCGCAAATCGTGATTCTAAAATGGGTCTAAATACAAGAAGTTTCGATCGTGAGAACCCAACCACGAAAAATAGTGGGTTTCTAATCCCGTGGAAAGGGGAAATGGAACCAACGAAGAAAAAAAACCTTCATGAATCCATCCCCAGGGGTTCCAACGTAATAGCCAAGGTCCTGCTCTTATTTATAGTCATATAAATCCCATAGCATCTTTTGCACAATATGAAGAATTAAATATCATCTTATATGCCTTACTATGTTATGTTTGATGGGAAAATAATTGAAACATCTTTCAAACCTTCACAAGGTTGTAAGAGACTAATCTCCTATCTCAAATATTATCACCAAACCCCATATTTCGTCGAGGTGGTATAGGCATAAGAGGAAACCTACCCTAGGACTTCTCCTTTGACATTGAAAGGGGTCATCAAGGGCCCAAAGAGAAGAAAAAGGAAGGAGGTGGAAATTGTAGAAGTTGCAGAGAAGACTTAGGAAGAAGAAAAACAAGAACAAGTGGAGATGGAACAAGTCCCAAGGGAGTTTTATGCGCTTGGAAGATGAATTTAGGCAGATTAAGTCCAAACAATCTCCTCCTCATGTAAGGGAAAACTTTTCTTAACCAGCAAAGTGCTCCAAGGGCAACACAGGAAATAAAGAAATCATGGAGATGCTGGTCTCAATGAAAAGGAAATGGAGGAGATAGAAAAAAGTGGGAAAAACAACAAAGAATAAGAGAAGAATTTCTAGAGAGAAACTTCAGAAGAAGAGAACAAAGATGGGAACAACTTCTCAAGTAGAGGGAAGAGGAATGGAAGGAAGAAATGGAAGAGAGAGAGGTTATGCAAAGATCGACTCCGAAAAATACAAATTTCACAATGATAAGCTAAAAGGGATGAAGATGTGTCAATCTTTTAGACAAAAGAGAAGAAAAGTTATTGAAGTATGTCGTTGTATGCGTAGGGGTTCAAGCATTCTACAAATAATAGCTCATGAATTTGGGGAAGTTTGTGCGTAAGAGGGACAATGTCAGGGAGATGGACAACAACCACGTACACAAAGTCAGGAATGAAAGTCTAGATCAGGTGGATTCAAATTTAGTGAACATACACACTATGCTCACTGAACTTGAAGGAACCATGAATAACATAGGAATGAGGCAAGATGAATTGATCACTAAGGTGGAATATACCAATGATCATTGCCTCTTCAATAAGGAAGAACCTCTAGAGAAAGAGAGACCAAACATCACAATACCCAAATTTCCTCCATCTCTAGCTAGTTTCAACCTTGAACCTCCTAACCTAAAAATTTCCAAATCCTACAAAGAAGGAGAGATGAACCTCTCAGAGTCTTCTTTTTCTCTCCAAACCAAAAATTGTAATCATCCTCTTAATAAAAGTTCAACATAAATTTTTTGAAAGATTCTGTGTCAAATTTTCATCATCAAGTAATTTCTTATTAGATAATATTTTTGTTTTGAATAAATGAATGAATCTGATGTGAAAAATCAGTTGTTGCAGCATGTTTGGGTTGAAATTAATATATTACAATTGTTGGTGTGTTGTGATGTTTTGAGATGAAAGCATGATCAAATGAACTCTTTAACTTGATTAGAACAACACAACAACAAACTACTCAGAACCAAACAATATGTGAATTGAAATTATGGTAGGCCTCAATGAATTGGAAAATTAAGTTGCATGTGTATTCTAGAATGAAGTTTTAAGTTCAGATTTAAGAAAATGTAGTAATTGACTGCACAAATAAGACTTTTGAAACTATTATATAAACAATAAGGTCAGTGAAAGTCCTGAAAAAAACAATGCATTATGGTCAAAATGGGTCTTAACAAATTGTAAAGTGATTAGGGACATCTTCACGTTCGGGCCACAGCCAAACACCCAAGGTCCTAAACCTGTTAGAATATTAGTCAAGGCGAATC
Organism: Tetrastigma voinierianum; assembly: GCA_016808115.1. Lineage (NCBI taxonomy): Eukaryota > Viridiplantae > Streptophyta > Magnoliopsida > Vitales > Vitaceae > Tetrastigma > Tetrastigma voinierianum. Next base: position 181,069 of record JAEQBH010003875.1, read on the forward strand.
CTAGGCAATACCACTAACAGGAAGTGATATAGGCCATCCTTGGAAGTTTGAGTCTTTCAAGCCTACCTTCATAATATGCATAAGCATATACTCTAGTTCCATATTTTAGCCAATTATCTAGTTTCTTCATTTAAACAACAAAAAGAAAGCCTCAGACCCTCCTTTATTCTAATTCTACAGTAAAGAACCCTTATTTGCTCAGGTTTTAGGACAAGAACTTCATAATACAGAAAATGACAAGTTTAGGGGAATGTTATTTTGATTTAAAAGGAAACAAGAATGAAGGAGGGAAAAATAAAAGAACAAATGAAGAAATGGAAAAGAATGTAGAGATGAAGTCAAAATTTGTAAATTGTCAAATGGGATTAAGTATTGTCTCAGGCCTTTCCTTTCTTGAACAATTAATTTAGGTGTTTCAACACTCCAAGACTCCCATCGCCAACTGGTATAGGAGTCAACCCAAAGTTCTCTAAGAGTGGTAGAAAGCCTAAGAAGACAAGACATTACACTAATCCTAAAAATTTTTGACAAGTAAAAGAAAAGCAAAAAGGAGACTTCTCTCTAAAAGATGCCAAGCTGAGAATAGGAAATATGATACATCAAGGAAAAGTTTGGGGGAATATATTTTCAAACATTAGTAGAAAGGAAAAGGATGAAGGACAGAGGCAAAGATACACACTTGAAGAGTGAAATCTAGGTAATTTTTTAGCCTAAATTCTCCACCCTACTCACCCTAGGGCGTTAATGAGACGAGACAACCCGCGATACCTGGGACCCGACTCTACTAAAACTTATCAAACTGACTGTGAGCCTCGACTGAGGCTCGAGCCTCGACTCGTAAATGTTAACTAGTCGAGTCGAGCAACTCGTAACTCCGACTAAAAGCTCCTCATGAAACTGAATATTTTAAAGTATAAATAAAAGTTTTTTTTTAATTTTACATTCTACTTCTTAGGATGACATAAATAATATATCTCTATTTTTTTATTCTTAAACAATCATACATTTTTATTATTTATTTAGTTTTAAATATATTTATTTTAAAAAATAATTAATTTTCTTCTTTTAAAGAAAAGATGTAAGAGAATAGGATATTATTCTATAAATTATATTAATAAGTTAGTATTTATAAACTGATAAATATATATATATATATTCCATACACCCCATTCTCCTAAAGTTGGATATATAATTAGGGGTGCTAATGTGAAGCGAGACAACTCGTGAGCTACTCGGACTACGACTCGATCGGCTGGTCAAAAACGGCTCCCGGTGGCTCGACTCGAGCTCGGCTCGACTGAAATATTAGCGAGTCCAAGTCAGGCTCTCGGCTGGTAAACTGAGCTTCGAGCTCACGAGCTCGACGCTCGAAATGTTAATGACTCGGCTCAGAGGCTCGGTTGAACTCGAAGCTCGGCTCCGTCATTGCTTTTACTAACCTGCATTCCTGTCAAACTCTACAAGCCTAAAGACCCTAGTAATTTATATGAAATTAGTGCCCTTACACATTAATTGGAATTATTATGAAAAACAAGCGCATGGGACTTTGAAGGCTGAAAGAATTGCAATCAACATGTAGAGATCTGGAAGTTAACTAATCTGCTTTAAGGGATGAAGAAAACCATCACACACACACAGAGTTCAGGATTAATTGACTAAATTGTTTATATTTAGAATTCATTAGTCTGTTTGTAACAATAATTGAAAATTTGTCTTAAGTCAGAACTAAAAAACTAAATTTGAAATTGAGTTGCAACTAACTGGTTTAAATTCAGGTTGTAGATTTTCAATGCAAAAAAGAAAATTTTCCTTAAAAATAAAGTTAAATTGTTTGAGGACAAACAGATCTTCTTTTCTTTGCTTAAGGACAAGAAAAACTTTAAGTTTTGGGGAATTTGATGAGTCTTAAACTCATCTACCTTTAGTCCATATTTCTAGCCTATTTTTAGTATTTTCAGAGCTATTTTAATACCAAATTATGGAATATTTGCCAAACTTGTGTTTTGCAGGCTTTAATTTAAGAAGGAGAAAAATCCGTAGAAGAAAAAGCGACCAATTCACGATAATCTATGTTTGAAATTGTGTGTGTCATGAAACAGGCTTCAAATTGCAAAGCGAGTGCCGCAACAATGTTTCTTGTGTCCACGAAGACCATAATCTAATTGTTGACAATTGAGCTAGGTAAGTAATGGAAGGCGATGATCGAGAGAATGGGAAAACATATACACGCGTCGATTGGGAATAGATGATTTACGTATTTACAACATAATCTGAACTGAAGGCAGAATATTTGTCACGAAAAAATCCTCTCTGTCGCGACACTGACTTCTGCAACATGGAAAAGTTTGTTGAGACAGAAAAGATGATGGAGAAGAAGTTTAGGTCACGATAAGAAAACTAGGTCGCGACAAAGTATGCTTAATATATGAAATGACCTAGTTGCAACAAGGAGAGTTCATGTTGCAACGTACTTCAAGATTACAAGGTGTTTTGATGTCGCGACAGAGATCTTCAGGTCGCAACACAGAAATCAGCAGAACACAGAAAAGTCCTATCGCGACAGGGATAATGGGTCACGACACGAAGACAAGCAAAAGGCAGACAAGTTATGTCGCGATAGAAAAACTAGGTTCACTGTGGGAAAAATATCTTCATACGAGGAAAAGTGTTGTCGCGACATAACATATTGGGAATTGCGACATACAAAACATCAAACCTATAGCAGTCTAGGTCGCAACATAAAAAATGAAGCTGCAACGAGGAAACAGGCTAAGTGGCGGTAGGAACTACATCGCGAAGCGGACTTTTAGGTATGCAAGATAACGATAATGCAAACGGAGTGATGTTGCAACATGAACGAAACGAGAAATGGTGTAGCCTTATGAGAAAAGTTGTTCGCGACACCAATTTGAAAGCGGCTCAGCCCGACACTTTATCGCAACTAAAACATATCGGTGAAATCGAAGAATTTGGAAACTTGGTTGCGACATCAACTTGTAGAAGAGCACGCCTTTGAAGCGATGTTACGCGCGGTATCGATGTTGCGACATAAATGTTGAGGAATGAACGCATAATATTGTCGCGACAAAAACTTTTTGTGACGAGTTATCTATCTTGAAAGAAAGAAAAATGTCGCTGACAATATATATATATATATATATATATATATATATATATATATATATATATATGTTATCGCTGACTTTCAGCGAGAATGAGTACAAGATCTTCGAGTTGTGACAAACGAATGCATACTTGCAACAAGGACCTGCAACAAAGAACGCAAAACTCTGTCGCGACACAACTTTTAGGTCACGACTGAGAAGACAACCTGAGCCTAAAATTTAGGGATTCATAAAAGAAGCATTTAAGTTAGGGCTCAAACTTTTAGGGCTCTATAAATGGAAACGAATGCGGAAAGCAAGGTAGTCAAGTCAGCAACGATGAACCAGAGTACTTGGGGAGATAAGGACTCTTTTGTATTATATTTTTCTTTTTTCTTTTATTTTTCTTATTTTTCATTTCTTCGTAGATTAGCGTTAGCGTGATATTTGATTTGTTAGTAGATATAAAACATTAATTTGTTCAGAAGTTTTGAAGTTGAAATTCAATGTTGAAATTCATTTACGATTGTTGTTTGAATGCAATGAACTCCAGACAAACGCTAGAACTCATTTCTTCAATTGATCGGCGATTCACGATTGGAAATTTTCACGTCGGTATTTACGATATGCGCTATAATCCGGTTCGAGAACATGACTTTGCGGGAAAGATCTGATGTTAGTTATGGTCTTTTACGCAAATTGATAAGAAAATTTCACGAGTTGAATTTTTGAGTTTATTTGAATGGTGTTGTTCTAAATTATTTGTTCGTTTATTAACTTATACCCATGAAAGGAGTATTGTTTGGCTTTGATTTCTAGGAGGCCCTCTGAGTGACATAGAGATGGAGATTCTGAGGAGCTTAGACAGTTGCGCAGGAGGTATGTTGGAGCTAACATTGAAGAACTAATGAGCTTTGAAAGGTTACTTAGATAAATCCTCAATTTGCTCATGGTTTGAGAAGAATAGGTTTAGTGATATATCAATTTAATGTAATTAGAGATCTCTCCTTGATGCGGAAGAATGATCTTGATCTTGATCCACGATGTTACTTGTAGAGATCTAATCAAAGAGGAAAGAAAACTCTTTTGGAATCTTAATGATGAGACATCATTCTTGTTGTAGAGATATTGTAGTTTCCCTGTCTTAGGAAACAATAAATCACACCAATCCCCATAAGACATGGTATGAAGTATTGGAAAGAAAAATACCCGAGATGCTACAGAATTATATTTACAAGTAATTGATTAGAATCATGTTTCAGGAATGAACATGAACCTCTATTCGAGTGAAAGTATGGTTGGGGAGGAATCCAAACTCATACTATCTTGCCTCTTGATAAATTCGATTCCAACTCGAGGAAAAACATAATGGTGCAGATCTGAAATTGACAATTTCACGCGTGAAATCCGGTATTTACTTCCGGCTGATGATCTGGTTTAATCCCCAGTATACATTTAGGATTTAACTTTTTCTTTTATATTAAATGTAGGATTCTAGTTTTTGAAATTCTTATTAGGTTACTTAATTTTAATCTAAACTAGACGTTCAAATAGTCTAACACTTGAGTAGTTGGGGTAGTTGAAGTTTAAATTCATTTCAATCTCTGTAGGAACGATATCCGGACTTATAGGTCCACTTTATTACTTATACGACCTATGCACTTGCATTTTTTAAGACCAAAGTAAATCTTTAATTGAGTTTAGTGACACAAATTATTATTCTTATGAGTATACAATGTAAATTTTGGTCTTAACAAGTTTTTGGTGCCTTTGCAAGTTAGTTGGTCTTTGGTAATAGTAGCATGGTTGTATATATCATTTAGTCGAACAAGTTTTAGCTTTTGGCCAAGCGGGGAGGATTAATTTTTTAGCCTTCTAGTAATGGTTTCAATAATTTGAATATGCACAACTTTTGGTCTAACAAGTTTTTGGCGCCGTTGCCGGGGATTAATTTTTAGTCTTCTTGTAATGGTTACAATTATTTGAATATGCACAAATTTTTGTCTAATAGACCGCTGCCAATGACAAGCCCCCATCTCAAGGGTGTCGGTTCAATATCTAACCACCATCACAAGCCCCTAGCCCTTCGCTTAATGGGGGATTGATATAGTTGGACACTTACTGCCCTAGCTCAAAAAAAGTTTTTATTAGTTGCCATTGACTATTTCAGCAAATGGATTGAAGTTAAACCTTCATCCATCGCCAGATAAAAGTTGTTCAATTGTTTAAGAACGATATAGTCTGCTTAGGTCGGATTACCTCGATCGATTATGGCCCGACAATGGGCACGCGTGTGAGTATTTGGATATTTTTCCATGAGTTGAAAATCAAAACTTGTATTTATTCAACCAGCGGTCTTTCGAGAAGAATAGCGTGGAAGCATCCGACAAACCTCTACGACGGCTTTGAAATAGCGACTACGTTCATTTAAGGAAAATGGGTAGATGAGCGCTACGTAGGTTCTTTGGGCTATAAAACAGCAATCGGAAGGCCGTGGGTGGCCCCATTAAATACTACCAGCGCGGAAGGAGGCCATAGTCTACATAAATTAGGGATGCCCAGCCGAGCGAAAATCCTTGAGAAGGCTATCTGAAGCCATTGCAGATTTAGATATGTCGGGACGAACCGTGAAGGCTACTTGGCGGTATGCGTGTATGGCATCATACCAACAAAGAATGACAAACCTATAAAACATGCATGTAAAGTCGCGTCCATTCCGAGCCGGAGACCTAGTCTTGAGAAGGGTCTTTAAGCTTGGTAGCCCACCGGTAGGTAAGTTCGACAGGTGGGAAGGGCTTACGATAATTAAAGTAGGGTGAGCTAGATCATTATGCATTGAATAAAAAAAGCGTATGGGACCTTGGTGCAGGAATATGGAATATATGCATCTTAAGGTGTTATCAATAAAGACTTTCTTTAGAAATGCATCAGAATAAATTTCCACTTTAAAGCATTTTTTCCAATTCTAAGAATATTATCAATAAAATTCCTTTAAAGGTATTATCAATTAAATTTACTTTAAAGTGTTTTCTTTTAATTCTTAGAATAGTCCCATGCTCCAGACAAGAGATGCTTTCAAGCTGCTAGCACATTTTAAACGGATGTGGCTCGTAGCTTCGACACTTTCAAAAGACCAAATGTGGCTTATAGCACTAGCCTTTCAAAATGAGACGTGACTCGTAGCACAATACTTAGCACCAAAGGTCGGACATGGCTTCTAGCTGTTGGCACATCTCCGTCTGATGGTGAGCTCTTAGCACAATTGGCTAATGTAACACCCCGAATTAGACCTTAGTAGTTTTATTACAGTTTTGTAGTATAAGAAAAGTAAAATTTGTATTTTTTGAATTTAAGTGCTAAGAGTGAAAATGATAAAGCCGGAATTAACCCAAGAGTCAAGGGTAAATTGGTATAATTTCACATTAAGGACTTAAAGGTCATAAAACAAGAAGAGTATATGTTAAAGTAGGAATTGTGATAAAGTTGATTTGCAAAAGAAATAATGAAGAAGGACTAGAATGCAATAAGGCAAACTTTAGGCCAAACTCCCTTAAGCCAAACATGGCCTTATAGTAGAGAACATTTCCCATTTGGCTTAGAGAAGGTTAGGGCTTACGGTTTGGAGGAGAACCAAATAGGGATTTGCTTTTCTCTCCATGTCTTGGGTTCTCCTTGTTCAAGTAAGAAGAAAGGAAGGAAGAAGAAAAGGTTTAAGCTTCAAGAAATCAAGGTATGGAACTTTGGTATGGAACTTTTGTATGGAATTCTTGTAAGGAAAGTATGGATTTGTCGGTTAGGAAACCCTCCTAACTCTCTCTTTGCCTATGTTTGGGTTTAAAGAACCCTATCTCTGTATAAAAGTGATTTTTGTCGGTTTTAGTTCAGTTTTGTGGTTGGTTTTGGGTTTTGGTTGAAAATTTCGGGCAAAAATAGGCAAACCTTCCATTTATGCAGAAATCCCAAGTGAGAATTAGGGATGGCATCGGATCGGATTTGGATCGGATTTTTCAAAATCCATATCCGATCCTAAATAAAAATAATATATCCATATCCATATCCATATACTACGGATAAAATCTAAATCCATATCCCTCCATGGATTTCGGATATTCTCAGGATATCGGATTTATAAAATGCAGCTATTTAGAGCGTATTTTGCTAACTTTATGACACTAGTTATAACTTCATGATTCATAAATTTAGGAATATAACTAAAGTCTAAAGTTCAATAAAACATCACAAATCAACTACTTTTATGCGTATTCCGGCAAATGATTTTCTAGAACTAGTATAATTAGTTCCTTACAAAATATAGAGTAAAAAATTGAAAAATGAGGCAATTGAATTTTAAAATTGAAAACTTGGAAAAGAATGAGAAAATAAATAAAATAAAATAAAACAAAATAAAAGAAATAATGTAAGAAATCGGTCATAGATCCGAGAATCGATCCTTTGCAATGGGTGTAACTTGAAAATCTATACCTCATGCTAAAAGAATATATCTACGACATTTTTATAATATGTAAGTTAATTTCATGATGTCTAGAATCATGGAAAAAAATCAATGAGACATTCTAAAGTCGTTTAATAATTTATTTTCAACAAAACATATACAGTGTGCCAGACTGGGTAAAAAACGGGACATTCAGAAACTTTGATTTGTTTTCACATCTACAATTTACTTTACAAAAACAGTAATTAAAAAAATCTAGAATGGTATAAAATTATTGGAAATTAAAAAAAAAAAAGTATTACAAACAGGTCAAATCAAATTTTTAGTCTAGAAATACAGTAAATGGACAAGTTGAAAATAAAAGAATTATGAAAAATCATTTACTTTACATGGCTCAGTTAAGAACATTATCCTGGCCTGGTTACTTTACAAAAACCCGATCTCTTTCCCTTTTCCTTTATTTTTATTTGGTTTAATTCGGAACCATCACATTACACCATTTACAAAATAAAATTATTATCATGGTAGCAAATATTTCATACACCCGATCCTGATTAATATTTTATTCTACAAACAACCAAACTCTGACTTACATTCTCCATAATTTGCACTTGCATAATTATTATTATTATTATTATTTTAATTCCACTCATGGAACCGGCACTAGACATGTTCGACACACAAGCATGATGAATCTCAGCATTTAAAGCCTGAAGCATGATGAATCTCAACATTTAAGCCTGAAGCATGATGAATCGATCTCAATATTAGAACATGATATATGTATTTTAGATTGGTAATGTTCGTGATGCAACCTGATATTATATTACAATGAGTGCAGCAATTAGCTACTCGATCTAAAATAAAAGCGAGAATACCAAATCACTAACTTTTGTCGAATGTTATGAAGGAATGGAGAGTTGCTTTAATGCTTTGACGTGATACGAACTACAAGCTTGTTTTGATTTCACGAACAGCGGATCGAATGAGTGTTTTCTTTTATAAATCAAAGCTGGTTTTTTCAGTGTACAAATTGGTGCCTTTATACTTATACTCGACAACTTCAAGTATAGACTCATTTCTATCAAAAGCACTTGAGCTATCTTCCATAAAACCACTCTCTAGTCTCTTCCTTCTTTCTTCCTCCTTTCCTCCTTTATATTAGATTAAGATTTATATGTGATGTGGGAGTTAGGGTTAGTGATGTTTGATTAGGACTTTGGTATTAAAATTAAAATTTACAATATTAGAATTAAAATTTGTGGTGTTACATTAAGGTTAAGAGTTTAGGGACTAAAAATCAAACGGAGGCCCGAGAAGATCGCATTTGTCGGACTTTCCTCTGCTTTCAGAGGAGATTAATGACTAAATACCCTTAGTAAGAGCGTGAGATAGAGCCGGTCATTAAAGAGTTTAAAGGTCACATAAGTTTAATTCTTATACGACAGGAGGGGCTTCTTACATTTATCAAGCGACTATCAAGTCTCTTTGGGTGATTCAAGAATGGTCAAAGCTCAAACATCTTGAGAGAATATGTCGATCCACACTTGGAAGATTAATGAAAGGCGTGGATCAGTATGGCACCTTGAGGCTTATCAACAAGTGGGTTTGTGGTGTTATAAGTTTAGAATTTCTTGTAATTTAAGTTAAGGGTTTTACAATGTTAGCATGTTTAAATTAGGATTTACAAATTACAATTAGGACTAGATTTATAATTTATAATGTTATTGTTAGGTTTAGATTTACATTATTATATTTTTAGTATTCATTTCTAACTTTACTAATTAGGATTTTTTAAAAATAGGCAATTAAATATTTGAATTAGTAATGTGAGATCATATCATATTATATAGTGTTATTACAAATTACAATTAATTCAAACATATTGTATCGGGGATATTATAACATTCAAATATTAATTCAAATATTACACACGTTTGGGAATTCGGATATGATACGGGTTTGGATCGGATATGCCCTAAATCCATATCCATTCAAAAATCGGTTTATCCATATCCATATCCATTATCGGTCAATAGGTTTCCTCTTTATTTTGTGGATCGGATCGGGTCGGAAATCCACGGATACGGACACATTTGCCATCTCTAGTGAGAATTGGTACTAAAAGTTGAGTACCGATACTCAAAGATGTTTTTAGCCCAAAGGATGTCATGCCCCTTCCCCGTCCCACAAAGCGAGAGTGAGGAGCGCAGGCTCCACAGGACTCTCTTTACGAGTTTCAGTTGTGTGAGCTGAGTCTTATAACAAAATCAGAATATCATATCTGAATGCAAAATAAAACTCTACTTAGTAGTGGTGTTTACAATGTTATTACATACAGTCCTGAGTCCCATTTACATATACATATACAAAACTGTACATTTACATAATCAGAGCGTAGAACCTACTTTGATGAACCCCTACTAGTGTGTTGGCCAATTTGTATACGAAGATCGTGGCGTCCTCATACAGCCACTACAAAATTCGGCTTAGGTGCTAGAGTTTTACACTTAGTGAAACATATGACTTATACATATACACATGCATTAATATTCTAGTCTGATAAGCATATAACGATATGTGGATGTCTGATGAGATATTAGAATTTATCATGAATTCATATAATAAACTTATATGTCTACTTGTACTTATAACAGACTTATACTTATTCAGGTCTTTTGTAGGACATATACTTGTACTTATAGCAAAATTATGCTTGTTCAGATCTCCCGTAGGAGTTACAGAGCTTATACTTATACTTTTAGCAAACTTATACTTGTATAGAGGTGCATTAGGTACTACAGGCTTAACTTATACGGGAGATGCAGTAGGTACCTCTTTGGCCAACTTGATATACATTTCTTTACTCTTATTCATCATTGATTCTTATCATATAGCCCGATTGGATTACCTAGACCGGTCATAAGAAATGGTAGGACGACATAAATTGCAGAAGGTCTTGTGCGATCTTGAGTGTTGTAGCTACACAAACGAAGTGAAGCACTAATAGAGCGTATGCGCCCATGTAATGAAGAGTCGTGGCTACTGGGTGTCGAAGTACTGATCAGTGCACCTTGCATATAACGACGTCATAGCACTAGCAAGAGTGTCGAAGCATTGATTAGAACGTGTCTGCCCACGTAACAGAAGTGTCGTAGCATTAGAAGGAGTGTCGTAGCACTAGCGAGTGCAGAAGCAACGATCGAGCGTGCTGCCCATGTAACCTGCAAAGTGTAGTAGCGCGAAGTCGCAGGAAGCAGCGATCGAGCGTGTGCGCTTGCAGTAGCGAGTGTCGCGGCACTGCGAAGTCGCCCCGATCGTAACATGTCTCGCCCCACTGCAATGTATGCTCGTGTCATTGTGACATCCGGTCTTGTGCATCTTGCCACCATATGTGTTCAGGAACTTACTATCTTATCTTAGGGGCATTAAGTTTGCCCACCTCGAACTCGCCGAGGCGGAGGTACAGTACATTTTTCACTTAGTTTCATTCTTATTTGAACCCCCACTAGTCATTTAATAAGGTTCCTATACTATCGGAGTACGAACTTGGGCTTAACAATGTAAGAATACCAAAATCGTGTCATAGAAGCAATGAATAAGATCACTTGGATCGGCACTGGCACTCAACTCGTTTCGTGAGTGGTATCGATCGGGTACCTGGGTGACCACCCCTCGGCTTCTCGGCACTCTGCACTGGGAACCGCCTGTATGGCGATTTTCAATTTTTACCTCACTTTTCTTCAATACATCTCCTCAATTGCTTCCTACATCAAAACCCACTATAGAATCCACCCAAAACCTCTCCACAAAGACTTGTAATGATGGTTTAGAACTTCTTATAACCAAACCCTAAACAAAGGATCCAAGAATCCACACAAAGTTCACAACCTATACAAAACCCTAACAATCCATACAAATCCATATAAATAGGAAGGATTCCATATTTATCTTATGCAAACTAGGGTTTTTCAAACCCAACTTCAATAAATCTAGGGTTAGGATTAATTCCTAACTAAACCCTAGGTTTGGGACAAGCTAATACCCATAACTTTTCCCTACAAAATCATAGTTCCATACAAGTTCCATAGAGTTCCATACAAAGTTCCTTACCTTTCTTGGCTCCTCCTTCTTCTTCCTTCTCTTCTTCTTCCTCTTCTTCTTCTTCCTCTTCCTTTTCTCTTCTCCTCTCTTCCTCTTCACGATTTTTTCTAGCCAAAAATGAGATCAAATTCTGCCTTTACCTTTTATAGTAATTTTTCCTTTATTTGCACTTAGGTCCTCATCTCTCCTTATTTACAAATCAAGTTATGTTATTTCCACTTCTTTAACCTATAATCTTCTTTATCTATGACTTCTATGTCCCATTTTGACAAATTACACCACTTTTGTATCTTGTACAACTTTCAAGTTTTCAAATTTTCTCACTTAAGAAATAATTACGAAAAATTTCTAAATGCACTTTATAATATACCCTAATTATGTTTAAAAACAACTATGGTGTATTTTCAGTGTTACAAAGGATGTTAAGTATTTAAGACTAAAGTTGAGTATCGTACTAAAGTTGTTTTGTATCGTGAGGATGTTAAGTACCCAGAGGAAAGGAGTACCTGGTGACTCAAAGTGGGTTAAGGTCCAGAGGATGCTGAGTATCAGACCTAAAGTCGAGACAAAACGGAAGTCGAGTACCAAAGATTGTGCTGAGTACCAATATTGAAAGTTAAGTACCAATATTGAAAGTTAAGTACTGCGATCAAAGTTGAGTACCAATACTGTGTTGTTTAAGGTCCGAGTATCTACCCTATAACCCCGTTTTTTGTTACGTTTCTTTTGTTAATTTCGAATGAAATACAAGATAATGTGAGGTGTATGAAATGCTCTATACCTCACCACCGAGGTGATGGGCAAACATTGTTTCTTGCCCCTTATTTGCTAAGGTGATTAAGAACAAACTAACAAGCTCGGAAACAAGTATAATTTGTATGCTTGCTTAAGAGAATAGGGAATGATTAGGCACCTCTGATCAGTGCTATGGCACTCCTGCTAGTTCTTAGGCACTTCTATTAAGTGGAAAGGCACGTCTCTGTTCAATGCTTCTAAGAATTCCCCGCTAAAGGTTACGACACTTTGTTACACGGGCAGCACGTCTGCTCTCGCTTCAAGATTTCCCTCGCTAGTGCTATGGCACTTCTATTATGTGGGTATGCACATCCCTATTTGTGCTTCAGCACCTCTATTCAGTATTGTATAGTATATTCGGGTACTTATTGTGTTGTGTCCCTCTCATTCATTATTACTGGTCTATATTGGTAAACATTTATACGATAAGAAAATGAATAATGAACAATAAGAAAGCATAAGTAATCGCCTCTCGCTTCATTCTATATTGTACTTACGAACTCCTATAAGATTTATTCTAAACTCCTACTTTAAGATATGAAAACCCCACATAAGAATGAAGAGAATCAATAATGAACAATAAGAAAGCATATGAATCAAGATGTTCAGAATGTACCCACGCGTACCTTTGTACAAGACTTGCTCGAACTCTACAGAGATATGAAACCCCAAGTATAAGAATTATGCTATATGAAAACTTTGTGATAAGAATTAGGTTATACGTAAACTCTAACATATGCATTATGTTATATGTATCCTGTAATTATGGACTACTTCAAGTGGTCATATATGTTATCTGTTTCCCACTAAGCTATAAGCTTAACACTAGTGTTTCATCCGTGTAGGTACTAAAGAGGACATCTGAGGCATTCCACATACAACAAGGCCAACACAACAATAGAAGTCTACCTGATGTAGGCTTTTTGATTTTGTTTTGGAATGTAAATGTAAAAGTTTTTAGTAATAGTGGAATTTATTTATGTACAAGTAAATGGGACTCAGGAATATTTACAAGACGGTTTAAACACCACTACAATGGTAGTACTATAAGTTTTATTTCCTTATGGATTTATATATGAAATGAGACCACTGATGTCCAAAACAAGGTTAAGGAATCTCAGTCATGTGTCACACCCCCTCTCTTCGCCTAAGCGGGGGTAGGGGCATGACAGCTAAAGCCAAGGCCCGAGAATGGTGTCTTGCCTATTGACCCATGTGAAAACCTTACAAGCTTCTAGCTCCTAAAAAACTTAACATTGATATCCATAAAGCAACTATCCTAGTTAAGATTTGTGTGAGGGAGTTGTGAGATAAATGGAATCAATGGTATAAGTAAACTAAGAGTTGTGAGATACAAGGAATCAATGGTATAAGTAAACTAAAAATTGTATTTCATAAATACGCTAATAACGTCAAAAAAAAAAAATACATATAAGTTCTAGCGGCCAAACAAAGTCGATTACAATAAAAAGGTGGAAGGGGAGAACTTAAGATGTTCCAACAAAGTCCTCAGCAGGAGCGTTCCTCTTAGGATCCTTTACCTTCTCTACCATTTTGCCCCGCTCGCCTGATGGTCAGGGCCTCAATGGCTACTGTGGCTCCAAGCAGGTACGAAAAACTCCGAGGGAGCGTGCTGGGAGGTTTCGTGGTATTCCATCTAGAACCTTTAGCTGGTCTCCGCAGATGTGTTTGAACGCACAACCCATGTTGCCATAGACGAAGATCAGCTCCAAGGCCTTCTGGTAGTCCTCCTATATAGCCTCTTTGTCTTTGCCCGCCTAAGATTGGAGATAAGACACTTCATCCTTAGCCGCCCTGATATCCAGCACAAGGGAAGTCCGCTCAACCTCCAAGCAAGCAACCTTAGCCTCAGCCTCAGCCTCAGCCTTGTGCCTAACCCTCTTCAAGATACTCCAAGGTCTCCTGACCTTTAGCCTAACCCTCTTCGCCTTGCCTCCTCGCGCCACCCGCCGCACGCAGCCTACCGAGCTACCTGAGCTTCTGCCTTAGCTTCATCCCTTTCTTTTTCCGCACCTGCGATTCTCTCTATGTCCTTCTTAGCCTTTCGTTCCCAATGCTTAGATCTACCCTTGGCTTTGCCTAGGCCTAGTGCTTAGAGGCGTGGGACCGAAAGCATAGCCGATCTTCTCAAAGATCGGGCCCATCCCTGAGTCCCTATGCTAACAGGCCATGTTTCGATATGAAAAACTTATGAAAGGAAAGGCATTAGAAGAAAACCATAATGTGAGACGCACGATCAAACAACTAGAAGTCTGAACATACCAACTCAATCGTCTCGTTAAAGTCATGGTTGCGAAAATGCATCCTGTCCTCGCACCATTACGAGAGGAATTTTTTATCTAAGTAAATTAAAAAGTGGAAAGGAATGGAATATTCTTTAGAGAGAGCTACCACCAGTATTCAAAGATTGGTAGGGTAGAGCTCACACATATCAACGACAAAATCGTCCCTCTTATTGAAGGGGTTCCAACAATTTGATGATCGACTGGCAAGATCCAGACCTGGGCAGACGCTGTCACCGTGGGCGATCCCACTCGATTAGTTTAACTAAATGAAGCTCAAGACTAACCCTGCCTGGGGCTCCCTTGGCTTTCTGGGGCTCCTAATTGCAAGGTTGAACCGCTCTAGCAGAGAGCAAAGGTGGCCAACATCCGTTCCTACCGAGGGTGCTCGCACATAACGTTATCGCTAAGAGGGTCCCCTACCAAATCCAATCCTCCGCACAAGAGTTCGATTAGTGCCCAAAAAGTTATTTCAACCCCAGTTTCACAGGTTTTGAGCGCTTTTTGTGTACTAATTGTTATAATTAACCCAATTGACATGTTCGGGTCCCTATTGCACTTCTGATCGCATTTCGGGGTTGTTTTTGTACTTTTTTGCATGAATTGGAAGCCAAATTATCGTGTCAATCCAATCATAACAAAAATCGGGTTGGATTTCATCAATTTCATATGGTCTTCATCACTCTAACAAAGCCTGAATGAAGAATATCAATGCTTGAAGAAATGGAACAAAGGCAAAGGGGGAAATCAGAAGCAATGGAACAAAGGGCGGAACAAAGGATGAAATTCGCCACGATGATTTCGCTTATGATAGCTACCATGATAGCGTAAAAGTACCGTGCATAGCGAAATTTCACTTTCGCTATGCCTCGTATTTTTCGCTATGATAACGAAAATCACTGTGCATAGCGAAACTCGCCGTGTTTTGGTTCCAACCACCTCGCTTTGTGTAATCTCCCATTTTGTCCCTATCAGAATCTTATATTTTTGGTATTTTTGGTTTTTCACACTCTCTCAGATGGCTATATAAGCTAACTTATAGCTTTTGTAACCCTAACCCTTTCAATCTTTCAAGACACGCAGCCTTTCATTTTAGGTTGCAGCTTTCTTTCTCTTCTCTCTCCTCTTCTCTCATTTTTCTAGCTTACCAAAACACTCCTCCGAGGGGATGACAAACTCGTAGGATGTTCAAGGTAACTCTTCCTCCTTGGAAGAGGAGGCCACCGGTAAATGTTTGAAGGTAAAACACTCCGTCCTCATGTTTTTCACGCAAGCATTTGTTCTCTCATCGCTTCTCAGATCTCACTTTTTAGGGCTCAATCACTATGATGTACTCCCGAGTGGCCAATACTTCGCGCTTCGTCTGGATGTCATTGCCGCATCCACCGATGCCCATTTAGTTGTCAATATGAGCTCCCGTGTGTTAGATCCACCGATGGTTTTAACTATTTCAAACATTAAGGGGTAATAAATGCTATACAATGAAGAAATAGTTTTAGTGGTTTAGGTTTTAATGCCAAATGAGAGCCGGCTCGAAATGACTATACGCCATCCTCCCTAACGCGAGGAAAAAAGACCTAAGGACATGTTGAATGCCTTAGAACCCTAAACTCAAAGTGGCCCGCGACTTCAAAGAGTTCTATTTACATTTTATTTTATTTATTTTCAGTTTGCAAACCACCAATCCTCCTATTTTATCACCACCTTAAAATCCAAATTTAATTCCACCATTTTACTTCACTTAAATCATTTGTAATGAAGAAAAACTCATCCCCGTGTTCGACCCTAGACTACTATATGTATCAGCAAAGAGCTTCTGACTACTTCAAGCAGTAGGAGGAAATTAGATATAAATTTTGTTGATTCCCATCACCCCACTCCGTGGCACGAATCAAATGGCTGTCGGATGGTGCCTATGCATTCGACGTAGTCATAGGGAACACTCGTGATCCTCATCACAAGTTTTGGTGAATTTCTTTTTATATTTCATTGTCATTTTTTATTTTATTTTCATTTGCTAAAAAAATTTAAAAAAAACAAAGGCCGCAAGATCGCTTTCTTTGTTGTTTTGCGGTTACTCGCTTTTGTTGAATCCATTCCTGGATTAGAAAACCTGTGGCGCAAAGGTTTAAAGTCAATCTCCTCAAGAACTTGAATCAACCAAATGGGAACACTCAGAGGGAGAGCAATACACAAGACCTTACGGAGGGAAACTCTAGAGGATACATGTCCATGAGGGACTATAGATATCACGGATGAGTGCACCCCTCCCACACGGTGCCTCTACAAGATGCCTGTCTCGCCAACCACCACGTACCAATCTCCCGCTGAGCAAGCAATTTGCACCTTACCAAACCGGGTGGGTGATGCCGTGGAAGAACAAAAGAAATTCAATGCCCAATCGAGCCAAAATCCATACCGTGGGGAACCTCTCGAACAAAATTGATGGGTTTGTGCGAAGTGGGTCAGGAATTTGACATCCTGCAACAATCCATTTGATACGAACCCCGTCAACTTGTGAGGAGACCCATGATCGAATTAGCTCTAAAGAACCGCTCTAGCACGCCTGATGGATGACCTTGACCGCTGTTTATATGGAAGCAAGAACCTTGGTATATGTGGAGGATCACACCTGATGAGATCCGATCGATAAGTCTCTATGAACGCCACTGAATAACCGATAAGTTCAAAGAGTTCTTTAAAGAACCAAAGAGAAATTTATACTCAATTTTATTAATGCTTTAAAACTTGAAGAATACAAGGGATAACAAGCCTTAAATAGGGCCAAAAAATATGAAGAATGAAACTAAATATTCTACACAAGGAAAGTAAATATTCGCCAAAAAACAAAGAAAGGAAACTAACATAATTTTTCCTAAACTACTACACACTAAAAAAATATCCATGAAGGAGAAAAAGGAAACTATATAATTTAGGACAAGGCTTGTAATAGAATTAGTAGCAACTGAACAAATCAAGAACAAATCATCTCCAAATCTACAAAGAATCAGTTCCAAAATATGCAGCAAACTACGTAAATCATCACCAAATCAAGCAAACCTTTCTAAAAAAGAAATAGCAACTCCTATTTAACTAGAAAACAGACTTTCTAAATTAAATAGCAACTCCTACTTTGACTTGGAGAAATCTTTCTAAAATAAACCAACTCAAATCAAAAATAGTAATAAAACTCTAAAACACTTGAAATAGAAATATTAGGTGTTTCCAAGGTTTCATAGCCTCAAATCTGAATTTTCCAAAATTAAGATTGAATTCCCAAATGTATGTTGTAAATGCTCTAGCATCACGATCCTTTGTGCTTTGATTTTCATCATTCTTTCGAAAAAGATTCGTCCCCGAATCTTAACCATAATGTTGTCGATGGCATGAAAATAAATACATATCCTTCATACCCATCTTGGGATCAAGTAATACATGTATAACACATGACTAATAAATTCCACTTGGCTTTGAAGCTCTTTTGTCTCCTGGTGGCAAATCACTGTGGTCATCCTCAGGATTACACTAACTCCCGTAACAAGGAAGAAACAATACTAGGCAAACGAAGAATCAAGATCAAGGTCTCCAAAGTCGCATTCTTTGTACAAAAGTACAAACATAGGCTTTTAGAATAAAAAACACTTTAGTTCACTATCTTCGTGATAGAGCTTCTTTGTTTCCCTTCTTGTTCATCAACACTTCGATCTTTGCTTTCTTCTCTTTTCAGCACTACTTTAAGATCTTTTTTCCTTTCACTCTCTTTCTTTTCACTCTCTTTCCTTCTATCACTCTCTTTCCTCTTGTTTTTCTTCCTCTATTTCTTTTCTTTCTTTTTCTTTTCTCATTCTTGAATTCATGGCTCCTACCCTTGTCTGTCACCTCTTGTTCTTATTCTATTGGGCTTGGCATCGGGGTGGCTTATCTCCTTCCTCCTCCATTGATTCAACTTCCTTAAGCGGATGAAATTGACTAGGTTCGTAAACGTGTGTTGGTACTCGTTCCTCCCTCTCGACTTGATTCTATCTGAGAGCCATATCCACCATATTCCTCCAACTCTACGTAATGTTGCACCCACCACCTTTGAATCGCTGCTTAAACCCTCGGCTGTAAACCCGCCATTGTACTTCGATCTTCTTTCAATATTCGCTTAGTCATTGCAACCTTTCATCTCCTTATAATACTTTACACTACGATTGCCTCGCTTTAGATTTTTGCAACTTGTTGTACAACTCCCGGGCAGTAGTAAGTTGAAAACAAATCTCTTTCGTATCACCCTTCATCTCTCTTCCCATGTTTCCACAATCGTCCCTATCTGGCCTCATATTAAAAACTGAATCAACTCACCTCAAACTGCATAGTCCGAGAACTATGGGCAAAGAAGTTTCACCTTCCTATTTTCTAATAATCATGACAATCAAAACCAACTCCACCTTCCCTCTCCCACTAAGATATGCCTTGGGTCATTCTTTCCGAGCATGGAATTTCATTTAACAGCCAAATTATTATCTTCCGATTCCTAGCTTTATGTTCCACCCCATACCTCCTGTTACTAACACCCGAATCATAACTATTCTCATCTTCAAAGTCTCCTCCGTCATACTCTTCTTAATCTACCCGCGCCCCTCTTCTCGTTCCTCCCTCTCTACGTGGCCGTGAGGGACATTGGTGCTCGAAGCCATCCACCATGATTGGCGGTGAGGACTGTTGTTCCACCAGCCCCAAACATTCTCTCAGACTGGCTAAGCATACCGCATAATGAACTTGCGTCAACGCCTCCGCCACACCTTCAGATGCGGTTATTTGACATGTTGTCGCAAAACAAGGTTAGAGAGAAAAAAAGTAGACTCACAAATCACCGCCTGTCGCTTTCACTCAAGAATGATTCACTCTGGCCGCCGTGTTTCACACAATATATTTGGCTTTTCACTCTAATAATCACTCACTCTTGCCTTTTTTCCACTCTCGTAATTTCTCTTATAGCTCTTTGGAACTAATCAAACAAATCGCATTTTTCTTTTTTCCGCGAAATCAATTAAACTTACCTCAAAGGACGTGTTGGTGGCGCCAACAAATATTCAAGTCTTTTACTTAAGGCAACAAAATAAGGACACCAAAATTTCAGTTTTTTTCACCGACTTTTTTGTTTTATACTATGGTGGGACTTGATTTCAACAACCTGGAATGATAATATACTTAAAAAATTTATGCTTTTTTTTTTTCGACCCTTTTTTTCTGGGCTTTCTAGATTTTTTTTTTTTTTTTCAACCGGATTCTTTTCCTTTACTTCTTTTTTTTTTTTTTTTTTTTTTTTTTTTGTAACTTGGGATGGATGGTTCACTAAAAAAAAAAAATAAAAAATTATATCCGATCAAGAATGAAGAAAATCGGACTTTAGATGAAATAGATATAGGTTGTGAATGAAATTGGGGTTGAACGGAATTTAGAAGGTATGGATGAAAGCGGTGACTAAGATGGTTCGGACAAAGAAAAATAATAATAATAATAATAAAAGATAAAGTAAACTGTAAAAATAGAACCTGTTGTTTCGATACAAAATGATACGAACTCCAAATAACTTGTGAGGAGACCAAGATCGAATTAGCCTCGAAAGAACCGGCTCTAGCATCTGGCTGGATGGATGACCTTGACCCATTGCTTATATGGAAGGAAGAACCTTGTATATGTGAGGACGCCTACAACGCATGATGGAGATCCGATTGATAAGTCTTGATGAACAGCCTTACCTAATAACCGATAAGTTCAAGGAGTTCTTGAAGAACCAAAGAGAAATTTATACTCAATTTTATTAATGCTAAACTTGAAGAATACAAGGATAATGAAGCCTTAAATAAAGCCAAAAAATACGGTTAATGAACTAAATATTCTACCACATGAAAGTAAATATTTGGCCAAAAACAAGAAAGGAAAACTAACATACTTTTTCCTAAACTACACACACTAAAAATATCCATGAAGGAGAAAAGGAAACTATATAATTTTAGACAAGGTTTGCACAGAATTAGTAGCAATCGAACAAATCAGCAACAAATCATCTCCAAATCTACAAAGAAATCGCTCCAAAATAGCAAAGAACCACGCAAATCATCACCAAATCAAGCAAACCTTTTCTAAAAAAAGAAATAGCAACTCCTATTTAACTAGAAAAACAGACTTTCTCTAAATTAAGCAAAGCAAATCTTACTTTGACTCGGGAGAACAAATCTTTCTAAAATAAACCAACCCAAATCAAAAATAGTAATAAAACTCAAAACACTTGGAAATAGAAATATATTAGGTGTTTCCCAAGGTTTCATTGTTCTCCCAAATCAATTTTCCAAAATTAAGACAATTCCCAACGATGTCAGAAATGCCTAGCATCACTTGATCCTTCAGGCTTTGATTTCATCACCATTTCACATCAAGGGGGGAAGAAAATCTAGGAGGATGAGTGCTTGACTAAATCACTTTGGTGAGTGTGCTCAATCGCAGCCTCAGGAGGAATTGAAAGTGGAATTAGTAGAAGCTCCTCCTGAGGAACTGCAGGATGCCCCACAATTTGGTATAGTATATGGGCCATGGAAAAAAGAAGAACAAATTCTTCCCTTGTTGAGTGAGGAAAGTAATGGAAAGGAAGCAGGGGAAGAGCCCCAAAAGCCCACTACCCAAGCCACTAATAAATTTCCCCACTCCACATCTTGTGACCCGCAGAGCACCGCCAACAAAGAAACTCCAACACCCGGCAGCTGAAGACTCCGCTCCCAAAGCTAAGTCCAACCCATCACTGCCTGCCATGCAAAACTTCACCGGGATTAGTGGCCTTTGTACGTAACTTCGCTAATTACATCAAAACAATGGCGCCGCTTCACATCGCATGGCACGCTGGTTGGTCTCGGGGTGTCGGGTTCTGATTTGGATCACCCGAACCCCCAGATTTCCGAAGCTCACTGGCCCAAAGAGCCTCCAAAGGCCTAAGGAGTGGTTTGGGGGGAGCACAAATTTCTTTCCCCACTTTTTTGTGTTTAATTTTTCGTGTTTTATTTTATTTTATTTTATTTTTAATTAGATTTATATAATTCTTTTCTCCTTAGATTTTCCATAATTTTTTATGTGTTAATTCTTTGTCTCCAAATTCGGTTTTCACTTTTATGCAATTTTTCTTAATTTTTCTAGTACACTTTGCAAGCCGTGAAATTTGAGCCTAGATTGAAGATCGTGAGAAGCAGAATGAAGAATGAGCAGAAAATTTCGCTGGCATAGCGAAATTTTTCAATGATAGCGAAATTTTCGTACCATAAGAAAAATTTCATGCTGGCAAATGAATTGAATTTTCGCTAGCATAGCGAAATTTCACTAAGCTCGCGAAAAAATCTGTAGCTTCCACTACAAGACAAAATAAATAAGACAAATAAGTTTCCATTTTATTTTATTTATATTTTATATATTAAAATACGTTTGTTTTTCTTTATATATTATTTTTATTTCTATTTAAAAAATTAAATTTTAAAAAAAAAAATATTATTATTTTTATTTTTAATATATATATATATATATATATATATATATATATATATATATATATATATATATATAAATTTGTCTCCCAAAAAAGAAAAGTTTTTATTTTTTATTATTTTTATTTTTATTTATTAATTATTTTATTTTGTTTTTCAAAAAAAAAAAATTTAACGAAAAATTCGCCAATAAAATTTTCATGGGGCCCCACTCACCTCCAATTTTGTTTCGCTTCATAACTTTTTCATCCAACTCCGTTTTAGGCGTCTTGGTACCGTTGGAAATCTTAGAGAGTAGAATCCAAATATGGCCAGAAAGAACACTTTTGAAATTTTTATGAATGTGTAATTTTCAAAATTCTCCAACTGGTCACTTTTTTCCTCTCTTTTCTTCTCCTAACTTGTTTATTTGAAGCCCAAACGGAGTGAATAAGGTGTCGATGGAAAGATTTTGAAGTCTCCTATCCAGAAATGATCACATCTCATCAAGGAGGTAACACTTCCTTCTCTAATTTTCTAATCCGAGCCCATTTCTACAATCGAGATGCTCTGGGTCGGGGGAGTTAGCAATGGCTTGCCAGATTTATTCTTTTGTACTATTTTGTGCAAGCCCATTTTGTGATATTCAGTGGCTTGTTGGGTTCCCTTTCTATAAATAAGTATACCATACCGCCTTACTTTTTCTCAAAAATTGGACCCATTTTGCAACCAAAAATTTTTGTGTGTCGTGCCTATCTATAGCTTGAAAAATTGAAACTTTGTCCACCCTATTGATGTTAGATTGGTTCCATGCCTAGTTGAGGGAATGAATGATTAGTTGAATTCTTTATTTCGAATCTTTTCTTCCACCTTTAGCTAACCACACACACCGGTTAAGGATGAAGTTTCAATGATAGGTCGAAAAACTGCAAGAACTCCTTTACTTTGCATAACCTACCCTAGTTTCATTCATTGACCGCCTTTGACAGGTTAAGGACCCATGTGGTGCAAGGCCGTCGCCTTCAAAAAAAAAAAAAAAGAGAGAAATAAGAAAAGAAAAGAATAAATATTGTAATGCTTTGCCTTTGAAACCCGATCACTTGGCCCCGAGGGGTACATACAGCCTTTGTAAAAGCCCTGGGTGTCTTAAACCTTTCATCAGGGTTGGGAGTCAAATCGAATTTAGTGTCGCCATACGGTGGATGGTGGAGCGACGGTTGTAGGTGCTGAGTCTCGAAATCATCCTGGTCCGGCAAGTAAAACCAAGAGTTTGTGGTCGAAAATGATCCCGGCTGACTGGTGCCCTAAGCCTGCACCCTGATCGAATACCCAGAGATCCCTGCATGACTCTTTATGCCTATTCTCAAAGGATTTAATTCACAAACACAAAAAGAATTGTGGAATAATAAGGTGGGGTCCCACGGCTAGGTTGGTTAGTGCACACGATCAGGGTGTAGTAGCGCTTGTAATGGGAGAGGCGCTTGTATAGCTTTATTAGAGAGCTAACCAAAATAAACACTTAGATTTGGGTGAAAGTTTCGGTTAATTCACTGATATCACTTGGTACAATATCATTCTTCATGATAGTTACGGATCATCGTGATTGATTATTCTTGCATTTAGTTAGCACTAAATTAATCACAACCTTTTGAATATACTTAGAATATTATTTGCTACTACTGAATGCCTCTTATTTTTCGCATTGCCATGACTAGTAAATGGAAGTTGGGGTGTGATTAGTGCCCAAAAGTCGCTATTTGAACCCTATTTTCAATAAGTTTTGAGCGCTTAGGTACTAATTGCTGGCGGAATTTCCAATTGATATGCCGTTCAGTCCCTGCCGTGGTACTCGATCGATCCTGGTTTTTTATACTTTTTTGTTAACCGGAATAAAATTATTCGTCAATCCAATTCATAATAAAATCTGAAGTTGATTTCACTCATCATGATGGTCTTCATCACTTCGCAACGCCGGACAAAGAATATCACGCGAAGAAAACAACACGTGTCGGAAACAATACAAATGGGAAAATCAAGCGCGGCGTAAATTAAAGCGGTGAAACGCTACACTCGGATGATTTGAAGATGAACAGCTGACTTTGCCATGACAATAAGGTGATTTGCATTAGCCAAAATTTCCTAAATTTCACGATATGCCCAGATTTTTCTTATGATAGCCAATTTTCAAGACATATAAATTTTCGCTATTGAAGCAAAACTCAATAAGTATAGCTGGACTTATCATTTCCTGCAGCTAGTTCCAAACGAATTTCAGTTTTGTGTAATTCTATTTTGTCCCTATTGTAATCTTATATTTTTGGCATTTGGTATTAATCTTCTTATAATGGTTATAAGCTAACTTATAGTTTTTGCAACCCTAACTTTTCAATATTTCAAGACACGTCGCAGCCTTTCACGCTTCAGTTGCCAGCTTTTCTCTCTTTTCTCCTCTCCTCATTTTCTACACAAAAAACACTCCTCCTGAGACATTAATCTCCAGATGTTTGGTTAGACTCCCTTCCTCCTTAAGAGAGGCCATCAGCAATGTTTGTACGTAAACACCCACCCTCGCTGTTTCTTCACAAGCATTTGTTCTTCGAATGCTTCAGATCTCACTTTAGGTTTGAATCACTATGATAGACCCCGAGGCGCAATACTCGCAGCTCTTTCGCGCGCCCCAGTGGATGTTTCATCGTTAGATCCCATCGATGCCCATTTAGTTGTTGTTTGTTATTCTCGTTGGTGCTAGATCCCAAAGCGATATTTAACTGCTGGAAACATTATAAAGTAAAGCAATGCTACATTGGTAATAAACAATCTACAAAATTAGGCCTTAACAATGAAGATTTCACTGGAAAATGATTTATATGCCTACATCCCCTAACGCTAGAGGAAAAAGACTCGAGATACGTTGAATGCCTCAGAACCCTAAACCAAGGCTCCAGCTAATTTCATGGAGTTTTATTTTGTTACTTATTTTATTTATTTTCGCTTATAAACCACTATCCCCTCTGCTATTCACTGAATTTAAAATCCAAACACTTATCTACCATTTTTTACTTCACTTTAAACCATTTGTAATGGCTGAAAAACCAACCCCCGTGTTCGACTGATAGATTCACTACATCAAGTAGTAGCTTCGACAAGCAGAGATGAACCAGATATAAATCTGCCGACCCCTATCACCCCATCAGGCACCAACCCCAAAAGTCCCTGGGGGACACTCTTTGGGCAACACCCTCCGTGCCTGGTGCACCGCGGGCTCGTTCGTGAGTTCACAAAGAATCACTACCTTACTCTTTTTGAACCCTCCCGCCAGACTGCACTGCGTGGGTCGCTTGTCGCTTGTCTCGTCAAGGTAGTCTCCCCTTACACTTCATGTACCGCTTTGCTCATACGTGGCGATTCCGCCAGCCGAGGCTAGACATATCGCCTTCCCTCAACCACAAATTTCACTAGAGTGCAGAATTCTGCCCAAAAAACACCCTGAACTTTATTATATATTCAAGGTATAAATCGTAGCTCAAATTTGGATTTTCCCGAAAACTGAGAATTGTTAACTCAAGAAATGCATGAAAAGTATATGAGATTAAACATTAAGTATGAAGCAAATTGAGAATTACCCAACTCCCTTAATAAACCTGCAGTACTTGAAAATTCGGAAATTGGTAAAATGATAGACCATGGTCAGCTCATATGAGTTAAATAAAGGCCCATGATGAATAAGTGGAGACCTTCAATCGCCTGAGAAGATTTGTGGGTAAGGATGAAAGATATCATTATGAAACCCAAGTCCAAAAATGGATTTTTATGGGCCAAACAAAAAGCCCTTATGATAATTGACCTTAGACCACATTTAATCTTAAATGATATGGGGTCGATAAAAACACACTGTGGACTTAAGGGAGCATAAATAGGCCAGGTGGGCTTCGGTAAAGAATGAGGTTTTGGTGAGATTCTTCCCTTTGGTTCCTAAGATCCGTGCAGCTGAAGAAGGAAAAGCACAAGGTCATGCAAAGGGATTTTCAAAGAACCAATGTAAAAAAATTCCTGTGGATTTCTTTAAATCATGTTGTTAGGTAACCTTAATCCATCCACGGGTTTCTGTCCCATAGTTGGTTAAGGAGGATATTAAAATTGACTTTGGGAGGATTTCTGCAGCTCAATGAGACTCGGTTTGACTTTGAGAACTGCAAAAAGGAAAATCAAAGCAAACACGGGGCCCCATGCCTCAGAGTTCTGAGCACTTCGCCTCGCCAAGCAGCCCTATGCTTCGTATCAGGTTGCCTCGCCAACGTGGCCGAGGGAGCCAAATTGGCATTCGTAGGCTGTCAAATGGTATGGGGACACCTGTCGATAATACAAAAAAATTCCGGTTTTTGTTCCCAAATAATTTATTCAACATGTCAATCTTACAGTTTTATTAACTGGACAAATGATTTAATGTGGGTTCAAAATAAGGATAGTAAAACTAAATGAAAACGCATTCGCCCCTCGTCACAAAGTAAGCTTTTGCCAAGGCACCTAATCAGCTACCAAGATTAACTGAATTCACTAAAAATGTATAATAATTGTTATCCACCAAAGTGATCTAATTATCGATCAGGGACGTGGAGGATCACGAAATCCTTAGGACCATGATCAGCAGCTTTAAAACAGAGTTTCCACAGCCTTCTGGGCTTGTTCACTTCAATCCCTTATCCTTATTTGCGAAGTAGAAGTTTAATGGGTCAAATCGAAAGATTATATGGAATGAGTATATCTTGAAATGATATTACTAAAAGTATATGGGACTGCAACCGATATTGAAACGTCTCAACAATGACCGTACGGCAATTTCATCGAATTATAAAATTAATTGGTTTTACCTGAATATCTCTGGGAATTGAATCGATATACCAAACGGCTAAACATGGCAGATTCACCAATCGAGTCACATAATGGCAACTCCAAATTATTCACGTTCCATTGTATATATGGATAACTAGAATCTACATCCATTATGATAAAAGTATATTTAATAAATGTCTCACTTGGCGGATGCAATTAATCGCATCCTTTGATTTACGATGGGGCATTATAGTAAGTGACTACATGGTGGTGCACTAATCGGCATCCATCAGATGAGACCAAATCGTTAAATGTACAATATTACCACTGAGAAAAGGTATGATCTTTACCATTTGAACTTTCACATGAAATGTGAATTGTATAGACAAAACAAATAAATAAATCTGACTCAGTTGTAAATGACTGTAAAACTAAACACATCTTTAAGAGTGTATGCTGAATCTCTGCGAATTAAACTTGAAAGAATGATTTGCATGTGAAAATGCATATTTGATATGATCAATAATTTGTAAAGGGAAAGCATGAAAATGAATAAGTATATATAGTTTGATATAAAAGGCATGTTTTTATGATAAACGCAAGTACTATAAGTAAATGGAAAATTGAATAGAATTATAGAACCACTAAGCATGAAAATGCTGAAAGTGTGTAGTTTTTATCTATGGAGGTTTTATAAAATGTGAAAAAGAAGACAAGATCGCTAAGCCACAGTCATAGAGAAAGTTGTGCGCATAAGTATATACCCTCGCTAGGCATATCATATCTTTGAACATGTGATATTTTGCGAACAAAAGAGTTGAACTCTAAACTAATGTTGCGTATATCATTTTAAAAGGCATTTTTACGCCTTTGAAAACGACGTCGCGACGCCATTGAAACCCTGAAACTAAATGACATAAATAAATGTTTTGATAAGATAATGAAAACGGCCCGAGCAACCGCGCCGCCGGGATCCGCCATTCACCGGGGTCGGTGATTTGGGTCGCGACATTTTCTTTAAAAAAGCAGCACTGAATAAAAGGTAAATAAAAAGAATTAAGTCACATCCCTGATCCATCTGGATTTTCCAATTGGGTCGGACTGAAGCAAGGATGTGGCGTAGTGGATCCAACAAATCCACAAAGCTCTTAGTCTGAAGACTGTTGGTACCTTTGATCTCGTCTAAACTTTTACTCTTTTTTTCTTTCTTTCGCCTACAAGGCATGCTTATGAATCTTGTTCACCAAGGCATTGGCTCGACCGACAAAGATCGCGGTTTTCTGGCATAGCAATTCCCGCCAAGGCTCTGTTTCGAACGAACCCCGTCGGGGAAGAGCCACTCCCAGATCGACTTCAAAAGCGTCAACTAGAACAAAACACGCTTCTAACAAGCTCCCGCCTGGCAACTGCGCGGGCACGGTGGACTATATACGGGCGGGCCGACGCCTAATTTCGCAAAGCTCTTTATATAAGAGGAGCTCGCAGTTGCACTTCCCCTCAGTGATCTCTAAAGCCGCCCGATGCACTCAGACGGGTTTTCCACTCAACTAACCAATGGGCTCAACGCCACTCATGCAACTCAAAAAAGATACAATCAAACACACAAAATCGAAAAAGAAGCATGGTTTAAACCATAGACTAATCTAGGGAGTATAAGTCCAACCGTTAAAACAAACCTAACCTGAGATCGTTCGGGATCAGCGGAAAGCCCCCGCGGAGAGCCCGACGCCCCGCACATTACGTGACCTAACCAAAACAACCCTTTCGCTTAAGTCTTAGAGTCGTGGAGCACTACATAAATTACAACTGTGGGCTATCGACCGACATAGATAGATTTGACCCCCTTAACTTGTTCAGTGTAACAAACAAATCTCTACGCTGAAATATCCAATCAATGTAGAAAGTTTTACACACTACAACCCATCGATCCGGTATTCCTTATGTACGAAAGTGTGAGGGTGTTTGGTAAAGTGTAGGAACCGTCGTAATGCAAGAAGGGAGTTAGGAGGTAAAGTCCAGTTGGAACCGCCTTAGGTGTTAAACGACATTATCCCGCCACCCTCCATCGCTGAGGTAGTCGTGGCCGTCCCGATGCACCTAACTCACACGGCGTGTGAACTTTAACTAGCGACCCAAGCCCCACAAGACATAGCAGTGACTAGGTCACATTCTGTGGGGCACTCCCGTGTCCCTCTCTACGCCACCGACTAGTGGTGCCTCTTCTTACGACCCCTCTCACATTCTACAGCAACAATAGATAAAGGGGATCAGCTAAAAGAAAAAGAAACTTCTCCGAAGAGGTCTAAACTCGCTTAGCAACAAAACCTAAGAACCCCACTCAGAACAGCCTGTGCTCACCCTCAAGAAGAAACGAGAACTTTTTGACCCAAAAATACTCAACAAACGGAACCACAAAAAACACAAATAAGGAGATACAAACTAGTTTAAAAAAAAAAAAACTCACCGGAAAGTTGAAAGTTGTGAAGGGATCTCCGACAATTCCTCTCAAAGAACAGTTCGCAGAAACACAAAAGAAAGAAATTGGCAGAGGGAAAAGTTATTTTGGCGAATCATAAAAATGAAAGTCTCGAGTTCCAACCTTTATATAGGGCAAAACTAGGGTTTGAAATATCAATCGACATCATTCCATATTTCAAGGGACATGTCGCAAAGTTTTATTAGACGATATATCCTTTCGAGTAGTTCATTAATTGTAATTTCATTCCATTTTTTAATTTTCGCGAATATATCGCACCTATATCAATCATCCTCAAATGGCCCACGTGTGGTTCGAACCCCTGCCTGGTGGCTGCCGAAATTACTACCTCTCATCCACCAAGCTATGTTAGCCTTTAGTATATAATGTGCAAAAGCTTTATATATTGTCTACTTTACTCATTTATAATAAGTTAAAAAATCAACTCATTTATACTTAATCAAATATAAATATTTAAAAATATAAAAAATATTATAGTCTATTTTTAAGTTATTACAATCTACCAACTCTAAAAATTAATTTTAATAAACATTTTGTATAAATTATATAGAAACACCTTATTTTTGAATAAAAATGTAAATATAGTAAAAATATAAAAGAATACTATTCCCTTATAAGCCAAAATAATTTTGATATTATTATATTTAATTTTTAATAAATTTTTAATTCTTTACTAATAGTTATTTAAAAATATCCACTCGATGAGACACTCCGGAGGTTATCTCAAACAGTAATCACACACGTCAAAACCAATATTTCTATCCAAAGAAAACACTCGATTAAATGTGTCTACTGCATATCACGCGCCGCAGACATGGGGAAATGTGCGGTCTAATGCGGTTTAAGTATCAAATGCACTTCACCTTACTTCACACAGCCTCACCTGGTCATTACCATTAATTCTCCCAAATCCTTTCAACTTTCACACTCAAAGTTTATAAACACCGTATTTTCCGATCGAAAAGCACACAAACCTTCAGCTTGGGGTTAAAAGAGTGAGATGATTATGAGTACCATGGTCTTTAACCTTGACTCCACTACCCGATGTGGCCCAAGGCTCCGTTGTCAAGAGATCATAAAACGGCCCCGCCTCAACAAATTAAAAACCAAGTTAGAACTAACCGTGCATGTTAGTGGTCTCAAAGTTCAATTTGAGAAAGCCGTGAGTGTCTTATTGTGAGACTCACTTCACGGCGGCCCGTCTGAAGGCCTCAAGTCCCCCTTAATCGGCCACTCTATCGCAGACAAAGCCTGCCATTGACAAGATACGAGTTAAAACACAGTGAGTATACTATCCGTGGTTTCGCCTAAATTTCTATTTTTCGAAATATTAATCTCATGAAGTAGTTAACCGATTTTATCCCTAAAATTAAAAGATTTTATTCCTAAAATTAAGGGAAGATTGACGAACCATGCCCTATAAATCGGGGAGATCTCGCATGAGATAAGGGCATTTGAACTTGGTTGAAATTCTTTCTCTTTTCTCCATTATTTTTTTGTTTCATGACCATTTGAGTATAAATCAGATAATCACGTTGAAAAGCAAGTTCACATTGCGCCGCTAATACTCGGAGGTTTTGATCGATTAAGATAACAACACTTTTGAGAGATAACCTACAAGAAAGGATGATGATGTAAAGTTTAAGCGCATAAAGTAAAATTTCAAGATATTTTGTTAAAGAACAAATTTTGGTAATTTTTTAAAAGGCACTTCCAATATCATTATTGTTAATTGAGCAAAGAGCGGTATTGAGTAATCATGAGGGGTATTTTTCGTTTATATTTATTTATTTTGCATTATAACATTCTCATGAAGACTCGAATATGATCATTCCTTAATTATTGAATCATGTCTCATTCACAATCATGAAGGGTGTTAAAGAGTTCTTTTACTAAAATTCTTACTTTCACTTTCAATATCTTATTCTATTTTTTTTAGATAAATTTTAATAAAATTATTTCTTTTTTAAACACTCTATTTATTTTAATATTACTTCCACTAGATTATAATTGTTAGCTTCCTAAGGTAACCCGAGAGAGTACTCAAAAACACTTTAAATTTTGATAGCATATACAAAAGAAGATATAAAATATCAAAAGTTGTTTTCTAAAGTCATATATATTTAAAAATAAAAAACAAGTGAAAATCGTATCGAGTTTCCTAAATGGACTTTAATTTACAAAGCATTGAGAAGCAAATTTCAAAAATATTTTTGCCAAACAGCCACCAAGAGGAATTCAATGTTCCGTTTTGACTTCTGAATTGAAATGGACATTTTTCTTATCCAGACCTATCTATTATCACATATAAAATTTCCTTGATGATTGACTTTTCAATGCTTTCCTATTAGTCAACAACATCCCTCGGGTTACATGTGATAAAAACAAAACGAGCGGTCCAGATTCATAGTTTTAATTCTAATCTACCCGAATATACAGATGAGATAAGGGAAATCATCCATGATTCAACATGAACCGCTGGATTGGTCGAATCATTTTTAAAGCTAACTAACTCATCACAAAATCCAAATTGTTTCCTTAAGTAGTTAGTCTTCATGGGCGAAAATAAAATTTTGAATTAAATATCTCTGAATATAATTTTAATTTAGAGTTAGTTCATATGAAAATAAAATTTGAATTTGAATATCCTTTTTGAAATATACCTTTAATAAAATTAAAATTCATACAATAAAAAAGGTTCAAATGTCTATAACACAAATACCCCAAATTTTAGTGTTCTTACTAAAGTGTTCTTGTTTTTTAAAGGAGTGTTTTTTTGCTTTTTTTTTGAGATTTTTAAAACAAATATTCTTCATGTGCCTCTATTTTAAACAAAAAAAGTTTTCAAAAAATGATAAACATTATATGCCTTAGTTTTAAGTTTTAATTTTTTCGTTAAAAACTCGTTAATTTATTCCTAGCATGGAAATCATATATATTTATCTACAATTAAGAAATTAAAAATATTAAAAATTTATGGGACATGTCAAATTTGTTCTAAAAATTTATATATTTTCACAATAAAAATTTTCAAAATATTTATTAATTGTATTTTCTAAATTTAGAAACAAATTTTATTGCCAAAGAAATAAGATAAGACATACCCAAAAAATAATGTCCACATAATTTTTTTTAGAAATTTCATTTTATTTAAGTCTTATAGTTTCTAAATATTTATAGTAAAATCCAACATAAAAATTTCAAATCTTTCTTTTGTTTTTATTTTTTTATCATCTATTCTCTTTTATAACATATCTCGGTCATTGTATTCCTTTTGTCATTCATATATGAACTCTCAATCCGTAATCTTATTACATCCATCCCCTTTACCATTTCAATCAAGCCTCAAGGTCCGAATCTCTTTATTTTAAGTGTCTATTTAAATTATATTTAATATCCAATCAAGCCTTAATGGTTGGATACTAATAATTTCAAATAAGATAATTTAATTTATCATATTAAATAATTTATTTTGCTAAGGCACAAAAATTTCTCAAATTTAAAATGGATTCTTGCCTTTGATCATCAAGTCCGCTTCCAAGGCCGTTTCACCGGAATATGTTTATTAAACGCTGCGTTCGGTACAGCAGAGAAAATCATAATAATGGAATGTTTTTGGCGAGATGTTAAATGTACAAATAAAACAGTTGCAAAATAAGAGATTAATAAATAAATTACTCTAAAAAATGATAAATAATTCTATTTAATTTGAGTAATTCATGTCATCTTCATATTCTTGTTTAAAATATTTTTGTGGATTGATCCCCTTTAAGTTTGTTAATTTGAAGACAGATCTTGATGAAAGATACTGTTCCATGGAAATTAAGTGGTGTTCGAGTGAATTTATAAACATTAGTTAAATTAATACCATGATTATTTTTTTACAAAAAAAAAAAATCCATAATTTCAAATTCACTAATCCACATCCAAAAAAATCCAAAAATAAAATAAAAAGTTAGCATATGATCCATAATTTGAAATTAATTAATTGATATGAGATTCATTTATAAAAAATGATTAAATGAATATTATGATTAAAAAAATTTACAATAAAAATAAAAGAAAATCATTAATTTCAAATACACTAATCCACATCCAAAAAAATTCAAAAATAAAATAAAAGTTACGACGTGACCCATAAGTTGAAACAGTGAGTGATATAAGATTCATTTATAAAAATTTATTAAATTAATATTATGATTTTTTTTTTTTTTTTACAAAATAGTAAAGTCACCAAAACTATTTTGACCTTTTATAGAATGAAAATATACAAATGGAAAGTAAAATTCATGGGGTGCTGAAAAAGGAAGGTGGGTACAGATGGCATCTATTAATGAAAGCAGATAGAATTGGTTCTTCTTTTTGACATTTATTCACTTTGTTAGTTACAAAATAGTAACATGTCTCAAGGGTGGAATTGGTTTTGAAAATAATTAATACGTGCGCAACACAAATACAATTGGCATTTCGTAATCAAATTCATAAATTCTAAATCAAGAACGTGCAAAAAAAATCCAAAAAATAAAAGAAAAAGTTAGTATATGATTTAATTTCATGTTTCTAGAAATGACCCAAGGGTAGGAAATATTTCAGCTGCAAGTGGGGGCAGTATTTAGAAATTTTACCTTTATAGAATGAAAACATACATATAGAAAGTAAAATGAATTGGGGGGGTGCTGCTAAAGCAAAGGAACTCACCAGAGTCACTACAGATGGCATTTGCAAATGAAAGCAGATAGAATTAGTCTTGAAGATGAAATTACATTTCTTTGGCTTCTAGAAAAAGGGCTGCCATGTCATGTGAGTTGTGATTGATTTATTACAAGAAGAGAAGAAGAGTATCTTTTCTTTCTTTTTTTTCTTTCTTTGGTCAGCTATAATAACCTTGTTTCCCAAGGAATCATCCATTGTTTAAATCCTTCCCAAGCTCCTCTTTCTTTTTAATTCAAATTTCGAACAGAATTCTCTAGAGTCTAGACATTCCCCAAAAATTTCAGATCCTCAAACCCCCCATTAAAAACCACCTCCCTCTCCCCTCCCAACATCCATCATCTATCTTTGAAGGCAGCTACAACTACAACTACCCCTTCTCTCCTCTCCCTCTCTTTTTTCTGTCACTTTCTCGGGAATTAAAGTTAATCATGGGGACCTTGGTAGGGCATGTAGCACCAGGGTTTGGGTTCTTGCTGATTGGACTATGGCATCTCTTCAACCACATCAAACTCCATTACCAACAACACCCCAATTCCTGTATCACCACCCTTGGTTTCAAACCTCCAAGATAAAATACTTAGAACTCTATCTTATCATTACAGGCGGCTCCATCTCCGTTTAGCCTGTGGAGCTCTTCATCGGGCCGGAGAAGCACCACCCTTTCGACGACGGCAGCTGCATCCCCACAACCACCTACAACTTCGAGCACTCCTCCATTTCCATGGCCTTATTAATCTATGCCGCCTTCTCCATCGTCCTCGACAGGGCTAACGCCAAGGCCAAACACTCCCTAACACAGCTCCTCGCCGCCGTGGCCCTCGGCCAGCAGCTGCTCATGTTCCGGCTTCACTCCACCCACCACGTCGGAATCGAAGGGCAGTACCATCTTCTTCTCCAGATAGTGATCGTCGTCACCCTAACCACCACCCTGATGGGAATCGGCTTCCCCAAGAGCTTCACAGTCTGGCATGGTGAGAGATCAGCCAGCATAACTTTTAGGGCCTGTGGATGATAATCATGGGTTACATGCTATAGTTCCAGTTCCTGTCCCGAAGGCTGTCCTCAAATGGGAGGAAAATGGGGCACGGTGGTGAGTTACTTGCCATGGAAGCTCCACCGAGCTAAAGCGGCAGCGAGCATGGGATTCTGCTGGCTGGTTGTGGGGATGATGATATTTATAGTGTCTGCATACTTGTTTTTGGGGAGAGTTTATGGGGAAAAGGTGGAGTACTGGTCATTGGGAAAGGAGGAAGAGGGAGAAGAAGAGGAAGATTTGGAGTCACAGAAGAAGAGTAATCTGGAGTTTGTTCACATGGGGAAGCCCTACGCTATGGATATCGAAAGGTAGAACAAGAAAGAAGAAAGAAAATGAATATGAGATTAAGTTGGGTGAGTGGTGGGAACCCATTCTTTGTGTTAAATTATTAGGCCAGGAGCTAGTGTTGGCCTATTAATGAAAATAATGAATTGAGGGGACAGTCAATTGTTTGGTTCGTGGGAAATTCATGGTTTTCTTTTCTTTCTTTTTTATTAGTTCTGGGGGGTTGGCATTAGTGGTGTTTGGATGTGTGGAAAAAGTGAGAAAATTCTCAAATTAGAATTGTTTATTTCTTGATCATCTTTTAATTTGTATAAAAGAACAGCTTTGTGGATTTGAATCGATTCTCTTCTTTACTTTTCTTTTTTATTTTGTTAATCATCTGTGTGGCGCCATATTCTAGCTTCTGAGTCTAGTCAATAAAGTTTTTAAGCTTTTTTTTGGGGAAAATTCTTTGACACATGATTTTTAATCTGAGCCTTTTATGCGCCCCCGTCCCCATGAATTTGAATTACTCCTCAAAAGATTACAAAACTTTACTTTGTAGAAAAGTTGTACCCGACAAGTTAGGGGTAAGTTACCTGCGTCGCGTGTTTGATCGTATGTCTGATTTGTTTTTAATATTTTTCGGGTTGATAATTGCAAGTTTGTCGAGTAGGTACCGAAAATCTTCGTATCGTCGCGATGTTAACGAATGAATAAATGGGGAGTTAAACTGCTGATGTGACATCATCATGTACGTTTTCAGTTTATATGCCCTTCAGGCAACATGCGTGATTGTTGGCTAGATATAGTTTGACCAAAAATACCTGGGTGCCCTCTACAGATTATGATACTGTTGGTTCTTGTGAATTTGCAGAATTCTTTCATCACGTTCTCACTAACCAAAGCAGCCACAAACAGTTGGTTCTCAAAAAAAACTAAGGAAAAAGGAAGAGGAATATAGATTTGAATTTATGCTATGTTTTAAGTGTCACCTTAAAGCTTGTATGTAAATTTGCAACCTAAATTACCATAAGTGCACGGGCCTAAAAGTAGTAAAAGTGGACTTAAAGAGTCTAGATATTGTTCCCATGAATGTCAATGTGTGACGAGGTTTAATGGGGATTAGATACCCCAACTACTCGAGCTATTCATTATCTAAGCTCACAAAATGATTGGAAATGGAAGATTTTAAAAATTAAAATT
Organism: Tetrastigma voinierianum; assembly: GCA_016808115.1. NCBI lineage: Eukaryota > Viridiplantae > Streptophyta > Magnoliopsida > Vitales > Vitaceae > Tetrastigma > Tetrastigma voinierianum. The sequence continues at coordinate 217,864 of JAEQBH010003875.1, forward strand.
AAAAACAAAACAAGAGACAGTCAAACTCTTCTTAAAGGATCAAATCAAACTATAAAAAATACTCAATGATGAGAAATACTAGGGGTTGAGTAGTGTCTTTGATGTATGATTTATATTATTAAGCCTAAGTTAAGTAAGCTAAGTAATTTATGTTTTGTCGGAAAAGAGTGTGGGGTGCAACCCCAATTCTCACCTTATATATTCTGTTAAGTCCATCTAGGTAATTAAAGATGATAATTTTTCTAAGGCAATTATTTATGGCGTCCTATTGGTCACTAATAAGTTCATGCAATAAAACAGCTTGATTATGTAAGAATCTATCACTGTTAAGTCCATATGACCCCCACCTGATGTTAATTGATGTATTACATTTAATAAAAATCGGGTTTAGTCTTGAAGACGATTTATGATTTCCTAAATTTCTTTGATTAGGCTTATTAGATTCTCTAATTAAATCATACTAGCTTGAAATCTCCAAGGCCTCGAGTTCTATTCCTTCTGTCACTCAGGAAACCTTAGATAAATCCTTTTGAAACAAGGTCTTCAACAAGCTTCCCAATAGAATTCAATCAAAAGAAACATAATCATCCAAGATCTACACTAACAACATCAATACAAACATATTTCCACAAAACTATTTTGAAAATATTATAAATCACTACATCAAATCCAACCGTCAACCTAGAGGATGTTTTAACTCTTCAGCCCACAAACCAATCGATCAAAATTGTATTGCAACCATAAGATTGAAATGAATGAAAGCTCTAAAGCAAGTTAGAGGTACTGGCTAAATATCAGATATTAAGATAGGCCTCTAAAAATTGCTCCAATGTTGAATGAAGTCCTTTAGAAGGTCAAAATTTCAAAAAAATCTCCAAATCCAAAGTAGAGTAAAATCGAAGATCAAAAACCTAAAATGATTCTAAATTTGGATGGAAAACCCTAAGGAGATGTTCTCCTTCCAAATTCGAACCCTAAAAACATAAAAATAAGAGCTTAAATAATGTCTTGGAAAATGGCACTTAAAAGTAAAAATAGCGATAATGCTCAGAAGCGACAAGCATTATGTCATGACATAACCACGGATTTGTCGACATGCAAAATGATGCACAAAATTATCTTCATATGTCATGACATGGCTTTGGTTTGTCGCGACGCACCGGAGATGGATTATCTCAATCTTCTTTGGTTGTCGCGACATAGGAATTGGATGTCACGACATACCAGAGTGTATGCCTTCAGGGTTTTCAATCGTATGTCGCGACATACCAAAGGTTGATTCTAATGTGATGTCCTTGGTTGTCACAACATGCAATGCTATGTCGCAACAACCACTCTATTATTAGCAACTTTGCTCCAATTTGTTTCTTTCGTGTTCCAATTGCATTCCTTTTCATCATGATTCCTATCAATTGAGTTTGAAGGGAAATTAGCATAAATTTGCATGATCTAGGTGTGAATCTAGCATCGAATCCACCAAGTAATCCATGAAAAAACATGTAAGTGCTAAAGAGATTAGATGGAGGAGGCATGGCTGGGAGATGAGTTACGATCTACTGAAATCCCACATGATCCCGATGACACGAGATAAGTAAGAGATTTGAAAAGGAAGTCCTTAATGTTTTAATTCAAGATCACCAAGTGGAAGAAACTCACGTTTCAACTCCAAGAGAGGGAAACATAGATGCGTGCCGTCATCAAAGTTTGTCGGTTTGGACTAGAAGTATGGTGTTTTGACTTGTTATTTGTGTTTATATTTTGGAGCTGATTTGATGCTTGATTTGTTGCTATTTTGGAGCGATTTGAGTGCTTGATTTGTTCCTAATTTTGCTACGGTTGATTACTAAACCTTTGTCCCTAAGTGTCTAGTTTCCTTTCCTTGTGGATGTTTAGGGTGTGAATTAGTTTAGGAAAAATCAGTTTCTTTCCTTTCTAGTTTTTGGCCAAATATTTGCTTTCCAGTTTGTGGCCGAATTTTGTTTTGTTCTTCATATTTCTTTAAGCCTATTAATAGGCGTGTTATCTCTGGATTTTGTAGATAACGTTTTTATAAAATTGAGAGTTAAATTTCCCTTTGGTTCTTGAAAGAATTCTTTGAACTTATTAGTTATTCTGTGGCTTTCAACCAAGACTTATCAATCGGATTCATCTTGGGTGTGGCTTCACCTCTCTATACCAAGGTTCTTGCTTAGCTATAAAGCAACAAAGTCGAAGTCATCCATCAAGCGCAAAAGATTAGAGTGGTTCTTAGAATTAATTTGATCATAGGTCTCATCACGAGTTGGGCGTGGTTAAATTATGATTCACACCTAACATTAAGCCAAATATCAATTCCAACTAAAGTCAATCGAATCGGGGTCTTAGTTTCAAGGTCTAAAAATAAGGAAGAGAACCCGATGTAAAAAAAAATCTATTGTTTTTTCCTTGCATTTTCTCACAAACCAATCAACCACACAAATAAAAGAAAAAGTACCAAATTCAAACGAAATGCAGAAACTCATTAAAGAAATACCTGTTGGTGAAGTACATGCCAGAAGTTGCTCAAGCAACTTAAAAGCACCAAATTCTGAGATATAACACTCTTAGAAGGATACTTTGTTCCTCCCCTACTCGATTTTGAGTTAGATGTTTTTTATGGGAATACTTTTTTTGCTTTTATGGGAATTGTGGGATTCAAGAGAAGTGGAGAGGGTGTTTGATGCAATGTCTGAGAAGGATCATATGTCATGGAATACGATGATGAGCTTGTTTTCCGTTAATGGGTGTTGGGCAGAGGTGCTTGATTTGTTTGGGGAGATGAGATTGAGTTATGTATTCAAGCGAATGTTGTTAACATGTTGAGTGTTTTCGATGTGTGCGGATGTTGTGAAGATGCTTACGACACCCCGATCCGGGTTTTTTAGGCCAAACGGTGACTGAGAACAATGTCCCCGAATAATTGCAACCACGATTACCTTTGCGTGGATGGTCGTGTGCACTACGCGAATCAGTGCTATGGCGGCTGCGCTCAGCTATCTTTGTCGCGTCATCTTGTACTATCTTTAGAGCTAGGCTCGCATGCCCAATCACACGACATATAGCTGCACGGCCTTTCGCGGCTGGCCCCTCCCGCTCCCAAGTACGGCACAGTCCGCGACCCGAGGCGGACCATGTCCGACACAATACGATGTCGCGACATAATTTTACCGAAACTATGTCGCGGCGTAAAATTTGTGTCGCGACACTCAAGCGTCTCGTGACCCGACTTGACTCACCCTACCACTTCCATGTCCACGACACGAAGCCGTGGGTCGCGACACCATAAAAACGAGCAATGTAGCGACATCAATAGTGTGTTGCAGCAGATCGCCGGCCTACCATCACTTGTAGCGCCTGAAACCTTGTCGGCGTGCCGCGCGCCAACCCGCGCTGGCACACGCACGACACACGCTCCGGGGCCTGGCTGTAGCGACACCGTTCCTAGGTCGCGACCCAGGGCAGGAAATGGGCAGTAGCCCATCCCATTTTGTCACCTGCATTCCTCTTTTCTATTCCTTTTTGTTCTACCCATTGTAATACAACCAAAAATTAGCCTCATTACTACAAAGGCTCCGAAAACCTAAAAAACTCGCCAAATTGCATTTATTATACAAAAGAGAATTTAATTACACTTTGTATTTAATCACAAATTACACAAAAACTAGATTTTCTTCCCATAATTTACAAAGTATAAGAACAAGGCCAGATTTGGCCTTCCCTTCATCCCTAGGGCCTTGGATGTGTCCCCTCGCCCTGAGTACCTCCGGGACCTAAAAATTATTTTCAGTGTGAGGTGAGCAATGCCAGTGGTTGAATTCTTTTACAAGGAAATTTCTTCTGCTTTCAAAATCTTGCTTGTCTGATGTGTGACCTTAACGTGCATTCCACGATTTATGACTTACACATGGAATGATTTATGTATCATGCATGAGATGTCTTCATGCCCATATCCCGAGTCACTCACCGACTCCTTCACACGTATCTATGCCAAGCGTGACAACCGTCACTGGTAATACCAATGACAACATATACCGAGCCCTTTTTCGGCTAACCAACACCTAATGCAAGTGCCAATGGGTAACTAATCCCGAGTCAATCCCGACCCCTATCACCCAACTCGAAGTCTAAGTGATAACCATGACCGTGTGTTTTCTTTAGGCAAAAGAACTTTTCAGCTCACACCGCGGGTCTCTTACACCCACACATAACTTTTCGGATAACCTTATTTACTTGGTCTCTCGCTCGTATAGAACTTTTGGATAACCAGGGTCTCTCGCACCCGTCTGAGAACTTTCTAATGGATAACTATCACGGGTCTCTTACACCCAGGTGGAGCTTTTCACTGAGGATTAACGGCCCCCTTCTTGCTTTGTCCAACACACATTAAATTTTATTTCACTTTATGATTTGAACCATGAGTCATTTGTTGGACGTTGTCCAAAATACGAGTTTATCACACATTCACCAAGAATGGTGAACAACCATACCGTGCACCCACACCCGACTCGACGCGATGTAACCGTGCACATGAATGCAATGATGCCAGTTCATATATTCAATTCTAATGATTCTTACACAATTATATTCCATATAATTCAAACATCATGTTAACATATCAAATTTGCATGCATTAACAATTCTCATTCTTCACACACCATACATGCTATTTATTCTAATCAATAACATGCAAGCAATTTCACATGGACGATTTCAGTCCAAAGACGATTTTTTCGGGCAATACAAAACAGTCTTATGACAAACCGTGGACTATCCAAGGACGGTCCCCATCAAGCATTCGGTCCCCTTTCTTTGGGACCAATTTGCATGACCATTTCCAACCTCACAACTCCCAAAAACCATTTTCATGGCTTTTTAGACAAGAAATAACCAAGTAGAAGAAGACCCCTACCTCTCGAAGTTGTTAAAACTCAAAAATCTCAGTACCCACGCATAGCCCTTGCAGTGGAGATCAACTTTGCCTCTTGCCTCGCCGAGATTTGATGGACCGATCGCTGGAAAATCTAGAGAGAAGATAAACTCTCTCTCTCTCTCTCTCTAAAACTCTCTCCTTCTTTCCCTCTCTTCTTATTTTTCTCTCTTCTCCTCCCCCTCTCCCAACCGGTTGGGTCAAGAATGGGGTCAAGTGAGATGTCCTCTCACTTGCCACATGTCAAATTCTAAGTGGTCCATAGGATTTTCCCTTATCACCTTATCCATTCACTTGGATTTACTGATTATGAATTGCCACATGTCCATGGGCCCCACTAGGCTCTTGGATTTGACTTCTCACAACGACCTACGTGGCAATGTGAGCCACTCAACTTTGTCACGTGTCACGCGTTACTCGGTCTTATCGAAAAGCGTAGAGTGGTATCTTGGGATTCGGCGAAGTCGGCGTATTAACTTCGTTTTCGCGAGGCGATTACAACGGTGAAATCCGTTTCGTCATCCGAGATTTAGAAAAATTCCGGATTTTTGATCAAAATTATTGTTTTACCCTTTCTTGAAAATTCGGATTTTTTGGGGTTTCACAGAAAATGAGGAGACTGCAAGAATGATTCATGGTTATATTGTTAAAGTTGGTTTGGATTTTCAAGTGATTGTTGGCAACGCTTTTCTTTCTAGGCACTTTTCTTTTTTATTTTGTTTTCTAGGGGTATTGGGTTTTTAAGATTTTCTGTGTTCTTGGATTTGTCTCTGAAAATGGGGGCCCTAAACCCAGCAATTACAAGAGGGCGCCCTGCGATTTCTAAGGCAAGCTTCTTTTTTATTTTATTTTATTGCATTTGGCTATTGTTGTGATATGAGAATTGTTTCATCTCTTATGCCCCATGAAAAAGCTTTTTCCTTCTAAGTCATGTAAAGAAACGCAAATTTTGTTTTTAGTTTTATGTTTGGTTAGTGAGAAACCAGAGGAAAAGAATGTGTAGATTATGGCAAATCAAACAAGTTGCAAATTGGTAGGGATGAGGGCATTTATGTCAAAACAATGTTTGAATTTAAAAAATCACATGCAAATGTGTCATATTAGCTAAAAAGCATACGTGGGGTCTTGGCGTCGGCAAAATGCGTCATGTTTGTGGATTTGTTAATATCGTGTGGTAGGGACATTTTTATTTACCAATAAATTTTAGAGCGTGGTGAACTCGAAAAACATTTAAAAGCCACAGCGAATTAAGCATGTAATGATAAAATACAGGGGTATTTATATTTTATCAGCAAGTTATAAAACTCTCTTAATTTAGGAAAAATTCTTTTGCGCATGTGCTTTTTATTGGATTCGCATTCAAAAAATTTAATTTGGCAAATCAAACCTTTCCAATAAATTACTATTTTATAATAATAATAATAATTGCTTTTGAGGCCTAGCTCAAAGGGTTACAAGAATTGTAAGTTCGAATCCTTATAAGAACAGAATACTATAACATAATGTGTAAAGTGAATAAATGCTAAAACATTATTATTATTATTATTATTATATTTGAAAAATATTAAAGGTTCTAATATTTGTAAGAACAAATTACTACAATATAATATAATGAATAAACATTAAAAAAAAATTACTATTATTATATTTGAAAAATATTAAAGTTTTGTTTAAAAAAATATTTCTAAAGAAGTTCTAAAATAATTTAATGTTCAATATAATAAAATTTATTTATAATTTGAAATTTTCTTGATACTATAGTGTATTTTAAAGGAAATTCTAAATATATTTTCAAATCATTTTATCCGTAAAACTTTATTTTTAATCACTTTATATTTATATTATTGTAATAAAAAAATAGAAGAATTATATAAGAATATCATTCGTTTATATTTTGGGGTTTTTTTTTTTTTTATGTAAAATCGTAATTTTGTAATATGTATATATATATATATATATATATATATATATATATATAGCAATTAAAGGTATATTTGTCTGTTCAAAACTTGTATCTTTTATAAGAATTTTAAAGATTTTATAAACTGTTTGTAAATTTTGAAGGATCAGTTACTCTTGAAATATAATTTTCCCTTTATGAAATATAATTTGATAGGATATCTCGAAAAAATAATTATAAAGGTGGTAATGAGCCAAAGGATTTGATCCCTTTTCTCAATGTTTTATATATAAGTAATTTGTATTCTTTCTAAAAGCAGAATTAAGATCAGTATCTCTTTTCCAATAATCTTGCCCCTAGCAGTATGTAGTGCCGTCATTGCTTAGGTATGAAGAAATCAGGTAACAATAAAAATAAATAAATAAATCGTCATTAAATATTATTCATCTGATTTGTACCATCATTCTTTAATCAAATGCTAATACAAAACAATTCTTCCCAAAGTCATAAAGAAGTAAACTTTTAATTAAAAACCATTCCTTAATTACTTTGAAATTTACGAAACAAAAATGATGACATTATTGCTTAAGTGATTTTGGCTTTAAGATGGACAAGCGTAAGGAAGGAGTTGGAGAGTAGTAGAAGAAAGCTAGAGGTGTGATAGGTGTATAGCATGAATTCAAAATTAAGAATTTGAAATTCATTGTCCAAGACTACACGCCACCAATCAATTATAAGTTTTTTTTTTTTTTAAAATAGACTCTAGTAGAGTTAGGCGTCACCCATGATCGTCAAGGAATTCTGGCGTCAATAAAATTTTGGCTCCCAAAGTGACTTTTTGAGATTTAGGTAAAATTTTAATTAGCGTCTTGTGAGTGAAGCGTCTAAATTTATATATATTAAATACATTAGATTTTCATTTGGATTTTCTTTCAATAATTCATCGTATCACACTTATTCGTTTATATCGCTAACCTTTATAAATGAATCAACATATATATTTGGGTCCAGCCGTTTAAGATCTTTGCGGTAGTGGGCCGGCGGTCGTTGATCTTCAAGAAAGGTTCGAAATTTCTTCAAATCTTTGTATTTTTGGGCTGTCGAAAATCTGGACTTTGGGGGTTAATTGGGTTTTTGTTGGTTTTGGGGTTCAAATACGGGTAGCGACTTTGCGGTTTTACTTTGAAGAAATCTAAATTTTGCTCACTTGTGTTTTGCTTTACATTTATTTGTAGGCTCCATTTTATAAAAAAAAAATATATGGGCGCCATTGGTCGTCATTTCCGGCCGGATGTTTTAAGTTAGTGTGAGGTTATTTTAGGATTTTAAATGCTTATTTTTATTTTGGGTGATAGACTGGTTTTGATGATTTTCTTGATTATATTTATGCTTGTTAGCGTAATCCCTTTGGCTGAAATAGCTCCCTCTTTGGAGCATGCTTTGTTGTGTTTTAGACCAATTTTTTTTTTAGAACAACTGCTGGAAGACTCTTTCTTATAAGTTATAACCAAATGTAAGGTGGTATTAAAATCTTAAATTTTGGACTTTCCAAATTTAAATCTTGAGCAAAAAAAATTCTTTTTAAATATAGTAATTTTTCGTAAATTTTGTTTTTATATTAGCAATTTCTGAATTTACTTGTATTCAAACGTGATACGATAAAATGTCGTCGTTTTGATCTTAAACTACAATTAAAATAAAAGTTAAGAATATAAAAATAAAATTAATAAAAGTTATTATATTTAAAAAAATAAATTTTTTGTTTATAATTTAAATATAAAAATCATAAAAATTAAAGATTTTCCATATATAGATATATATACTTTTATTTTGATTAATCATATGGATCTTAAAGTTTATGATATGATATATCCTTGAAGGACCCTAAGGTCTCGATCTAGTGATTAATCAGGAACAAACCTTAATGCCCTTTAGAAGCAACACCCAAATATAAAATCAAAGAATGAAAGAGGATGTGGGGCCACCACGACGCCTTGCCGTAAACTCCAAATTGGTAGAGTATCCTAACCCACTTGTCCTTTGAAAATGATTCTTATAACGTAACATTTGGGGTCCATTTTCTTATTTTCTTAATTAAAAAATAGATTAGGAATAATAGTTGTGAGGATAAAGAGTACCACATGTGTATGATGATTGACAAAATGCAATGCCCCTAGTAATTTAGGATAGGATAGCTCTTATCTATGGTCCATTAATTTCTTCAACTATCTTATCATATACAAGGCATGTGCATGCATTTTATAATGGATGTATGGAATTTTCATAAATGAAAAATCTATTTTCAATTTATTGTGATTTTAATCAATATGAAATTTTGAAATGATTTTGTAATTACATTGAAAATGATTTTTTAAAAGAGAATTCAAATATGATATGATTAAACTCAATTGGTTTACAAAAAATAAAATACTTTTGAAGGGGGCTATAAATTCCAAATTATTTTTTAAATAAATATTTTTACAACATAAAAAAACTAGGTACATAGAAAAATTATTTCTTTTGGAGTAGCCAGTGAGGATGAGGGGTAATATAGTATTATAAATATGAAAACAAGTCATTGTTGCAAGGCTTAATGAGTTGTAGAGTTAGGGATGCTTTAGCGTGTGAAAGGAGGCCTATTATTAGTCTTGTTTGAAGAAAATTGATGGATTTTTCGGTAAAAAGGCTAGATAATGAATTGAAAGCAGACAAACCATGTTTTGGAATGAATTGTACTTGTGGATTGGACACCAATTTCCATCAAACATTGGAAGAGGTACCGTGTGAAATCAAATATAATTAATTTCCATCATACCTCAAACATCAAACATCAAACATCAAACATTCAAAAAAAATAATAATAGGGTTTGGCTGAAAAAAATCGATATTTTATTTTGTTTGAATCCCACTTCAAAAAGTAATTAGAATTTAAATCTAACGGTAAAAAAAATTCAAGTTTATATAAACTCGAACTTATTATAACTCTTTCGATAATAATTTATGCATGAAATCAGGAATTAATATAAAAATTAGAATATCCATCAATTCAAATCAGCATACATAATAAGTAACGTGTGATTGTGAAAATGTAAAAAATCAATCAGAGTATCTTGTTCCCTCTTTCATAAGTCGATGAAAAGTAAATTGATTTAAAAAAAAATTATAATACAATACCATTGATTCATCTAATGCTTAAATATATGATTCATTTACAAATTTACCAAATTAAAATTTTATGATGTTAAAAAAATTTATATAACCGATGTGACTTTCAGTAAAAATTTATGATACACCTAATTGGGTGTGCTCAAGGGCGAAGCGAGTATTTTGTTTCATTGAATAAGTTTGATAATGATTAATAAGTGAGGATTGTAACCCAATGATAAAGGGCTAATGGATTTTTTGGGGGGTTTTTTTGAGCCTCCATGGATGTAAGGGGAAAAAAATTTCAAAAAAAAAAATTCAGGGGGGCATTTACCTCCCTTGAGCATATACTAGATCCGTTCCTGCTGAATATGTCTCATATTACCCTACAAAAATATTATGAACAAGGTTTTATTTATTTATTTATTATTCTAAAGTCATTACCACGTCCAAATAATACAAATATAAAGAAAACTAGTAAAAAGAGTTAAGAAATTAAGGATTAAGAGATTGAAAGGTGATTCAAAATATTTTTCTAACACTTAAAAGTACCTTCTTTTTTTTAAAGGAAAAGTAAGTGTTTACAATTTACTCAACTAGTAGTACATAAAGATGATTATCAAAAAAATTTCTTTTCTATTTCAAATTTCTTGAACAATAAGGTGAATGTCATCACTACTATAAAACAATTCTCATGGCTGAATTAGGAGTAAAGAAATTTAGGGAAGAAACAGAAAGAAAGGAAGCGTTGTAATGAAGATAGAAAACGTGGCTGTTGTTTAGTTACTGGCTTGTGTCCCAATTAAGGCATGACATTCTTCCAACCAATGCTTTGTTCCTACAAGTATGCAACATTTAATATTTGGGTTTCTTTTTAATTAAAGACTTTGAAGTCTATTTGTCCAATTTCTAGGTCTTTGTCCCATATCATCCACAAATAAGTTTCCCATTTGATAGTGAAACTTGTTTGTATCAACATCCATTTCCCCTTGTCTTTTTTCATGTATTTCTATGACTAATCCTGCAGTTATGTTTGATAGTGATTTTGAAATGCTTTTCATAGTTTATAATTATTATAAATTTAGAAGGAAAAAAAAACCATTTCAATTCTTTATGATGATTTGCCTTTATAATGGTATGATTTTTATTTTTTGTTAAACTATCAATGTCATCTTTGACCACCCTCGTATCTTCTTAGCGTGAAAAGTCAAATATTAAATGAAGTCGTACATGGAACGAATAATAAATGATGATCGGAAATATTGAGTGCAAAAGTACTTTGTTAGATCAGTTTGATCACAGCATGTCAAACAATGGCTCACAAAAATTTCTCTTCTGCTTTCTTTTCTTTCTGCATATATATATGTGGTAAAGTGCTTCTAACTGGTTGGGATGCTAAAATCAGTTAAAAATGAATTTACATGACATTCCACATCATATGCATATGGGTAGTCCTTGTATCAATTAGATGTCACCAATACTTTTTTATATGGTTCCACATGAGTTTACCACCTGGATACTCACGTCAATAGAGGTTGTTTTTACCTCAAAATGTAGCTTTCAAGTTGCATAAAATATTGTATGGCTTAAAGCAAGCCTTTGGATAGTAGTTTAGCAAACCTTCTTCAGTCACTATTATCTGTTATAGTATTGTAGAATTATAAACTAGTTGGGAAAAGGGAACTTGTATTCGTGTAGAATTAGGAAACATCATACTTTTTCCTATTTGGTTTTAGATTATCTTGTATATAAATAAGTGGTTTGTGATCAATGAAATATACAAATTTTCCTTCAATTAACTCTGATTATATGGTATGAGCTAGTTTTAATTTGCCTAGAAAGAAATGAATTTTGAAGGGTACCTCAAAAGAACATAGAAGAGGAGAAGAGATGTGGGGGTGTTTATTTGAGACACCAACTTCAAGGGCGCCTGAGGTGACATTGCCCACTTGAGGAGGAGCGTCGGCCTCCGCCAACCATTGCCACCAAATATGGTGGCTAGAAATAACATGTAGGCCACACATGTGAGTGTGTCTGTGATTTTACTTACTGTTTACACACGTGGCGTGTGAAGGCGCATGACATACTTTGGCTTGATGCACCTCCTCTAGCATCTGAAACAGCAATAGTCCTCCTAGCCATCTATGCCTACAATCTGCTTGACTTTATAAATTTGGTGTGTAAAATAAATTATATATTATATTTTGGAGTTTAGTAGCTAAAAAAACGAAAAATGATAAAAACCTGAAAATTTTATAGGAACCAAATAAATATGGTAATTTATGAAAAGAGGACCCAAGGGTCATAACACGAGGGTATATGCTAAAGTTTTAAGAAATTTAGCTAGGATTTGATTTGTAAATAGATTGAATAGGAAGAGGACCCAGAAGGGTAAAAAATGGAAAGTTAGGCCAAAATGGTATCTAAGACCGAGGCATGGTCTTATGAGAAGGGTTTTTCTCATTTTTTGATTAGGGAGAGTAGGGTTATGGTGGAGAGAAGAGAGAAGAGAAGAGAAGAAGGAAGAAGAAGAAGAAGAAAATCCCGAGTTTGGAACTCATGTTTGGAAATTTTTAATGGAATTTGTGGTTAGGAAACTACCTAACTCTTTTCCTTTGTCTGTTTGGGTTGTAGGCCAAACTCTTCAATGCATGTGTATTTTGGTTGGTTTACGTCAGTTTTGGGGTTGGTTTTGAGTTAATTTAGTTTTGATTGGAAGATTTCCGGTGAAAATGGAAAAGAAATGCGTGTTATGAAAAATCGCGGTGGCTCTGATGTATGAAGTTGAGTGTATTTTCGATGTGGTTTAACCTAGAGAAGATATTAAGTGCAGGTACTGAAGGGTTGATGTATGCTGAGAAAATTTGTTTTGATCAGAGGATGTTAAATACTAATTGCTTCAAAGAAGTGATTTAAGGTCAAAATGATATTTAAATGGAGTGCTATGAGCTATTTTTGTCTGTTGCGTCTGTTAATTCCGAATGAAGGGTTGATACATGTATAAAGTCGTATGAAAAAATGTTATGTACCTCGCCGCCTCGCGAGAGTCGATGAGCAACCATTGTTCTTGCCCTTATGTGCTGGGGTGATTTAAGAACAAAATATCAAACTCGAGTAATACGTATAATTGTATGCACGCTCAAAGCAGAATAGTGTGAGCGAATAGGTACCTACGTTGACATTGTCACTTGTACCTTGAGTCTTATTGGGGGTACGTGTCTCTTGGGGTCCATCTGAGCAGACACCCGCCATGTTGTACTATGAAATTAAAAGTACTCAGTTATGTTCTGTGATCTATACGGACAAACATTTATATGATAAGAATCTGAATAATGAATAAGAAGAAAGCTCTTTGAGTCTAGAATCTAACCATATGCCATTGAATGGCAGTTGGTTCTTGCTTGGTTGTGTTGATGTTTAAGTTGAGTCTTTCTTTTCCCGAATCCCCCCTAAGTGCAAGTGAACCGTGTGGGCGTCCCATAGCTCACAAATAGGATTAAAAATGAGACATAACAATGCCTAAAATAAATGCTAAGGATTTTCTAAGGAGGAGGAATTGGAAAAAGAAGAAAGAGAATGGAAAAGAGGGGAGTCGGGTAGCAAGTATAAACCTAAATGGGAACTCTGAATACTCGACTAACAATATGATTGTTAATTGTATTGGAATAGGGTGTGGGGAGGAAAGCCAAATTCATCGAGATTAGAGGATTTGAATCAAGTGCGACAAGCTTTTGGTTTGTTCTCCGTCTCTCTTTTGTTTTCACCCATTTGGAGTTTGTTCTCCACTTCTCTCTCTCTATTTCTAAAATGTTGAAGGATTAGCAAAATAATTGGATTTATTTAAATGAATTAGATAAATTGCATATTGATTTGTTTAAATTGATTTAATCTATTGATTGTAAGAAATGAATTGCATGAAAATTAAATGAGTATTGAAAACCAAGTATTTGGATATAAATGTATATACACTATTGTAAATTGCTATGACTGATTTTAGCGCCCTTAATAGAATGTTAACCGTTAAATTTGAGTTAAGGATGGATTGGTATACCAATAAGAGTCAAATGAGCAATACTGTGCCGAACGTAATTGTAACACCCCAAATTATGCCACAGTTGTTTTATAACATGTTTAGGGTATAATATAATTTAAATTTGTATTTTTCGAAAATTTAAGTGTTAAATGTGAAAAAGGATAAAACTGGGATTAATACAAAAGCCAAGGTAAAATTGGTAATTTTCAATTAAGGACCTAAGTATCATAAGATGAAAAGTTTGTATGTTAAAGTAGGAATTTGAATAAGTTCATTTGCAAATAATAGAGAGTTGAAGGACCAAATAGCAAAAAAATGGACTTTTGACCAAAAGTGGATAAGACCAAACATGGTCTTATAAAATATCTCATTTTGGCTTTGGGGTTAGGGCAAACTTGGTGAAGAAGAGAAGGAGAAAGACAGAAGAGAAAAAAAAGAAGAAGAAGAAGAAAGAAGGAAGAAGAGAAGAAGAAGAAAAAAAAATCAAGGTATAGAATAGAATTATGGATTATGTATAGAATTTGTGTATGGAAATATGTGTTTGGAACTTTGGTATAGAATTGTTTGGTTTGATTGTGGTCCTCAATGGAGAAAAATTTTTGTATAGAGAAAGGTTGGGTTTAGGGTAGATCTTTGTCAAAATTTTCCAAAACCTGATTTTGTCTTGGCCGTAACATAATGTCGAGCATAAAGTGAGTAGTGAATTTTGGATAAACTAGACTTCTGGGATAACAACTCTCCCTTGAAATAAGTGCTCCTCAAATTTGGATTTATTGGATCAGGAAAATTCGTCAGTGAGACTTTGTTTTGGTCGATTACAGTTCGGTTACGTCTGAGTTTGGGTTTTCAAGACGATTTTGAGGTATTTAGGCCATAAGTTGAGTTTCACTCATCCAAATTTCTGGGTAAACTAGACTTCTAGGAGAACAAATATCCTTGAAATAAGGGTATCCAAATTTGGACCCCATTGGACCCAGAAAATTTGTCAAAGTAAGGGAACAATTCTGTCCCTGAAATCTATCTCAGAACAGTCCTTTGAATTGGAGTAATTCCGATTGTTTAAATCATAACTTGAGTTATACTGGGCCAAATGAGGTGATTCAAATTTCTATACAAAATAGACATCTAGGAGAACAACGTTTATGAAGAAATTATAGTTCGTCAGTGAGGAACAGATGCATGCGAAATCTCTATGCTTGGTGATCCTCTGAAGCGGAGTAATTAGATTGTTTAAATCATCGCTTGAGTTATAATAGGCAAGAATGAAGTTATTCAAATTTCTATACAAAATAGACATCTAGAGGAGGAACAACGTTTATGAAGAAATTATGGTCAAATTATGTCTCTATCATTCCTGAAATTTTTCAAATATAGGACACAATTCGATTAATTTCTGAAACATCGGGAACGATTCGATTGTTTGGAGCCATATCTCCTAAATTAAAAGTCCAAATGACATGATTTTTTTAACCATAATAAACTTAAGACATAGGGGTAAATTGAGTTAGAAGATCACTTTCTCTAACCATCCCATTTACAAGGTCAAAATTGTAGTCGAAAATGGACTTGGGAGCTGCCTCGAATTGTTCAAGCATAATTGGTTATGGAAATTGAAATTTTATAAAGGCTATATAAATGTATTGTTATATGAAATAATGCATCATAGTAAGTTGATCATGATAACATGTATTATGAAAGCTAAAGAAAATACACGTATAATTTTTTTATATGAAAAGTGTGAAATACAGTTAAATAAGAGATTATTTGATAATGAATATCTCATAAGTATAATGATATCATTAGTTATTCATGTATATGAGATATCTTTTGATACTAAAGATTGTTAAGCATGTAATAAAGCGATTATGCATATGATCGGGTAGTTAGATAGATAGGCATGCCTATAAGAATAATAATGTTGCACCATACAATTTACAGATAGAGTGACCCCGTTTGAGTCGATGACATGGATCCTGTTTGGATCATTCACGATGGCCAGTTTGGGTAAATACAATCTGATACGAGTTTATAGATCAGCGTAAATGCAGGTGATAGTACCCTCGGTACATACGAGTTCTTTCTCGTGCGTCTTTGGAATGTCCCAGGCATGACATAAGATGAGATGAAATTTTTGGAATGTTATAAAAGGCGTGAAACATGAAAATGATGTGAAATGCAATATGTAATTTAATTATAATGATATGAGAAGTAACATGTATTATGAATAAAATGTTATGAAGTATTATGACGATCATTATAGTGGTCGTCCATAT
This sequence comes from Tetrastigma voinierianum, assembly GCA_016808115.1. Lineage (NCBI taxonomy): Eukaryota > Viridiplantae > Streptophyta > Magnoliopsida > Vitales > Vitaceae > Tetrastigma > Tetrastigma voinierianum. The sequence goes on from JAEQBH010003875.1 coordinate 234,159, forward strand.
TTATGAATTCCCACTAAGCTATAAAGCTTAGCACGGGTGTTTATCCGTGTAGGTACCGAAGAGGACCTCCGTGATATTCTGCATATAGCCAGGCCAACACAATTGTAGGAGTCCATCACAGGTAGGTTTGACTCGATTTTGTAAGTGTAATTGTAAGATTTTGGAGACAGTGTGAACCTAAAAGTACAAGTAAATGGGACTCATAATATATTTACAGGACACTGTAAATACACTACGATGTATGCATATGAAATATTTTTGTAAGCTTATATTTTCAAGATAATTGTTAGAATTATATAAGTTAACAGGTTTATAGTTCTTAGATTTTTGACACCCTTTCCTAACATAGGGTGCTGGGTTGGGGCATCACAGTTTGGTGGTATCAGAACCAAGGTTTAGGTGGCTCTGGAATAGAGTATATGATAGAAAAGCATGTGTTTAGTAATGTGTCAGTTCGATGTGATGTCCTTTGTGTTTACAGATAGATGACTGGTCCTCCGATTCAACTAAAGAAGCAGTTGAGAGTGTTAACCCAGGAGATCAAGGGTTACCCGCTTCAAATCCTTCTGAATCTATCATAAGTGAGAGTCATGCCCCAGCCGAGCCAAATGAAGCCTTACTGAGGGTATCTCAGGACATGGCTCGGGTATTGGAAAGATTGACAGCTCCCAAAGCCCCAATAGACATGATAAGAAGACATAGGGCTGAGGAATTTCATGGGTCAAACATGGAAGAGTCCGATAAAGCTGATTTTTGGTTGGAAAAGCTGCAAAGAATAGTGGAGGAGGTGAGATGCCCTCCCGATCAAAGAGTGACATGTGCAATTCTCTATTGCAAGGCAACATGGCGATTGCGGAAGAAGGCGAGGAGTCCGAGGCTTCGCATCCTATGCCATGGGAAGTTTTTCGTCCAAGAGTTCAAGGCCAAATATGACTCGAGTATGTGTACAGGAGAACAAGTGGAAGCGCTTCCTCGACCAAGCAGCGAACTTATTGTGGAATATGAGAAAGAATTCAGCCATCTTAGCAAGTACACACCTGAATCAGTCCTCGTCGAGGCATTTCGGTGTAGGCAGTTTGAGGATGGACTAAATGAGTCCATAAAAAGATATATAGCGCCTGTGACATTACTCTAACAAGTAAATTTCTATCAGTTGGTTCAAGCGGCAATGAAAGTGGAGAAATCTGAGGCAAGAAGTAGAGAAAGATTTCAGAAGAGGAAGCTTTCTAGAGGAGCTTCTTCCTCCTCGAGTAAAAGAGCCAAAGAGTCCCAAATTGAGTCAATACATAGTTCTGCCACAAGGGGAAGAAGACAAGGAAATATAGTAGTAACTAGTACTGGTAGAGGTGCTTCAGCAGGACCAGGAGAAACTCTAGAGTGCCCTCATTACCATCAACGACATTTGGGAGTTTGCAGCTTGTTAACAGGAGGGTGCTTCAAATGTGGAAGCACTAAACATTTTATGGTAAATTGTCCCAAAGAGTCAAGGGACAATAGGAATCCTCTGAGTAACAATAGAGGGAGGTCCGCAGCACCACCGTCGACTCGAGATAGAGGTAGAGGTCAAGGGGGCCAGAGCCAACATAGAAGATGAAGAGGCACAGTGTCAAAGACAATAGATTGTCTTATGCCTTCAGTGCTAGCACGAGCATATGCTATGAAGGCTCGTGGGGACCAAGATGCACCATGCTTCGTTTATTTCGTATGATGAAATTATTCCCAAGCGTAGGAACTAAAGTTGTCAAGCATTATATTACTGTGGGAGTCCATAGGTCATTTCCACAGGGAGTGGTTTCCTAGGTGATCCTTAGGGATTGCTCTCCAATGAATGTGCGTTTAAAGTAAAACTGGGGCTGTGGGATTGATTGATCGAGTAACCACCAACTTAACTATTTTAAAACAAGAAGGGCGAATGATAGATCCTTAGGTTTTCACTCACCGCCGACCAGGTAATACCACCTCTTATTCACAATCTCATCTAGGAGCCATTGATGAATGGTTCGACTTTAAGATGTAACATTAAAGGCTCTTTTAAGACAAAGAACGATTGAGCGATAACAAACACTTGTTCAGACGATTTACTTGGACTCTTAGCCTACATTTGCGATCAAGCACAACGTGTACCGAGAGTCTCTCGTTCACATGTTGTCAAGAAGATGCCAAACTAAGGTTTTATAAGATTTTCCGCAAGTGTTTAGCATCGTACAATCCTATTGAAGCACAAAAGAGGAATTGAGGGTTGTTACTCAAGGAGTGTGAGTTTCCACCGTTAGAACTCTATCATGGGGGTTTAGAATTCCATTAAAACCGAGAGTCGATTCATGATTAATAAAACACTACTCATAAATGTGACTTGAGAAATAACACTTCAATTGCAAGATTGGGATATCAAAAGCAAAGAATCCCGTAAGAAAATACCGAGTTATAGAAACCAACTGAAAGAGTACAAGTGATTAAAAACTCAGAATCAGAAGAAAAACTCATAATCAGAAGAAAAACTAAGTACACTACTCTATAAACCCTAGCAAATTATGAGAAAACACTCCAACCGTTCAAAACCAAACCCTAGAATCCAATTATGTTTAACTCTGCCCTAAAGTGGGCTTAAATACAATCTCATTATTAGTGATCTCGGCGGTGGTCGAAAGACGAGCGTGCCTCGCACCAAGATTGAAATTATGCTCAAGTCCTCTAGAGATTGCATGGTACCTAAGACAATAAGTGCGGTGCCTGCATCAAAAGTAATCGGGTACTCCACAGCCCCTGTGGTACGGGGCATCACTATATTTATACCGCATTCATTATTTCATCAGATAAAGTTCCACTCAAGAAGGTGGTACCCGCACTGTAACATCCCGAAATAGTTCCTACCAAGTTCGACATGTTTAGGGTATTTTGTAAGCATAATTTGAATGTTTCGTAATTGAAATGCGAAACATGGCAATTAGAAATCCGGAGATTTTATAAGAATTAAGGACAAAATTGTAATTTGTCCAAAAAGAGGGCTTAAAAGTCATAGTTGATGAGAATAGAGGCCAAAATACAATTTTGGGAACTTGGAATACAAATAGTCAAAAATGGAAGACCAAAAAGCAAATAAAGCAAATTAACCCAAAAATGGGTTTTTGGAGGGCCAAACATGGCCTTAGCAAACATGGGATTTAAAGACCAAAATTGGTCTCCATTTTGGGGGAGAGCTCAAAACTGATGGGATACAAGGAGAGAAGAGGAAGAGGGAAGAGAAGGGAAGAGAAGAGAAGAGGAAAGCCAAGCCAAAAAGGTATGGAAACTACTTTGAGTATGGATTTTGTATGGATCACATGGATTTTGTATGGGATTCTAGAAAAGTTTATGAGTTCCAAATCTAGGGTTTGTTAGGATTTCTTCCTAATCAAAGATTTATTGAAGGTAGGGGTTGGAAACCCAATATTCCAAGATAAGCATGAAAACCTCCCATGATCAAAATATGTTAAATAACAAGTAATCGAAATGGTGGTTTAGAATAAACCCTAAATAATCATTATGTTTGATTTGTGTATGGGTTGTGACCCATATTAGAATGATTTTGAAGGAATTCATGAAAGAGTTTTGAAGAAAGACATGTAATTGAAAGATGAACTGAATAGAAAAGAGATTATAAGGTGAATTTCAAATGGTTTTGATGTGCGTTTGAAGTGTAGAGCTGATCGGGCATCAAAATATGGAAAATGGGTGAAAAACACACATTCGGGCACTTTATGATTACGTACCGGCACACCCCGAACCCGCACCTACACCCTTTGTGTTCTGGTCATATTGGCAAAAATTCCAGACATGCGCCAGACGTGTACCGGTAATAACTGCTCGCTTCTCACTCCCAACCGGGCCAGATTTTGGCCATAACTTCCTCATTTCTGTCCGATTTGGAGGATTCAAGTGGCCAATTAAAATACACTTCAAGTAGAATCAAACATAAATAAATAGGCATCGTCAAATTCTGATCCTAAGTGGCCTAAAAATTCACTCAAAGTGGGACTATGTACAAGCCAAATTCTGGTTCCAGCTTTGAACATAGAGTAGTCCGGTTGTTCTGACGTATCCTGAGTTTTGGCGTTCGACCGTGATTCCAGTTGGAGAAGAACCTCAGCACCTTAGCTTTAAAAGAGTACAAAGAGATAGTGTCAAATATGGAGTTAAGACCCTGGAAAAATTAGTAGTACAAACTATTCCCTGTGTAATCACGGTAAACCGACTAGTTTGGCATGAAAATGCCATAACTTTAGTTTGATGATCCGATCGATTCTGATTCCAATTCCTTGGCAAAGTAGATTCATAGAGGAATAAGAATATATGAAGGGGAGGTGTGATTTCATAGGACATCATACTTCACAAGAATATGAAGTGCCATGTGTAATAGGCTTGAAACAAGGAAAATGTAGAAAATGAAATATGTATAGATGTGTTCATGAAATATGAAAATGATATGGAAAATGAAAATGAAAACGAATTGAAACATGAATGTGAACATGCAAGGCAATATGTCATGAACACATAATGTGGTTAAGTGATATATGATTATTATCACATATAACCAAAAAATGATAAAAAATGATAACAAATGATAGGAATATATGAATGAGTATACATGAATGAGTGTATGTAAATGAGCATATGAATGAGCAAGAATGGAATGAGTATAATGTGGAATGAATATATGAATAAGTATACGTGAATGAGTATACGTAAATGAATATATGAATAAGTATACATGAATGAGTATGCGTGAATGAGTATACGTAAATTAGTATATGAATGAGTATACGTAAATGAGCATATGAATGAGTATACATGAATGAATATACGTAAATGAGTATATGAATAAGTATACATGAATGAGTATGCGTGAATGAGTATACGCAAATTAGTATATGAATGAGTATACGTAAATGAGCATATGAATGAGTATATGTAAATGAATATATGAATGAGTATACGTAGTTAATATGAATGAGTATATGAATGAGTATAAGCACAATGAATATGTGAATAAGTATATGAATGAGTATACATGAATGTGTATACGTGAATGAGTATATGAACGAGTATACGTAAATGAGTATATGAATGAGTATACGTGAATGAGTATATGAAATAAGTACATAGATTGAGTATATCTTTGAAAAGATAATACGAGAGTGAATATGAAATCGAAATGTGATATTCGAAAACCGAATGAACGTGAATAATAATAAAGACGGGATTCATTAAACTAACTGGGCTGTAATGTGAATTGAATGATATGAAGAATGAACCGCCGACGATGCACTAATCTAAGATCCGTCACGAAGGCACCTCGAAATTATCCACGTCCCACTCGCTGGACGCACCAATTCCAAGATCCGTCATGACGGGCGTATGGCATCAGGCTAAATGGTCCCACTTGGCTGATTCACCAACCGATCCGTCATGGATGGCGCATAGCATTTAATTGATACCACGCGGCTCGTGATGTACCAAACGGAGATCCGCTGGCGATGGGAGATTGAACTCGAATAAGTGATACCACGTGCTCGGTGCACCAAACGGCATCCCATGACGGAGACCGAATAAGGATACCACGTGTTTCCGGTGCACCAAACGGCATCCGTCATGATGGGAGACCAAATTGTAATAAGCCACTACATGTTTCCAGGCACCAAAATGACATCCGTCATGATGGGAGACCGACTTATAAAATGTGAAGGCACATTACCAATGATAATAAGTATGATTCATTAAACTAACTGGTCATAAATGAATTGAATAGTCAAAGTGAAATGACTAACATTGATTGGCGTAAATGAGATTTTTATGTATATGCTTAAACTTCATAAATTGAATTGTGAATGGAATTATTGCATTGAAAATGTATGTTGTGATATGATAAATGATATAAATGAAAGCCCTACAAATGAATAGCATGATATATGTGTGTATAAGCGTTACTATTTTGTAAATGCATTTTGTTATGATAAAAGCAGGGTCTTTTGAAATTGTAAGTGGTTATGGATTGTCCAAAAGAAGTGTTTTAAATTTTAATTAAAAAGTTTAAAATGAATAACACAAAACAAAATGTGTCGGGAAGATAATTGAAAATGCTCAGTAAACCTGCCCAAATTTAGATCCGCCAATCTGTCAAGTCAGATTCGTCACAATACTTTTGAAAACAAAATTTAATAAATGAAACAAAATGTTTTGATTGAAATGCTCTGAGAGTAAATGCTCCAGCTTGATCCGCCAACCGGTCAAGTCGGGATCTGTGTCACACTTTTGAAAATGAAAATTAATATAACGAAACAAAATGTTTTAAATCAGCATCCCGCATCATGAAACGTAATTGCTAAAGGAGCTGATTAATGGCTTCTCGGCCGTGATAGTGATAAGAGTCTAATATGTATTGGTATTAGTCCGATTTGACCTTGTATGAAATTGATATGATTTATCCGCTCCGATTTACTATCAGATGTATAAATTATTAATATGATTCACATACATGTAGAAGATATGAATTGAAATCCTGCAAAAGATGACACATGGAAGACACACCAGGAAAATGTTATGGAATCTAAAAGGATAAAATTTACATGTATAATATGATATGAGTTAGAAGTCACATAACAATAGGCTTCGTTAATTGCATATGAAAGTAAATGTAAAAGATAGTGACTACATTATTGTTATCGGGTCGTTATCGCCTATAAGTTCCCACTCAAGCCGTAAAGCCAAGACTGTGTTCAATCCCGTGTAGGGTACCGGGAGGAGATAAAGAGGACCCGACATTCCACACCAACAGACGCTACTGTGAGATAGGTGCTCCTCAAAGACTGCTCGCGATCTCCGATGTTTGTATTAGATATGTATATGTATATCAATTTGTATAAGAAAATGGACTTAGCATATGTGTATAGATTTTAATGGATACCACCCCATGGTAGTCCCTTCGAGATATGTGTAAATGATTTTGGTTAATACAAAATTGTTTGTATACCCAATGTATGCCAAGCTCCTAAAAAAAAAAAAAAAAAGTAAAGAGTCCCAAGATATGGTTCGCACTAAACCAGCTCTAGATTCGCTAACTCAGTCTGACCAGAACTGCAGACAAGCATTCACCGCTCCAAGAACTACCCTTCATCAGAGTACCACCGGGGCCTCGATTGCTGGTCAAATCGACAGCGATGATCTACATTTATTCTCTGGAACCAAACCACTACGAACATGTGTACGAGGCTCAAACCCGCACGCATGAAGACTCAGAACGGCCGCTGCACCTATTCTACACAAAACGAGTAAAACACGCCGGGGTAATTAAACCTCATAAATGTCAGACTTTTATGTATCCAACACATCCCCTTATCCTATAATCTTATAGCCCCAAGAAGATTTGAACTGGTAACGCTTTATCGACCATGCAGGTTCAACAAACGTTACTTAAGGTGCAATGAGGTACAAAGCCTCTAAGAAGGCAACAACACAAGCATATAATCCTGACAGAGTATGCAACCATCTGAACTTAAATGAATACCACAGTCTCAAAGTAATGGACAAAATAACAAACTGTTACAAAACAGAGATACTCATATAAAGGACCATGGATCTGAAAAAAAAGGCCGCAATGAGATCACCAAACTGAAATGAACTTCATTATCACTGCAAGCATTTCGCCATAATCAAGCAAACTAACATGCATAGAAGTCAAAGAGGAACATTCTACGTAACTAAAATCAAAAAGGTCTTTCGCTTCAGAATATCTGTTGGCTACACAAATGTGGCTTACGGGGGTGTTAACCGGGTGTTGGTAATGACATGGCCGAGGTCTCACCCACTGCCAACACCAATCTCATTCTAACCCAAAATGCTACTACTTCTACGTCCTCCTCCTCACAATGAGGAGAATAAGCGCTTTCATCTACACAATCATCCAAACTCACAATCCCTTCCAAGTCGAGGAAGATCATCTCCAACAACTGTTCCTTCCGTAATGTGACTCCCTTGGCCCGAGAGCTCAGGATTCGCCTGTTTCTCGTTTCCCAAGACGCATTCAACCATCCTTCGATTCTACGTCCATCCTTTTTAAGGGAATGATCATCTAGACCAAGAGCTGATGACGATGAAGCCCCGTAATACCGGTTGAGGATGTGGATAATCGAGGCCTCGTGGAAGCAAATACGGTTGGGCTTGTCTGGTTTGTGATGGCCCCCAAATTTAGAAGAACTCTTTTTCTCTACCAGAGCCCTATCCCAAAGAAATCTTCCACCGTGCTCACAGGATCAGTGGTCGTAGCGGATGTGCTCTATTTTCAATCGGGGGACCCCGTAAAGTCCTCATAATACACCATATTACTAAGGCAGCAGTCAATAATTTTTACAATCATTACCTCATACGTAAACCGGATTTCTTCCTTGCTTCGGGCAACTTCTCCTTCCCTTCGACCCAATCATATTGTGAATGACCTTATTCATCAATGGCTACCAGTTTTTTAATTTCCCCAGATGAATTCCTCACAAGACAAAACCTCCCATAGGTACCTGTTAAGGCACATGGTATTTGTAAACAAACTAGCATCAAATCCCTGTAATAAATTGAGAGTAGGCCCGCCACGTGGTGGTGTATTATTATAATTCAAATGATCGAGCTATCGAAATAAGGTCGACCATTAACCTAAGCTTCCAAAATCGTAGTCTCCAACAGAGTGTCTACATTCCCGATTCTCTCCGGGTTGAGTAGAATTCCCTGACCATGGTCGATAAATAACCTTTTACCTCTTCACCAACAAATTGCAGATTCTAATCCTGAATAACGACACGAATGGGGTGAGTGAACAAAAACGTGTCAATTCTCATTCCCCGCTTACAATGGAAAACCCCGCCTCTAATCGATCGATCCACTTTTCTCGCCTCGACTGATGATTCAAAGAAACATAGCCTCACTTTCATCTTCGCTGCCACTTCGTCCGTTTCACGAGAACCTTTCCGCTCCCTTTGATTCCTTTTCACAACTAAGCATCTGGGCTTTCGCTTTTTTACTGGGCCAGCTTCCATAGAAGTAGCTGGTAGCCTTTCCTTCTCAAAGAATTCTTCGATCTTGCCATAGATATGGCCAAAATGGCGAATATAGCAAGAATAGCCCATACACACACAATGGTCTCCTAACAACCCATCTCCAACAGTATCGGACTCACCCCTTTTAGATCAGTCAGAATCTTTCTCCCCATACCGTTCGCTGTGGATGCCCTAATCAACCAAGAACATAGAACCACCAACCAAAGCCACCCAACAAAATCCATGTGAACACAGTGAAAATCCATTCAAATTGCTCTCAAGGAGATGAGGAGCACTTACCACGACTCGGCCTAGTACTCTCCAATCAGCATGAAGAACCTGTGGATGGTCTGGTTAGAGCAATAGACTCCTGGGGAACGTCGAATCTAGGGCTTGCTTTGGTGAGAGGGAAAATTAAAGCTGTGGTTTCTCTTATATGAGTTTGGGAGTTGAGATACGGTGGTCTGCACTTTGGGAGAAAAACCTCAAATGGCCCATTCACGTTAAAGGGCGGTACCGGTACCAAAAGAAGTGCACTCCACCAAAAAGTATATCGTCTGCCTACTGGCTAGTACCGATGATCGAATAAGTGTGGTACCCATACTCACTCTTGGCTACTCGCTAATTATTTCTAGGGTTGGTACAAGACAATAAGGCACCGGACTCGTGCCACCGCAGGTGATCCTAATCAACAATATTTACTTCCTGAGATTTCCCTGCACGCGTAGTCAAGCTACCGCAAGATGGTTCAGGGCCTAACACTTTTTGATGGGTTTTCTTCAGACAAATGACAATGCGAAGGCAAAAATTGGTATTAAATTTGGATTTCAGGTTCGTTAAAAACAAGTGAGGTTTCAGTTTAAAACTCAAAATAAAATGAAGAAAAATAAGAAAAGAACTCCTCAAGTCTCACACTGGTTAGGTTTTGTGGCAACTAACATGTCTCTGTCTCGTCGGGGGAGCATGACATTATTAGGTCACTTAACCCGATCTTCATTTAGCTTTAAAATCTCCCAAGATTTTCTCAAACATAGCATTTAAATGGGCAAAATGTCCCTAGCAAAGGAAAACACATCTCAAAACCTACTCCCACGATAACTAAAGGTGAGACAATTAGAATCAGCCTCAATGAATCTAGTGAAAATATCCATTGAACCCAAAAAAAAGCTTGCCAAATACACATTAAAGAGAGCATGCTTAAGAGATTTTAACCTAAGTGAGAAGCAGGAACTTAAACAACCATAAATGCGCAAAAACAGTATGACCGCTACACTCCAAACCCTAGCTGCCAGCCTCCCTCTTCAAGGAGAAAAGGGATTTAGCCAACCATCCTCTGAGTTGTCATCCTCGTATTGAGTGTTTGCAGCCGAGAAAGGGGAGAAATGAGAGAAAAGGGGAAACGGAGAACTCGAGCCCTAATTTTATTCACAAAGAAAAAAACGCCCTCCAACAAGGTATACCAATGGCTTATGTATCTTACAAACCAAGTGAAATACCATACATCCTAAACATAAGTGATTACAACAAGGGTAGAAAGGAGAAAAACTAAAATTGTAACAAAAAGTCAAGCAAAAAGGTGGGAATAAGCTAATGGAGGAACAAAGGTCAGATGCATTGAAAGGCGCAGAAAGCCTTCCCCGCAGTGGTGCAATTTCTTCTATTTTCTACTATTCTTTCCTATGGTTTTGGATTTGCAATGCTAAGCTTGACTTGGAATTCTTTCAGGCTTGATTGACTCAACAATTTTCGCATAATTAGCTCGCAAAACCGCAAAATTGCCACAAAATGCGATCATTGGGCATCATGTGGACCCATCATGTCAATCGGGTTAATTACAACAATTAGTACACAAACGTGCTCAAAACCTATTGCAATATTCAAAATAGCACTTTTTGGGCACTAATCAGGTACCGGTACCACTCTCTTCTCTTTTTTTTTTTTTTTTTTTTTTTTTGTAGTACCAATTTATAGAAATTTCTAGAATTCTCTACATCTGGGATTTCACTGGATGCTCACTTCTTTCCCTACTTCATACCCCTTCCAACCTAACTGCGGTTCGCTGAACTCGTGCACTACACTCTCGACACACCTTCACACTACCTTGGAGTCCTACCAGACTTCGTGATCACGACCCTAGTGGTCTCGAAACGCATCGGCAATCCAAGGCTCAAGAAGGGTGCAAAGGGTTGACTCAATATGATTTAGAAGTGTAACAGAGAAATGATGGCCTAAAATCATCTTTCAGCTACGTATGGGTGTTCCTCAAGGAATATGATGCATGTAGTTGACAAGGAATGCTAAAACAATGCACAAGCTGGAGCAATAGCAAACAAAAATGAGCTTAGTATGTGAAATCAATGACTTCAGGAGTGTATGAAACGAGAGTGATACCGCCAAGATCGACTGGACAAAAAAGAAAGAATCATCGTGATGTGTCCCAAAACGAACAAAAGTTTTGTGCATGCCTGTTATTATGTAAGTGCAGTGAGACTATATGGGGTGCATACATAAGGTCACGCGGTAGCATACATCACAGGTCAAGTACCATACCCAAAAGAGCCGAAATAAAATTCAGATGCACTTAATCGTCTAACTAGTGTATGTCCACCCTATCGCTAAGTAAGCATCGTCAATGCACATAGGACACACCCAATTGAATAAAAGAGAGGGCCAACCTGGTATCGCCAAAGAAAGTATGCAAGGGACTGGACAGGCAGCATGTTGTATTGTTTTGTAAAAATTTTGGTCATTTTTATTTTTTTTTTATTTTTTTTTTTTTATTTTTTTTTTTTTTGCGAATAAAGGCGTACTAAAGGAATAAAGTATAAAGAAATGCAAGAAAGGAAAGAAAACTATATACAAAAGAGGTAGGATAGAGATTGCCGAAGGAACATCCCTAGGAGCGGGATCTACCAATTCTCACTACTTCGGCGGCCAAAGTTATCGAGAAATGGCTTTGAAGCGCCATTACTGACTTCAAGGTTTTCCCATTTTCCGGATTCTCAATCTCCACTGCGCATATGGGTAAACTACCTTAACGATGAACGAGCCAGTCCACCTAGAACGGAGTTTACCTGGAAACATGTGCAAACGTGAGCTATATAACAATACCTTTTGGTGAGGTTCAAAGGTCTTCCTAAAGAATGTTCTCATTATGGAATTGTTTCTCAGAGATTCGCGAGCTTCATAATGATTCATGCCGCACCATCAAGCTCGCTCATCCAGCTAGCCTCGCTCACCCGCCCGAGCCAAATCAAAATTAAGAGTTTTAATGGCCCAATATGCCCTGTGTTCCATTTCCACCGGCAGATGACAGGCCTTTCCATAAACTAGCCGATAAGGAGACATACTAAGATTAGTCTTAAAAGCAATACGCAGCCCAAAGAGCCGCCTGGCTAGTCGGCCACCAATCCTGCGATTCTACGACCGCTTTTCCAAATATGTTTGATCTCCTATCAAGCTAACCCGACTTGATCATCGTCCGCGGGCGGTATGTCTGGAAATCCTGCGGGTGACTCCATACTTTTTCAAGAAATTCTCAAAGGGTCGAATACAAAAATGGAGCCCACCATCATTAATGATTGCACGAGGCACTCCAAAGCGAGAAAAAAAATGTGTTCTTTCAAAAATTTCAAAACAACCTTGTGGTCATTAGTTCTCGTTGGAACGGCCTCCACCCACTTAGAAACATAATCAACTGCCAATAAAATGTAAAGGTATCCACAAGAAGGGGGAAAAGGCCCCATGAAGTCTAAACACTAACAATCGAAGATCTCAATGATTAAAATAGGAGTAAGAGGCATCATGTTCCTCTTTGTGACCCCTCCTAATTGTTGGCACCAAGCGCAAGTTTTGAAAAAATCAAAGCAGTCTTTAAAAAGAATTGCCAAGAAAAACCTGGCCATAGGATTTCATTCGCCGTTTTTTCATGAGAAATGCCTCCACAAGCTTCCCGAGTGGCAAAGTGAGTACCCCAATTTGATCGCCATTAGATACACACCGCCTCATCAATTGGTCCGGATAGTGATGGAACAAGTACGGGTCATCAAAGTAGTATTTCTTTATGTCCACCAAAATTTCTTTGGCCGAGAGGTCCATTGCGGGAATCGGCCCCGCCACTAGATAGTTTACTATGTCTCGCATACCACGGGCGTGGACAAGAGCAAAGCCATCGTGTGGAAAGTGTCGCCTATGGGTAAGCCTTCGTAAAGGTCGCCTGAATCTAATCGACGTGGTCGATACCATATTCTCAACTCCCTTCTTATCCTTAGTAGTCAAGTTAAATTCTTGACAAAGTAGGATCCACCTAGCCAAACGTGGCTTAGAATCCTGCTTAGAGAGCAAGTACTTCAGCGCTACATGATCCGTGAAAATGGTTACAAGAGACCCTACAATGTACGACCTGAACTTTTCTAGGGCAAAGACGACAGCCAAGAACTCTTTTTCCGTAGTTGTGTAATTGGTTTGAGCGGAATCTAGAGTCTTGCTGGCATAGGAGATCACAAAATCTTTTTTTTCTTCCCTTTGCCCCAAAACAGCCCCTATAGCATAATCACTAGCGTCACACATGATTTCAAAACGGAGTTCCCAATTTGGCGATCGCATAATAAGAGGGGACACTAACACAGTTTTTAATTTATCAAAGGCGTCCTCACAAGCCTGTGACCATGCAAAGGTGACGTCCTTGGCAAGAAAATTGAACAAGGGACGGGCTATGGCACTGAAATCTCTTATGAATCTCCTATAAAATCCTACATGACCTAAGAACGACCGTATGTGTTTAACACACTTAGGGGTAGGTAAGTTGGAGATTAACTCAACTTCAAGCCATTCCACCTCTATTCCTTTTTCACACACGCGGGCTCAGCACAATCCCTCGTGTCACCATGAAGTGACACTTCTCCCAATTCAAGACTAAATTCTTCTCCCGACACCTCTCAAGCATCTTCGTAAATTCTCCGTACATCCTCATACGACCTCCAAAATCGAGAAGTCGCCCATGAAAATCTCCAAATGAGTTCTATCATATCATCGAATCCCCATCATGCAATCACGATGTCCCGGTGCATTACATAATCCGAAGGGCATTTTTCTAAAGGCAAATGTGCCAAAAGGGTAGGTGAACGTGGTTTTCTCTTGATCTTCTAAGGCTATCTCAATTTGATTGTACTCTGAGTAACCGTCGAGAAAACAATAAAATTCATGCCCTACAACTCTCTCTAGCATTTGATCCACAAAAGGTAGAGGGAAATGATCTTCCTAAGAATCAGACGAGCTTCCTATAGTCTATGCACACCCTCCAACCTGTGGTGACCTGAGTGGAATTAGCTCATCAGGTTCATTTGCTACCACGCTGACCCTAGATTTTTAGAACCACTGGGTTGGGATCGAATCACCTCGCAGCTATCCGCAATGGGTAAATAACACCTATGTCCAATGCTTTAAGACCTCTTCTTAACCACTTCTTTCATGATTATTAGGGTTCATTGCCGCTGTGGTTGTCTGTATGGCTCGACATCCTCTTCCGCGAATTCAGGTGTGCGTATCAAGGGTTGATTCCCTTAATATCCGCACTGTCCATCCACATATTGCGGGTTCTCAATATCTCCAAAAGTTTATTCTCTTGATCTGACTCTAAAGAGGAAGATATGATTATCGGGAAAGTTTCTTCTACCCCTAGGAATGCATATTTGAGATGCGATGGTAAGGGTTTCAACTCGTTAGTGGTTTCTCCGACGTGACACCCCGTCCTCGACGGCGGGCAATTTCTAAAAATCTCTAGCCCACCCATTTGCTTCCGCACTGAGGCTCAATTATGGAGTGCAGAAACTCCAATTCAAATGTGGTTACCTCCTCGACACAGTTTGGGCTTACTAGACAAGACATGAGAGGATCATCGTATGAAACATTATCTACGTAATTCTGCACAACAGAGTCTATCATGTTTACCTCACAGACGTCCTCATCATCCCCTATCTCCTTGATAACATTGAAGATATTCAAATTAACAGTCATGTTATTGAAAGAAAATGTCATTAGTCCTCCCCTATAGTGTATGATGGCATTAGCAGTGGCCAAGAATGGCCTACCAAAAATCACTGGGAACTGAGTCCCTTGATTCACCACAAGTTGAGTGTCAAGAACAACAAAGTCCATAGGAAAGTAGAACTTATCTACTTGCACTAATACATCCTTCACTATCCCTCTAGGAATTTTCACACTACTTGCCACTAGCCGAGGGTGATATTGGTCGTTCTAACTTCCTAACCCTAGCTCAACATATACCGAGTATGGCAACAAGTTAACACTCGCCCCAAGTCCACTAGAGCATGTCCTACTGACTCCCTACCACTATGGAAATAGCTGGCTTCCCGGTCTGTATTTGGGGAAAATTGTTCGATTAAGGAGGGATTGTTCCAGTCATGAATGCATCCTTGTCGATACTTAGTTTTCTTTATAGTGCACAAAGTCTTTCAAAAAACTCGCATATGACGGATTTGGCTTAATGGCATCCAATAAAGGGATGTTCAACTTAACCCGCTTGAACAACCTATAAATTTCACGATTGTTCACTTCGGGCTCTCAACCTATAAGGGTATGGAGCAGGAGGGACATGGGAGGCCTTGTCTTTTTCTGGCTCAACATCAACAACATCTACCCTAGGAACATGAGGCTTGTTAGACACCTCATCATCCCCGACTGGTTCATTTTGCACATCTTGTATCGTTTCCTTAGGCTGAATGGTTTTGTCAATTATTTTTCCACTTCGAAGAGTGGTAGTACAAATTTTTAATGTGTTCAAGGTGCCATCACTGGACCCGAGACTCCAACACTATTTTAACCTCGGGGGTTTTGGATGGCTCGGGAAGGAGTTTCCTTTTCTTGTTGAAAATTTCCCATATAAGAGGTTAGCTTAGTGATTTAGGATCTCACATCATTCAAGGCGGTTCGAAATTCAGTGTTGGTGGATTGTTGGGCCTGGACAAACTATGTCACAATATCCTCCAAACTTCTCTTATGTGGAGGTTGGTAAGGTTGTGGGTTTGAATTCCCTTAAGACGAGGGGTGAAAACCTTGGTTAGGGTTCACAGGAAATCCTTGAGGACCTTTATTTTGGAACGGAGGGGCTTGATTTGAAAAGCCTTGGTTGTTTGAAAAATTGTGTGGGCCTCCCTCATTCCTCCAACTAAAATTCGGGTGCTTACCCCACCCTAGATTATAAGTTTCAAAGTATGGAGAATCATGGCTTCTTGCAAATAAGAGCATTAGTCATTTCATTCGATTGCTCTCGACTTGGAGGAAGGTTAGGGCAAAGAATAGTTGAGTGAGCTGGTCATCGCAAATGATGCATGGCTTCCTCCACTTTAGATCCTATATTACCGATGTTCGAGGCAACAATGGTTACCTCATTCACCTTTTCAATTCTATGGCCTCCAATCCCTCGTTGTTGGCTATTTTCGTCATATAGTCATCATTCTCTATGATGGATCCTCCCCGTAGTGTACTATGCACTTTAGCTGCATTTAAGGAGGTTAGTCTCCCAAGTTCGAAAGCATTTTCTTCGCTATTACCGTAAATCAACCGCTCCCAGCACTTTCTCATAATTCCCCGCACACATCATCTCTCCGATGTATTGTTTGTTATCTGGGCTGACGCCCCGTGAAAATAAGCACAAATTTGTCCAAGATTCAACCCGTGATGAGGGAGAGCATGGAGGAGGTACTTATATCTTTCCCATACAACAACGAAAGGTTCACCCGCTTCTCGTAAAGTTTGATCGTTTCGTACGAGTGTATTCGTACGCCAGCAGAGTGGAATAATTTATTAAGGGAATTCATTTCGCATGTCCTCCCAAGTAAAAATCGAATTGGACGCAGTTAATGAAACCATATTTTGGCTTTTCCTTCGTAGAGAACGGAATAAAACCATACAAAATTATATGGAGGGGCGATCCAAGAGAAAGGAAAGCACCGCAACATCCTCAAAATCTCATGAGTAGGGTTCTCATAATCGAATTTCTTTGATACATTGCAGGAGAAGGTGAATCATCTCCACTCATAAGGAATTGGTTAGCCTTTTAGGTGGAAGTATCACATGAATTTGTTGTGGTTCTCGAGGCTGCGTAATCTCTCAAGGGTTCTTTCCGTTAGTAAAGGGGCAGGGGGACCTGATGATTTCTGCCAAAAATTAACATTTCCTCTGCCGCCAGGGTTGCCGACAAGGCAACACCATCTCCTTGCTTGTGGAGGTTCATGGAATCTTTGTGGGTCAATGTGTAACCTCGGGCATTTGGATTAAAGAGAGTTTGTCAATTCCTCGATGGTCCATTTCCAGGTGTAGGATTCTTCGGAAACAAATGTCTTACTATGGACTCTTCAAAATGTCTTGGAGGTATAATTCTTACAAGTCGGCGTTGCTCGTTGCGAGCCCAAACCGACATGCACCAATATTACCCCAACTAGAAAGATACCCACTGAGATTATTCACGAAAACGAATTAAAAAGAAAAGGTAGAGAACGTAACGGATTTTCAATGCAATTGCAAATTACCACTAGCTCTCTTTGGATCAACTAGCTTACTCACCACTCCCCGGCAACGGCGCCAAAAATGCTTCATCTATTTCGTATGCTGAAATTATTCCCAAGCATGTTAGTTTAAAGTCAGCTACATTATATTACTCGTGAGTCCATAGGTCATTTTCACAGGAGAGTGGTTTCCCTAGGTGATCCCAAAGATTGCTCTCAATGAATGTGCTTAAAGTAAAATCCGGGGGTCAGACTGATTGATCGTAACCTGGGACAACTTAACTATTTTAAACAAGAAGGGCGAATGATAGATCCTTAGGTTTTCACTCATCACGACCGTGCAATACTCCACCTTTATTCACAATCTCTTATCTAGAGCTATTAATGAATATTCGACTCAAGATGTAACATTAAAGGCTTTTTTAAGACAAAGAACGACGAGCGATAACAAACACTTGTTCGTATGATTTACTGACTCTTAGCCCAGATTACATCAAGCACAATGTGTACTAAGAGTCTCTCGTTCACACGTTGTCAAGAAGATGCCAAACTAAGGTTTTATAAGATTTTTCGCAAGTGTTTAGCATCGTACAATCCCATTGAAGCACAAAAGAGGAATTGAGGGTTGTTACCTTAAAGGAGGTGAGTTTCCATCGTTAGAACCCTATCATGGGGTTTAGGAATTCCATTAACCGAGAGCCGACCATGATTAATAAACACTACTCATAAATGTGACTTGAGAAATAACACTTCAATTGCAAGATCGATATCAGTGCCAATGTAACTCGTAAGAAAATACCGAGTTATAGAAACCAACTGAAAGAGTACAAGTGATTAAAAACTCAGAATCAGAAGAAAAACTTAGAATCAGAAGAAAAACTAAATACTCTACTCTATAAACCCTAACAAATTAAGAGAAAACACTCCAATCGTTCAAAACTAAACCCTAGAATCCAATTATGTTTAACTCTGCCCTAAAGTGGGCTTAAATACAATCCTCATTAGTGATCTCGAAGTGGTGGTCAAAAGACGAGCGTGCACTTGCACCAAGATTGAAATTTCGCCTCAAGTCCCGCTGAGACGCATGTCGGGTACCGATACCGCTAGGGCGTGGCACCGGCACTGCATGCACTAGCAATTCACGCTCTTATGTTAACACGGCACACTATATTTGGCATCGGTACATTACTCACCGCATGCGGGTACCGGTACCAAGAAGTGTGGTACCTGGCATTCACCGCTCCGCAATTGCTCCTCTTCACTGTAGCACCACCTGGGGCCTCTCGACAGCGGTTGTAATCGACAACGATGATCTACATTTGTTCTCTGGAACCAAACCACTACAAACATGTGCACAAGGCTCGAAAAACCTACATACACATAAAGACGCTAGAAACGGTCAAAGGCACCTATTCTACACAAAATGAGAGTAAAACATGGGTTGCGGTAATTAAAACCCTATATAAATGTTGCACTTTTATGTATCCAACACATTAGAAGTAATTTCTGGTATAATTTCTCTTTATATGTATGCATTGAGCATGTGTTCGATAAGATGACAGTAGTGGAGCAACTATCATATGATATGCATGTAAAACTACCTCCTTAGTGGCACAAAGGTCAATGTGAATAAAGTGGTATAAGAATCACGTATAATTATTCATGATAGGGAATTTTTATCGATTCATCGGTTTCACCATTTTGTGAATTTGATTTGATTTTAGGAATGGATCGATTGTCTAAACACCAGGCTATAAATTGATTATGATAAAAAGATAGTAGTGCTTAGATGTTCTAATTAGTCTGAAGTTATAGTACATGGTGTTCGTTCTGGCCCAATGTCCAATGTGATTTCAGCTATGCAAGCCCGACGATCATTGAGAAAAGGATGTGAGGCCTTTTTGGCTTTGGTGCTTGACTCTAAAAGAGGTTAAATAGAATTTGAAAATATTCTGGTTGTGAAAGATTTTCTGGATGTATTCCTCGAAGAGTTACCTGGTATTCCACCTGAAAGAGAAGTGGATTTATCTATTGAGATTTTACCGGGAATAGCTCCTACTTCTAGGGCACCATACAGATGCAGCGAACCGAAATAAAGAGCTAATGATTCAACTATTAAGAGCTTCGGATAAAGGGTTTATCCGACGGTGTTTCTCCCTGTGGTGCACTGCTTTGCTTTGTGAAAAAGAAAAGATGGCACTCCTACTGGATGTGCATTGATTATCTACAGAATCAATAAGGTGACAAGGAAAACAAATACCTATCACGAGAATTGCAGATCTCTTTGATTAGTTAAAAGGAGTAGATGTCTTCTCAAAGATAGACCTACGATCAGGGTACTATTAGCTAAAAGTGAAAGATGTTGATGTGCAGAAGACAACATTCAAAACTCGATATGGCCATTATGAGTTCTCACGCATTCGGGGCTGACTAATGCACCGTAAACATTCATGGATTTGATGAATAGGGTGTTTCGACCCTATTTAGATCAGTTTTTCGTGGTCTTTATTGATGATATATTGGTATATTCCAAAGATGAGCAGGAGTATGAGCAACATTTGAAAATAGTTCTACAGACTTTGAGAGAGAAGAAGTTGTTGATTCGTGCCACAGTAGGCTGAGCTAAAATCAACAAAATTTATATACCTAAGCTCCTACAATCGCCAGAATAAGCTACCGCAAAGATAGTGGTCTAGGGTCGGAACACTGGGATGGGCTTTTTCTTCATAAAATGGTTTCGCATTAGGCAATGGCTGCAAGGCTTTCATTCGACTTTCGAATTCATTTAAAACAAGGGGAATGGTTTGAAAAACAAAGAGCTCAGTCACGAAAAGTTAAAAACTGGAAATTAACAATGAAGAAATTCACTTTGAAGATTTAGGTCACCAACTCGAATGGGCTGGGCAAACACATGTCCTCAAAATATCCTCCTATGTGAGTCAACACAGACGCAGCTTTATGGCCCTCTTTTGTTTAAACCCTAACATTCCTTTATCATTTTTGAGGCTCAGAAGATCTAAAGAATCACAAAGGCATCTTCACCCGAGCACGAACCCTAAAGCATGGAGAGTATTGACCTAGGCTAGTAAAGACTATCTAAAGAATCACAAGGCATCTCTCACCCGAGCACTCGAACCCTAAAGCATGGAGAGTATCACAAAACAATAAAAAGTCAATGTTATTTAACCCTAATTCAGTTAACCCCACGCGAATATTACCTCATAAAGAAGACCATCTAAAGAGCCACGCGACTCACTAAGACCGATCTAAAGCATGGAGTATTGGCCAAGACAATAACATCCCATGTTATGCAACCGAGTTTTGGAAGATAAGGGCCATAATTACACTAATTTAGCTTTTAGTACATGAGGACAACATGCTTAAGCCCCACCAAGCTAGCTCCTTCCTCTTCAAAGGAAGGGAGGCTTAGCACATCTCTCTTGAGTTGTCATCCTCAAGAGGTGTGTTCGCAAATACGAAAGTGAAAGAAAGAAGAGAAAAGAAGAGAGAAGGCAGTACAAAGCAAAACTTAAAATAAAACAATTTATTTACAAAAGCAGTAAATGAAAACTTACAAATCACCAAAAAAACTTGTCTTTCTTCCTCTCCACCTCCTCTTCTTATTACAAAACATGAGGGGTATTTATAGGACTCCTCAAGGTATAAAAATACCAAAACCCTACTGCTGGGTTATAGGATAGAGAGCACCACCAAGTCTGGGCTGCCAGGCATCACATAAAGCACGATTTGAGGCATTTTCACATTATGAGCACCTCGCCAATTGTGTGCCAAATTAAAATATTAATGTAGAATTTGGCAATGGCTTAGCGAATTGGCAAGGGTCTAGCGAATTGGCAATGTTGTAGCGACTGGGTAAGGTTGCGACTCACTGGGGTTTAGCGAAATTTCTAAGCTTTCAGCGAAATTGTCAATGAGAAGCCGACTTCGCAATCGCACAAGAGGTTGGCTAGCGACCGCAATGTGTGCCGAGATTGCGAATCAAGCTTATGGCAGTAAAATTGTGATCGCGAATTGATTAACAGTTGCGAAATTGTTCTGCTTTGCTGTTCTCGCATTCCTCTCACATGTCTTCTAACTCCAGACTTCATTTCTTCCATTCTTTCCTTTGTTTTTCCATTGATTTGGGCTCACATGGCTGAGACTAAAATTCCAACCTCTCATGATCGATCATTGCATTGAGGTTGAAGTTCAAATGTGTATAAAAGTCTACAAAACAAACTAAAAACACTCTCAATTATATAAGTGTTACTAAGGTAACATGAGCACTTCAATCGTTTATATGACATGATTAATGATCAAAAAGTACTAAAACCTAATCAATATAGTGGCCTTAAACTCGCATCTTTGAAAGACTAATCACACCCCCAACCTAAACGTTGCTAGTCCCTTTAGCAATGCAAAATAAAAATTGAGATGCATGGTGATTTTCAAAAAGGTTGTTTTTCAAAGGTTATTTTACTTATATACAAACTAACATTACTTTAAAGTGAACAATTGAAATCAACATTTGAAAACCTATACAAGAATAAAATCCATAAGAGTAACAATTTTAGAACATCATTTCCATGATTTTCAACTTGATTTCACCCAAGTCTAATGGTTCATTTTGTATCTAGATTGAGTCAATAAAATGCAAAATTTGTTTCCCCAACCTAGCATCGACATGGCCTTAAACCGTTGCTGGAACAATTAAGATGTGGCTGGTTACACTTCTCTTGGCTTCAATTATATTGTAGGATGTAATGTTTAAAATCCGACACTTCACCAAAGTCCATGTAACGGGGTCCACCGACGACTCCCAACCAATTAAGGTTTAGTATCAAGCCAAAAGGATCAAAGACCACTAACCTAAAGGCTTCAATTCCTGACTTCAACCGACTTCAAATCAAGCACCTACAATTCGCTAAATTCTACTCTATCCACCCATGTAACTTAACACTAACGATGACTCCCGTACCAATGAAGGTTTAGGGGCACTGTTTCAAAGGCTTTCACATACACTTCTGACCGTGCTCTGCTTCAGCAAAACTTCAATGATTTTATTTTTCTTTTTCTTCTTTTCTTTTTCTTTTTCTTTCGCTTTTCTTTTCTTTTTCTTTTCTTTTCCTTTCGGGAAGACAAATACTGGTCTTCAAATGTAACTCAAACCTATCCTAGGTTGCCAACATGTCAAGGTCGGTTTGCAAAGCGAAATGAGGCATTAAATTTACAACCTATTGAAACAACTAAGTGCGCAGTGACATAGCATAAAGCGGGGAAATTTCCCAAGTTGAACATGCCGAACAAAGGATCGAACACAAATTGTTTAAACATGGAATTTATTTCTAGCATAGTGACAAATATGATGATTCAATTATCCAACTTAAAGCAATTCAATTGTCCGCTTTGAGTACTAATCGGTCTAATCAAGCAATTCAATTGTCCAATTTAAGAGAAAACATAGTGGACACAAAACATAATATGCAAAAAGCTGAATATATATATAAACTGAGTAGCTTTTGATATAGCCAAAATGGCTTAATACATGCATAACAGGCTACACAAAAACATATCACTGCCTACTATGGCTAATACAAAAAAAATCATAATCAAAATTAGTAGCAGCTGATAAAGCCGAAACTATACATAAATCAAAAAGAGACTCAACCACCTCATCGCTGCGGCGGGTATGTATTACCGCAGCCGCCGCCAGATATCCAATGAGGCTCTATCGGCGTGCTCCTCTCTCGGTGAAATCACGAGGAAGACCTGTGGGTCATGATCCGCGAAGCATGGAATGGCACGACTCGAGCCAATCTCGGTCATGTCTTTGCATCTTGGTACGCTGAAATTTGCTAGTGCCGAATCGCATCCATCACTCGACCATCTCCCTCGGCGACATGTGTATACTCCGTGTGGTGTGCTGAATATGAGGCACGGAGTATCTGTAGAGCTGCTGACTAAGAAGTAGTGGGTGGAGGAGATGAGTGGTGAAACGTCTGAAATAGTGGGACTCCTCTCGTACCTGCAGTGCGGGAGGCGGGTGGATCGTCTACGTGTGCATCCTCGACCTCTCACCGTACCTCCTCCCCCAGCCTCGTGGCGTATATGGAAATGGACGGGCATAGTCATAATCAGGTCCACGCTCTTCGCGTAAACGTTGTCACAAATCTCTATCGGGCTCCTCGAAATCCCATCTGCTTTCGAGAACATGGGAAGGGCCTCCAGTAAGTAGTGGTATGCTCTGCTCGTATGAGGTCTCTCCGTTGGACCTCCAAGCGCAAGGCGAAGTAATCACAGTTCGGATGGGGTGAACAGATTGCCGAGATCGGTCTGATGCCTCCCGAGATAGGCCCCTTCCTGCGCACATAATCTTTGCGGAGGAATCGCAGTGCGTGGGGATGGTCGATGAAGCGTATGAGGCGGAAGGCGCCTCCGATTAAGGCTGGGCGGGCGCAACATCGGCCGGTGCTCTGGCGTCGCTGCGGGCGGAGGGTGGGCCCGATCTCGCTAACCCTCGGCATTCTTGGCGGCGGTATACGCAATCTTGAGGCTGCGAAATAACGGCGGGCCGAGTACACCTCAGCCGGTCATCTATCTGAAATGGATCTCGGGGACGTGCGCATCGAATGTCATGGAGTGGTAGAACTGTCGGACCACTCTCGGGTAGTAGAACTGTCGTGGAGTCATGAATGGGAGGAGCGAATACCTCTCGATCAATGCGCCAGATCACGGTATCTGGGGTCGGCCATGTCAGTCGAGCGTCGTCAAATGACTCTGGCGAAATGGTCGGCTCGTATGCATTCGAATGGGGTGTCCTCGAACATGGGCCTCTTAGTCGCGGCCGGTGATGGGGCGAGGTGAAGGTGTCGTCTCAGTTGCTGATGCAACCGGTGATGGTGGCGGTCGAGAAGATGATGACTTCGCTGGCGGGCCGAAGTGCGGGGCCCGGCAGGGCCGGGCCCTCCTAGCTCTCTCCTGCGGGAGCCTTTGGGATGGAGACTCAGGGTCCGTCCGCGTCAGTGGCGTCTGAGATCCGGAGGCTCGTCGGAGTGCGGCCTCGGGGACGGATTGATGGCTGATGCGAAGTGCGAGTCTTTGTCTTGGTCTTTGCGACCTACGGCTCGGGTGTGCTAAACCTCACCCAGAGGCAGACACGGACCACCCTGTGCGGACCACGTATCGATATCTAAAATAAAATCTTTGAAAGGGTGGACTCCTTTGAATAGCCAATTTGGGATACACCTCACAGGCTGAAGCTCTGAATACCTGCGAGATCTCTGGAAGGCTGTGGACTTCTCAGGGCCACCCTCATGACCCGGGGCTCGTGGCTGAGCTGAAATGGAATTTTGAACGGATAAATCGGGGCTCGATAGAGATACCGAGGGCGGGGCGGTGCGGGGCCCAGACCCGGGGCTCGCCGGTGGCGGCTCCCGGGCCCTAGATGCGCGTGTGTGAAGACTCACTCCGCGGCTGAAGCGAGGGATATTTATTGACTCGCTCTTTCGGCTCACGATGATGCGAAAAGTGACTGCGGTCCGCAGCGGTGATGAAAGTGGGAGGGCTTTCGGTCGGGTGAAGCGCAGTACTGCGGCGAGAAACGAGGGACACGGCAGTGGGAGCTCGAACACGTGATGGGAGCTTCGAGAGGGCACGGCCCAGGAGGAGAGAATATGAAATGTGTTTTGAGGCCAGGCCTCCCTGTTTTATAAGCCTTGATATGGTAGCGAAGAGTCTCTCCCGCCAATTTTCATTAAGCAGCCAATTTAGCCATTTGGCCTCCACTATGATACATCAAATTTTAACATTAATTACTAAAAATTATATATTCATGAATTTTAACTTATAGATGCGATATTAAAATCTAATACTGTCTGATACTATAAAAACTATAAAAATTATCCCCAAAGTTAAAAATTTGAGAAAATAACTACAAGCGACAAAATTGACTAATATGACAAAATTAAAAATTGTGGTATTGTCGGTTTTGGAAAACAAGACCAGTTCAGTTAGAAATACTCAAGGGTCAAGGAGGATGATCTCCCTCGGCCAAATGCAGTGTAGCACAGCTCCATGATGTTAGGGAGGCCGCCAAGTTGGACATTCCTCTGGAATGGTTGTGGATTTGAGCAGTGGCTTGCAATTGGTGTTGTTAGCAAGACAATTCTCCTTCATCCACCAAGGCTAATCACTCTTTGCATTTTCGAGCACTGTTATGCACAACGATCAGCTGACAAACCTCATCGGTTATAGGATTTCGAGTTCTAACAATTTTTGGGTTGTCATTCATATTGAAAATGTTCGTTCAATATCATGTCACCAAATGTCACGTATTCCATTCCGGCAATTAATAATTGCATTGGCGGTGTGAAAATGGTCTCCCCTAAAATGATTGGCACATGATTTGGTTCATTGGGGCTGGAGTGCGAGTGTCTAGAATTCTGAAATCTCTTGGATAGTAGAAATTGTCAATTTTTACAAGGACATCCTCAGCTATCCTTGGGGATTTTCAGCGATCTGTCGGCCAATGAGGTGTGATTGAGGTGGGTTTAAGCTCACTAAACCTAACTTCTTGCTATCTTGAAAATGGCATAAGATTCTGCGGCTCCATCCCAGCAATGCCTTTTCTGTACGATTCCATGATATTATGGTATTGTGGGAGAACCGAGTCCTTATATAGCAGGGGTCTTGCTTTGGATTAGGGCACTGATATTTTCAGTGAGAAAGGCCTTCTTCTCAATGCCTAATCCTCTCTTTATGGTGCAGATCCTTTAAAAATTTTGCATAAAGCGGGTGCTTGCGTTTGATTTGATCAAGCGAGTGCAACCTTTACTTGCCTTAAGTTCGAGCATACACAGCATTGGGGTTACCTCCTTTTCTTTCTCAATGCTTGTGGAAAGGGAGGTGGTATCGATATTTCATTGTGTCATCCTCTCTAGAAGAATATACTCGGGTTACATTTTCTCCTACTTTGGATTCTTGCCAGGCTTTGGCGAGGTTGATCAACCTCTTTCAACTTCTCAGGTGATTATGGACTTAACCTCATCCATTCCGGCCTACCTCATGGATCCCCTTAGGATTTGGAAGTGTTTGGGATGGGAACCTCCCTCTTTCTTGTCCCTCTAGCAGCTTGTTAATGTTTGTAATTGAATACTGTAGGTCATCAAATTTTTTATTCAGTGTTTTCTCGACAGTATCAATTCTTTGTGCCAATTGCACATTGGTTCCATTTTGGTCATTAACAAAATTGCCCACCACCTTACTCAAATTGAGTACAGCTTGTTCTACTGGAGAAGAGGATGGTGGTTGTTGTGACTGTGAGGAGGAACCAAACTGAGGCTTGGCTCCTGGTGGTACATAGCGGGGGGTTGGTCTCCAAGTACGAGTTAGGATGATTTCTCCCGATTGGGATTGTAAGTATTCCACTTATGGAGCATTTGGTTGTTGGGACTTGGGTGTCCTACGGTGTGTGCACATTCTGATCAAATCCTTCCGCTGCGGGGTCATGGAACGGTGTTCTATTGAGTTTGTCTTTGAGGATTGGAAGTTGTGCGGGGATTAGGTTGTGCGAGTGTTGTCGATCCTTTGCCTTCATTAAGTTGTTTTCCCTCCAGCTCCTCTACCTTTCTAGCTAGAGTTGATAACCTAGCCCTCATTTCCATCTCATCATTCAGTGCATACATACCACCTCTTTGATTGACTGGTGGTTTCATCCTATCCGTTTCTCTAGGGTTAAGCTCATCCCAACCCTTAGAAGTTTCAGCCACGTAATTTAAAAAAATCCGCCCAGCTTCATCGGGATGTTTGCTTAAAAAGTCTCTCCCCCACACATGGTTTCTAAGGCGCCTCATGGCGGGAGACCACCACCATAGAAGTGGTTCACTTGCATCCATGTGTCAAAGCCATTGGTG
The DNA here is from genome assembly GCA_016808115.1 of Tetrastigma voinierianum. Taxonomy (NCBI): domain Eukaryota; kingdom Viridiplantae; phylum Streptophyta; class Magnoliopsida; order Vitales; family Vitaceae; genus Tetrastigma; species Tetrastigma voinierianum. Next base: position 261,651 of record JAEQBH010003875.1, read on the forward strand.
TGGTTATCTAGTGATGGTCTAAAAACTCTCAAACCTTGGTAAAACTCTCACCTTCATGTTTTGCAAGGTATAAATTTGTCTTTTTCAAATTGTTTTGTCTTATGAGCACTAAAAAAACTTCTTAAGGAACTACGCGCGACTCAGCCCAATTTCTTATGGTTCTGAGCCTCAATGAGTTGAGCCATATCTTGCCTTGTCCTTTAGAGTCAATGGAAATGCCTTTGCTTCAACAAATCATGTCCATCATACCTTCCTTGAAGGTAGTGCAAACCTCCTCAAATCCCTTATATGAGTGTATGGATTTTCATTTTCCATACCATGGTATGTGGGAAGTAAGGAATTTTAAATATGAGAGGGCGAAGGAGATTTTTGTCGCCGGCGGAGGAATGATACGGGATGGGGGCTAACTCTAGGAGGGTGGATGTGATCCTCATGGATTACATATGCATTTAGTTCATAGGGGTTCTGGTTAGCTCTGTTGTTCCTCAGGTGTGGGATGGTATCGGTTGTGCACTAACCTCACTAGCTAGGTCGGGTTGTATACTAATCCTGTCGGCCCTACGAAGTGTCTCTATCCAACATTGCATGCCTGGGTTGTTACACAGTGTAGAAAACCCAACAATTAGAACCAACGAAGAGTGCTAAAGAAGAATTAAAACTAATCTAACAGAAAGAGTAAGAAATAGTGAGATGAAAAAAAGCGAAGTGAATCGGTGCGATTCTGCGTCAAGTGCTAGAAAGCGCGATTCTTTGTGATATCTAAGAGTAAAAGGCTACCTTCTTGTGATGTGGATCACAAGTACTCTTCAACACCATTAGTAGTCGGGGCACCATCCCAGCAACGGCGTAGACGGTCGTGCCACGGTAGGCTGAGCTACGTCAACAAATTTATATACCTAAGCTCCTGGCGCCGTAGTCAAGCTCTTTGCAGTATAGTGGTCCTAGGGTCGAACACAGGGATGGGTTTTCTTCATAAAATGGTTACATTAGGGCATGAAGGTAAGGCTTTCTATTTGGACTCTTTGGAATTCATTTAAAAGCAGGGAATGGTTTGAAAAACGAGGAAATTGTAAATGCGAAGTTAAAGGCGAAGTGTAATGAAGAAATTCACTTTGAAGATTTGAGTCACCAACTTGACAAGTTTAGGAAGACGAAACACATGTCTGGTTTTATCCTCCTATGTGAGTCAACACGGGATGCGAGTTATGGCCCACTTTTTGTTTAAAACCTAACATTCCTTTATCATTTTTAGAGGCTCGTAAGATCTAAGAATCCGCAGTGCATCTCTCACCAGAACCTTTGAACCTAAAGCATGGAGAGTATTGACCTAGGCTGGTAAAGACCATCTAAGAATCTGGTGCATCTCTCTACTAGAACTACTTTGAACCCTAAAACATGGAGTATTGGCCCCGAAACAATAAAGTCAATGTTATTTAACTTAATTTGAAGAACCCTAACATGTGAATATTACCTCATAGGCAAGTAAGGACCATCTGAAACCCTGATTACTGTCACTAAACACTTTGGATCTAAAGCATGGAGAGTATTGTGGACAATAACATCCCATGTTATGCGAGTTTTGAAGATAGGGGCCATAATTACACTACCCGTAGCTTTTAGTACATGAGGGCTGACATGCTTAAGCCCCACTTGCCAAGCTAACTTCCTTCCTCTTCAAAGGAAACAGCAACATCTCTTGAGTTGTCATCCTCAAGAGTGTGTTTTACAGCTTGGCCGAGAAGAAGTGAAAGAAAGAGAAAAAGAAGAAAGAGAATAAAAGCAAAACTTAAATAAAACAATTTTATTTACAAAAGCGATAAGTAAAGAAAACTTACAAATCACCAAAAAACTTGTCTTTCTTCCTCTCCACCTCCTCTTCTTATTACAAAACATGAGAGTGTTATGGGGACTCCTCCAAGGTATATACCAAAAACCTAATAACTAAGCTAAGTTATAGGATAGAGTAATTCACCAAGTTTGAAGCGGTTACATTAGTACAAAGCATGGCAGGCATGCATTTTTCGCCTACAAAGGAGGAATTTCGCTAATTAGCGAAATTGGCAGTAGTTAATTTGTGTCTTACTTGAAATTGGCAAAGTGAAATTGGCAATGTTGTGTAATTTGGCAAGGTTGCGCTTCAATTTAAGCTAGCTAACGAAGCTATTAAGCTGCGAAGTGTCAATGAAGCGAATTTACCATAGTGCACGATCTTGAGTTGGCCCCAGCAATTTATAATGTCTTGAATTATGGCTTGTTTGCGAGCAGATTTGCGAAGTCGCTAAGTGCGAATTGATTAGCGACAGTTCGCGAAATTGCCTGTTTTTGCGTTACGCATTCCTCTCGTCATGTCTTCAAGCGCATCTCATTTCTTCCACTTTTCCTTTGTTTTCCATTGATTTTGGGCTTGTTGATGAGTGAGACTAAAATTCCAACCTCATGATCGATCATTTGCATTGAGGTTGAAGTTCAAATGTATAAAAGTCTACAAAACAACCAAAAACACCCTCAAATTGGCATAAGTGTTACTAAGGTAACATAGGCATGATTGGTTTTATATGACATGATTAATGATCAAAAAGTACTCAAAACCTATCTAATATAGGGTTCAAAATTGCACTTTTTGAGCACTAATCAGTTGTATGCTAAGCTTAGCAAACATGATTTTTGGCTAAAGGAAGTTTCATTCCTAGGTCATATTGTGTCTGCTGAGGGTATAAGAGTTGGCCCTGCTAAGTTTGAAGCTGTGGTGAATTGGAAACCACCCCAAAGTGTTACCGAAGTGAGAAGTTTCTTGGACCTAGCAGAATATTATAGAAGATTTGTGAAGGGATTCTCTGTCATAGCTTCTCCACTCACTAAATTACTCAAGAAAGAATCGAGTTTGAGTGGACAGATAAATATTAAGATTATACTTGCTTGAAAAATACCTAGAATTTTTATAATATTTTATTATATTCGGGTATGAATTGAGCCAAACTTGGGTTTTAGGGAAAATTGATAAATTGATAAAATATGAAATGTAAATTGAATTAATGAGCATATGATTTAATATTATATGCTAAAATGGAAAAATTGATCGAACGAGAAATAACCCAGTAAAAATAGCAGAATGTGGAAAATTGTAAAATGAGGACCTAAGGGTCAGTTGTTATAAAGAATAAAATGTCTAAGTGAATTTATGATAAATGAATGGCCAAAGTGGAATTATAGGAGACTTAAATGAAATAATAGTTTTGAGCCAAACATGGCCTTAAGAGAGAATAAGTGACTTAGGGCCGAAGGGTGGAAAATGAGGAAAGTATAATAAGTGTGTAGACGAACAAGGCCTTACACTTAAAGGAAGTTATAAAGGCAAAATGTAGTCTTGGGGCTCATATGAGCAAATCACGTTTTGGAGAAGGAGAGAGGAAAAAAGGGGAAGAAGAAAGCTAGAGACGAGAGAAGAATCAAGCTTTGGTGTGATCCTTCCCCACTTCTTGCTCTAAGAGATCGAGCTCAATAACTTGGAAGAGAAGATTTGAAGAGATTTAAGGTAATAAATCAAACCCTAATTTCATCCTATTTGCTTTGGATTTTGGGGAAAAGCCCTAACTTGAAAGAAAAGGGTTTTTATTGATTCTAAACCACATTTGGAGTTGTTTTGAGTCGATTCCATGGTGGATTTTTTATATGGACGAATTAGAGAAGGTTTGTGGAAGAAAAATGAGTGAGAAATGAAAAATCCCGCATTTTCTAGGCAAAAACCCGTAGGTGGTACCGGTACCAGTTGAGTGGTATCGGTATTGCATGATGCGATGGGCAGTGATACGGTACCACTCAAGCGGTGTTTGGCGGATGGATGTGTTTGGTTGCGGGATGCCCGATGAAGATGATGCAGTGCCGACATAACAATATTGTTTTTATATTTTGGATTAAGTCCCGTATTCATGCACCGATTGTTAGGGACCCTAAGAAATGATTAATGGGGGTTCAAATAAGGGTAGAACTGAAAGTGAAAACGTCACAGTACCTCGCCGCCTTAGGCGAGCGAGTTAGATCTTGACAGGACAGTGTGTAGCTTGAAGACCTTTAAAAGAAATAAACTTGTAATTCACTAAAAATTGTTGAAGAATTAATTATCCACTAAGAGTGGCGTGATGGTTATTGATTAGGGACGGGTGATGATCGCCTAACCCAGGTTCGATATCGAAGAGAAGGAAGCTAGATCCGACAGCTTTGATTTGTTCTCTGACTCTATTCTTATTTCAAGTATTTTGGTAGTTTACCAAGTAACCATGAAATGAGTACATGAATGAGTATATAAAATGAGTACATGAATGAGTATATGAAATGAGCACATGAATGAAGTATATAAGAAATAGTGCGTGGAATGAGTATGTAGTAAGTACATAGATTGAGTATATCTTTGAAAAGATAATACGGAGTGAATATGGAATTGAAATGTGATATTTGAAAGCGAGCGAATGTGAATGATGATAGAATGAGTTCATCAAAGCGGAATCCGTCATAAATGAATTGAATGATATATCGAATGAGCGCGACGGGATGCACCAATCGGTATCCGTCCGCGAGAGGCACCTCCAGTATCGATGTCAGCAGCGGGATGCACTAATCGGCATCAGTCATGATCAGCGTATAGCATTGAAGAAATATCACTTAGCGGGATCGCAATCGGCATCCGTCATGATGGCGATGGCATTTAGTGATACCACATGTCGGGGGTGCACCAGCGGCATACGTCATGATGGGAGGCCGAATTGTTAAATGTCTGAAGCACATTCGCAGAGATGATAATAAGTGAGTTCATCAAGCGGAATCGTGCGGAAATGTGAATTGAATAGTCAAGGTGAAATAACCAACATTGACGAGTGTAAATGGGATTTTTATGTATATGCTTAAATCTCATAAATTGAATTGTGAAATGAATTGTTGCATTGAAAATGCATGTTGTGATATAGTAAATGATTTGGAAATTGAAAGCATGCGGAAAGGAATAGCATGAGTATATGTTGATACTCTTCGGCATGGTTTCATGTTAGTAAATACAGTTAAATTGAATATTGAAATATAGTTGTATAAAACCACTAAGCACTTAAATGCTTAGCGTGGATTACATCTATGCGCTTGAGTTGAGTGAACGGAAGGAAGACAAGATCGTGAGCCTTGAGAGTCATAGAGAATGCAGCGTATAAGTATATAGTGTTGCATATCATCTCTTGCATAGAACATTTTTGTAAACAAAGGGTTAAAAACTACGAGAAACTTGATTTGTATATCTTTTGAAAGGGCATAGAATGCCTTCTTTGTAATTACATTTTTGTGAAATGTGAATGTTGTGGGCCTACCATTTGAAAATGCTTCGCGCAAATCGAAGCCTAAAGAGAAATAACATAAAGAAAATCAGATAAGATAATTGAAAGCGTCCCGAGATGTAGGACTCAGTTGAATCCATAACCCGGAGTCGGCGAGGATTAGTGTGACACTTTTGAAAAGAAAATATAATAAAATGTAAAAATAAAATTAGCGTCCCGGGTTTTGGTTGGACGCCCGATTAGATTGAGGGCTGGACTGGGAATTCGCTACGAAAAGATAGTTTTGAGCAATTGAAGGAAATGTTTGGTTGAGCTTTTCGTGATCTGATCTACCCAGAGTAAAAGTATCTTTCAGTATAGTGATGCTTTAAGAATTGGTTTGGGTTGTGTGTTAATGCAAGATGGTGGTAAATTATAGCATATGCATCGAGCGGGTTAAAACCACATAGTGAAATTATCCTACATGATTTGAGGTGGTGAGGTAGTATTTGTAGCTGAAGATATGGCGACACTATATATGGTGAAAAAATGCGGGAATTTATCTGGTCCTTAAAAGTCACCGAGTATTTGTTAGCAACGAGGAAGAACTGAATTTGAGATGGAGTGATTTAAGTTGTTAAGATTATGATTATAATAGACTACCACCCGGAAAAGCTATCACGTATGAATGCCTTAAATAGAAAAGGCAATGGGCTTTTATTATCTGAGTGCAATGAATGGAGGCAAAGTATATAGTGGGCTATATTGGCAATTACAAGTGTAGCACAGCACAAAACAAATGATTATAGATGCTTGAGAAAAATGATGAAGAATCACAGAAAGTGCAAATTAATTCGAGAGATGGTGATAAGATTGATTTTTCAGTAAAAGAAGATGGAAGTTTGTATTTTCATAATAGATTATGTGTGCTAGTTATTGACAAAGCTGAAAAAAATTGCTATATAGAAATTCATAATCGATATTTACCATGCATCTTTGGAGAAACAAGGAATGTACTAGGATTTGAAATAGTATTATTGGTGGAAGACGAAAGGATGTGGCTGATATGTGTCCCAAATGTTGACGTGTCGACAAGTAAAAGGTGAACATCAAGTACCATTCGGTATGTTAAATAAGTGGGACAATATTGCTATAGATTTTGTGTCTGATCTTCCTCTTACGCAAAGGAAGCATGATTTTGTATGGGTGATAGTTGATAGGCTCACAAAGTCGGCCAATTTTATACCGGTCAGGATTGACTATTCTATGGATGACTGTGGGCTATGTGGATGGTGTGCGATTGCATGGTGTGTCGTTTGTCTTGTGTCAGATGAGATCCGCAGATTAACATAGAGGTTTGGAAGAGAATTTCTGATTAGCCTTGGAACGCACCCTTCTCGGTCGACCTAATTGGCGGATCCGAACCGGTTCTGGGATGCTCGTTTAATTCTTTTAATTTAATTTTTATTTATTATTATTTTTAAAGTGTGCGACCGAATCCTATTAGCGAATGGCGGATCGAACTGAGCAGATTTGCAGAGCAAGTTTTCATTTATCTTATCAAAACATTTTATTTATGTCATTTCGTTTTGGAGTTTTCAATTACGTAGAAGCTATTTCAAAAGGTAGGCCCATAAACATTTACTTTTATACAATACGTTACAAAATGGCATACCATACCTTTACGTAATGATATACAAAATACTATTTCAGAGATTAACTCTTTTGTTCACAAAATATCACATGTTCAAAAGAAATGATATCCATATGACGGGGTATATACTTATACACCGCAACTTTCTCTATGACTTTACGCTTCTTGATCTTGCCTTCTTTCTTGTTTACTCTTAACTTGCGCATACTACTCGCTAAGCATTTTCATGCTTAGTAGTTCTATACAGTTCTCTATTCCATTTCAATTCAATACGAATCATGCATTTATCAAAATAATGCATTTATACAATGTCTATGTGTAACGTAAAAGATACTTATACAAATACACTTTTTAATATCATTTTTCCCTTTTCAGTTTACGATTTCACATATGACTATAGAGTCAACATTCATGACAGATTCGATTGGTAGATCCTGTTCTGTTGTCGTTCCGATAGTAATGTGATTTCACATTCAATATTCTGATCTCACATTGGACTATAGAAATTAACATTCTATGAATTCAGTTGGTGGATCCGCCACATTTGTCATTGTGTGTGTAGTTTCACATTAAAACAAAAATACGGTTACCTTCATGGCCAATTCAATTAGTGAATCCTGTCATGTTGGTCATTCAATAATACATTTCAAATCAATTTACTCACATGCGATAAATTCATTTATAGTTCAAATACTGCGATAGCATGCGAGATATTTGACAAACATTTTGAATACTATTAATTCAAATATACTATATATATATATATATATATATATATATTTCCGCAAATAGAACGAAGTAAATTGAATCACAAGAACAAACCAATTTATCGATCCCTTGTCTCTTTGATACCGGAGTCCTAGGTGGTTGTCGTCTTCACCACACTTTTTAGTCAAATACAATTTCACTCTTAGTGGTTGAACAATTAGTCGTACTAAAAGCGAATATCGCTTCATTTGAAATGTAGTGCGATGCGTTTTCATTTAGTTGTATCCTTATTTGAATCCCCATTAGTCATTTATTAAAGTTCCTATACTATCACGATTAATGCAATCTGAGGTGTTCGAGCAAAAACTCCAAAAAATTTCATTGTGAATGAAGTAGCTATCTTGCGGTGTAGGCTAAACACGGCGTGGCTTTTATACTTCTCGACTTACCAGCCGTGGTGGTGTCACGCCTTGGTGTAGGTCTGACTGGCGTGGGTTCCCTATGCTGCGGTGTAGGAGCCCGATAATGCCTAGATTTTCCAGTTTTTTCACTTTTGCGATTTTTCTCTGAAATCACCCTGATTAGTGCCCAAAAAGTGCTATTTTGAGCCCTATTCAAGATAGGTTTTGAGTGCTTTGTGCACACTAATCATATGAATTAAGCCAATTGTCATGTGCATGTCCACTTAGCGCTTGATTTGTTTCGAGATAGTTTTGGATAGTTTTGCGGGCCTTGGAACAGGTCGACAACTTGGCTTCTTATTAGTCTTTGAGATGCGAGAATCTCGATAATTTCACCAATTTGAGGCGATGAAATGTCAAGATGGGTTGAAGAATTGAAGCAAAGTGATGAATAAAAAGTGCGAGGAAGTGATGCGGTATACTTGAGCAATCGAGTTTTCGCTATGATTGCGAAAATTCGGCTGGGGTGGTGCAATCATAAATTCCAATAAGCTAAGCGAGAAATTTCGCTAACTAAGCGAAAATTGCGTTCATAACGAATTTCTCATTTCGCTATCTCTTGTAAATTTCACTAGGCTGAAATTTCGCTAGCATAGCGAAGTACCTTCTGATTTGCCATGAAAAATTTATCCTTTGTGTTTTTGATGTTTTTGGTTAACGACCGTTTTGATAATTACCATTTGTCCTATTGGCAATTTCCATATTTTAGGCAATTTTGTCATTTCACACCATGGGTTAATATATAAGCCCCTACAACATGACTAGCACCGTGTCTGATTTTCCCTTATTTTCATTTTAGGTTTATTTTGTCTCTTATCTCCTCTCTCTGTTTTCTCGGCTGCCAAACACCCCCTTTGAGGATGACAACTCAAGGGATGCTTGGCTAAGCCTCACTCAGCCTTGAGGAGGTTGCTAGCTTTGGTTTTGGGGCTCTTTGCGATTGTCTCTTGCTTTAAAGCAAATGCAGTCTTGCATTTTATTGTTCCATACTTTCCAAACTAGGGTTTAATGCTATTTAATGTCTTTCCTTTGATTAATACTTTGCATCTTTGAGTTCCATGCATTCTTAATGGTAGATGCACTAATATTCTTTAGATGTCATTTACAGGAGCCATGGAAATGAGGTTAAATGCTAGGGTTTCAAACTGAATGGGACTTTGAATGCTTAATCGTGGTTTAGCTCAAATAGGAGTGGTTCTAGGGTTAAGTTTATAGATAAACAAAGATCCGGTTTGGGCTGACTATATGTTGTTGCCTAATGCGAGAAATAACCAGGGACACTGTAATCCACAATGTTATCATCTCTTTAGTGACCCCAGGCCTTGAGGTTACCATTTCACACTCCTTTAAAGTTATTCGGCTATCCGATTGATCAGCAACTCCTGTTTTTAACCAAATCAAAGTCTAACAAAAGTCTCACCATTTTCAACCATTGATCACCGAATCATTCGTGGGATGAAAACCCATCCCGTGTTAGGCCTAGACATTTATCTTTGCGGTAAGCTTGACTACGGCGGTAGGAGGAGTGATATGGAAACAAATATTGTTGATTAGGATCACCCTACGTGGCACAGTCCAAATGGCGGATTCTTAGGGGATGGTGCCACACTACGGTGATGAGTTGAGATCTTGTAATCCACATTACAGAGTGTTGGTGACCCTTTCAATCCTTTTGAATTTAATTATTGAGAGATTGCGAGTTTTCTTCTTAGCAGATTCTTTGCACTATTTCTTACTACAGTCGGTTTGTTTTAGCTAACAACGACCCTTTTTAACAAGTTTTGTTAGTGCTCTTTGCTTTTGAGGCATGGTGTGTGTGTAACAGGTGTTTATACGTGCAGAATGAAGGATATCGGGTGAATTGCAAGAGTGAGTGCACCAGTTGAGCAAAATTTGTGAAATCGGTGGTACACGGTGACCAAATGGATCCTCTACGAGGAACTGACAAAGTCAACAAGCACCCCTTATGAATCAACAACATGCAATTCGATGAGGATCACATACATCCTCACCAGAGTTAGTGCTCCTTCTGCGTCATACTGAGAGATCTTAAACGGTGAGACCTAGTGCCCACAGCTACATTTCATGGTATGGAGAATGAAAATCATATTCACACATACGGGATTTTGAGAGTATGCATAACTTTTAGGAGGTATAACCGATATGGAATTGTTGAAGTTGAAGGCATTCAGTTAACCCTCAAAGAGACAAGCCAAAATATGGCTCCGATTCCTTAAAATGAAACGATTAGAAATTGAAGTGAACTTCCATTGAGTTTTGAAGAAATTCTTCAGTGCAACCAAGACCAACAATTTGAAGAGACAAATCTACACTTACTCGGCCTATGACAATGAGAAATTCTATCAGTGTTGGGAGAGGTTCATGGATACCATCAATGCATGTCCCCACCATGGTTTTGATCATGGATGCTGATGGAATCATTTCTACAATGGTATGTCACCTACCATGAAGCAACTGCTAGAAACCATGTGTGGAGGTGATTTTTGAGCAAAAATCCAGATGAAGCCATGGATTTCTTGGTGTAATGGCTGAAACTTCAAGGCTTGGGATGAATCAGAGCTGAAAAGAATGGCTTTGATACTTAAAGGGGGAGGCATTTATGCACTTTACGAGGATATGGAAATGAGAAAGCAAGAATATCAACCCTAGCTGAGAAGATGGAAGAACTGGAAGGAAAAGGCTCCATGAAGTGCAAGTAGTAGAAAATCTTGCCTGAGGCAAATCCATGCATCCAATTGTCCTTGTCCGGGGAGAACACTATCAGAATGCCCCTCGGTGAAGGATTTGATGTCGGGCATGCTAATGCGTGGGCCAATACAAGCCACAACTACAATGCCCCCTCTGGTAATACGTGTTCAATTGGAAGAATCACCCAATCTCTCCTGAAGCCTAATCCGCACATGTTTGGTGCAAAACAACGGTTGGTTCCTCGTCTCAACCACAGCCATCATCATCCCGCCTCACGTTGAACAAGCTATATTGAATTTGAGCAAGGTGGTAAACAATTTTGTGGAAGAACAAAAGGGATCAACATTAATTAACCTGAATTGATCTTGTAGAAGGCCTTTGAATAAAAGAATAGATGGGCTTGAGAGCAATCTTAATCGAGAAAATTGACAACTGCATTATTCAATGCAGATAACAAGTGCGGAGATACGGGAGGGAGGAAGGGTTCCTTCCCAAACATTGCTGCCAAATCCAAAAGGGATCCATGAGGTAGGTTCATCCAGCAACTAGGGGATGGATGAAGTGAAAACATCATCACTACAGGAGTGGAAAGAGATAGAAACAGCAGTGCCCTTATTCTTGAAGAAACATGCAAGGAAAGGGCTGAAGGCACAGAAAGGTAAGAGTCGGTGAATCCGGTGAAGAAAAGCATGCCCCTTCCATTCCCCAAGCACTAAAGGCAAGAAAAATCTGAACCAAGTGAAATTTGGGAGGTGCTAAGGCAAGTGAAGGTAAACATTCCATTGCTCGACATGATTAAGCAAGTCCCAACTTATGCAAAGTTCTTGAAGGACCTATGCCTTGATCGAAGGGCTGGGCATTGAAAGAAAGCCTTCTAACCGAGCAAGTCAATGCCGCCAATCCCGAGAAGCGAGACCCCAATCAAATCTGAGGATCCGAGGTCCCCACGATTCGGTCAACATTGGTGGGACTTGCATAGACAAAGCCTTTACCTTGCTAGATTTGGGACGGTGTAAACCTCGCCATCCTCGATTGCCTGCTTCGGTTAGGTTTAGGGAGCTCAAGCCTACCGACGTACTCTATCATTGGCGACGTCGTGAAGATTCCTAAGGAATAGTTGAGGATGTTTTGGTAAGGTGGAATGATTCTACTATCGAGTAGACTTTGTAGTGCTTGATCTTGAGCCAATAGCAAGTGGGCCCAATCGTAATGCGAATTATCACGGGAAGACCATTTTTGTACTTTGCCAATGCAATCATCAATTGCCGGAAATGGAGTAATGCAGCTCACACAGCAGCATGACATTTGGGCTCGATATTTTCACTTGAGTAACAAGCACAAGCTGAGTGGAAGGTGATAAGGAAGGGAGCGATGAAGTGCGCTCAATTAGTCGAAATACGAGGAAGCCAAATGTCCATATAAATTGCAGAATTAACCAAAAGATGAAGTAGTTGATTGGGGTTGTCATCGGTCACCCTATGAGCCATTGGCCAGCCCCAGAAATCACGCAGTGGATGAAAATCAACAAAGAATGGACCAAGCTTGGAGGTGCGGGCAAGCCACTCCTAGGGGTTAAGACTCCTCCTCCTTGACCATCCATGAAAGTCATCGATGAAATTGAGCTGGTTTTGATGCTTCTTGAAACCAAATTGCAGCTCAAAAATTTTTGGTTTTTGCTTAAAATTGTTTAATTTTCATATTAGGCTATTTTTAGTAACTTCCCGTTTTAGCAACTTTCCTTTTTAGTAGCCTAATTTTAATGTTAATTTTTTTTATTATTTTCTTAGGTTTTTGTTAATTTTTATTCTTGTTTTAATCGCATAAATCATTTTGTATTTTTGCAATTGCGGGTGGAGTCCAGTTGTGAGGGATTTTGCTATTGTAGCGAAATTGGCCCAGTGGCTCTTCGGCTACCTTTCTCAAGGCCTTATAAAAAGAAAGGAGGGAGGGGGGGACCATTCATCTTCATTTTCCACCACAGGCCTCCATTGCGGTGAGCGAGGCCCTGCGCTAGCCGCCTAGTCAGTCTTCTTAGCCCTCTTCTTGGGACCGTGATGCCTTGAAGCCACTGAGCCACGTGCTAGTGAGCCCCGGCAATTGAGCCTCCTGTTCGTGCCATCGGCTCCACCGGCAGTGCCCTTGCTTGCGGACCCAATTGCTCGGGCCTTGGCTGTGCTTTGCCTTGCCACTAGTGGGCCACAGCTGATCGGGCGCGTGCTTGAGCCCCAGCTGCCCCGGTGCCTTGTTGCTGTGCCGCCCGGTAGAGGCCACAGTCAGAGCTGGTGTGCCGCGCTTGCCTTTGTTACCCCCAGCCAGTGAGCCACATACGCCTGTATCACTCGACTACGGTTATGGTACGTACCGGGGTGGTTCCGCCTCGAGCCCGGGGTTCGATTTAGCACTCGGGCGGGAAGGGCGGGCCCGGCCACAACTACGATCGGAGAGCCGGGGGTTCGGAGGTATCGGACGAGGTTGGGCAAGACCTCCGGTGCCTCGAGCGCGTGGAGGCCCGACCTCAGCGGGCGGACATCGGGCGAGGAGTCTCGACATCTCGGCCTCAGCCGTCCCAATGAGGAAGAGGCTCATCGCCTCATCTATCGCGACCTCGAGGATTGACCGTTGTTCACTTGGGACTAACGGGAATGTAGATCTGCACGACAGAGATTTCCATGGGGAGACCTATTATGACATGCGGCGTGACCCGTGACCGGTTCGAGACTCCATGGTGATCACGCGATGCTCCCGCTAGCGCCATTTATGACACCCGCGGCGGTTTATTATCTACGTTGTGCTTCGAGTTCTACCACTCCATGACTTCGGGAATTACGAGTGCGTCGAGCTCAGTTCTGCGTGATGATCGGCCAGAGTGCTCGGCGATGAACATTCGGCTATTAGGGCCTACCAGCGAAGCTGAATAATTACGGAGATATCGAGATTTAGCCACGGCCAGCTTGTGGAGATGGTGGCTATCTAGCTAGAATACGGCGGGACGGTGCCAGGAAGCAAAGCGCTCTGCTGGTGCTTCTGTGGATCACGCGGACAAACTTGTTCTGTTGCGACCGCTGCGTTATTTTGAGGAGCCATACTCGGGCCACTGTGCCGGATCTAAGAGGATGCAGTTCGATCCCTCGACTGGTCATGATACTTTGCTACACTTTGAGGATAAGGTCCACCGCAAGGGCTGGTTGACGAGAGGGTTTTACCATTGTGATGTATTCTTGAGCGGTCGCAGGCATGCGGGATTGGTACTTGTCTCGAGAGGAGGATCCGATGCCCTCAGGTTCTGCCCTTAGAGCGATCCTTGACCATCTTGGAATCTCTTTTCTCCTCCGGCAGCGAGGATTAGGAGGGAGGTACCCGGTGGTATGAGAGGATCCCAGGAGATGATCACGTTCCAGGAGTAGAGGTAGAGATGAGTAGGAGCCCCGGTGCGGTCGTCTCCTCCTCCACCTCCTTCGGCCCCATCCCCTGCTGACACTCCTGGCCCTTCATATACAGCGCAAACATTCTCCGGAGCATGTTCATGTCAGTTCGAGGGAGCTAGCAGCTGTTATGGATGTTGTTTGTTCATTGGCTACTACAGGCATCGAGACCCGGAGGTTGGCGATGAGGCCCTTGTGAAACCTGACCGCGCCATGCTTCGTATCATGAGCCACCATTCTCCCACTTTGTGCCTACACATCGAGATGAGTCCACGACGGTCCTCATGAAACGTCTTGGCGTGACAGCATCGACTTAGGATCCGCCTGCGAACATACTTTTTAGTTGGGAGGAAAAGTTAGAGTTAAGTCTTATCATGTTTGTCTTTGTTTTCGGCTTTATCATTGCACACTCATTTTTGTATGAGATTCGTGTATTAGCCAATAGTAGGCGGTGATATTTTGTCCCAGCTATATTAAGCATGTATTAGCCACTTTGGTTATATAAAAAGCTTTATAGCATTATTTACAGTTTATTACACTTTTGCAAATCATTTTTGTACCTGCATTTTGTGTTTCTACTCTTGCCTTTAGTTGAGAAATTGAAGCCCTGTTTGTTACCTTAATGATAGAGCAATTCCATGCATGATCTAGTTTTTGGTCAATTGAGGTTTCAGCATATTCAACCTTGAACATTCCCCCTTTAGCTAATTCACACACTACACCTCAACTTGTACCCGATGGGTTGAGAAGCTATATACTCTTTCCCTTTGCAAGCGGAACATAAATTTGTGTGACCCATAATAGGTTTATGTTACCCATGTATGAAGATAATGTAGTCTTCAAATGAAAAAAGAAAGAAAAAGCAAAAGAAAAGAAAAGAAGAAAAAGAAGAATAAAAGCAGTGACGGCTTTGCCTTGAAACCCGAACACGGTCAGGGGTATATGGCGAAAGCCTTTAAAGCCCGATGCCCTAAACCTTAATTGGTTGGGAGTCATCGACTTAGTGTTCGCTACAGATGGATGGGTAGAGTTTAGCGTGTTGTAGGTGCTTAATTCTCGAAGTCATTAGTCGGGTGAAGCTGCGAGTTTGTGGTCGATTGATCCTTTTGGCTTGATGCCTAAACCTTAGTGGTTGGGAGTCATCGGTGGACCCCGTTACCACGGACTTTGGTGAAGTAGAGGTTTTTAGCATTTTTTGTGCAAACAAAGGAAGGAAATAAGAGTGTAGTTGATCTATTTGAGGTACATTCAGCGAGTTTAAGGCCATGGCAGTAGCTTGGTTGGGGGAGGGAATAACTTTGTAATTTATTGAATCAAGCCCCGGTCCTGCAAGGAACAATTAGATTTTGGTGAAGTCGGGTTGATTTCCTTGGATCCAATCTTGACCTAAACTTGTTCTTATATGGTTTTGTTCTTTCATGTGCGGTTTTCATACAGGTGTAAATTGTTCATGCAAAGGTAAAGAGCTGCAATACATATACTTTTGAACCGCATACACTTTTTCTAAAAGCACAAAGATGATAATCTTTATTGTTTTAGTTATCTGCTGCTAGAACTAAATAACAAAACCACACCAAAGTGGATTTAGCCTAAAGTGTTTACTTCTGAGCCCATTCAAGATAGGTTTTCGAAAGCTTGTGCGCACTAATCATATGAATTGGCTTCAATTGTCATGCATGTCCACTTAGCGCCTTCCATTTGTTTTCGAGATAGTTTTGGATAGCCACAGGCCTTGGGAAACCCAAATACAGTTTGGCTTTATCTGTGTCAATGCGAACTTCTGTGAATTTCACCTGCCGAGGCGTATGAAATGTCAAGATGGGTCAAGAATTGAAGGCAAAGTGATGAATAAAAAGTGTGTGAAGTGATGCGAGTGCGTGAGCAACTGTGGATTTCGCTATGATTGGGCTGTAATCATTGATCATAAATTTCGCAATCATAGCGGTAAAATTTTCATACAACACTAGTTTAAATTTCTGCTGCTAGCTAAATTTTCTAGCTAGCTTAAAATTACCGTCTGCTGTGAGAAATTTATCATTTTCGCTATCTCTTGTAAATTTCACTAGGCTAGCGAAATTTCGCTAGCATAGCGAAATTTTCGCTATACTAGCGAAATTTGCCGTAGATAAATAAATTGCTCAAATTCTGTGTTTTTGGTACTTTGATTCCAAATCCACCACGTTTGATAAATTACCATTTTGTCCCTATTGTAATTTCATTTTAGGCAATTTTATTATTTCATACCAAGTGGGCTGGCTATATAGCCCCTACAACTCTTGTAACCCAACTTTTCCATTAATACATTTTCCCAATTTTCATTTTAGGGTTTATTTTGCTCTCTACCTCCTCTTTCTTCCATTTTCTACGCCAAACACCCCTTTGAGGATGACAACCTCATGGGATGCCTGCTTCCTTACAGCCTCAGCAGGAGGGTTGCTAGCTTGCTTGGGCTACTGCGCTTGTCCTCATTTAAATAATACAGCATCGCGATTTATTCCATACTTTCCAAACTAGAGAATGCTATTTAATGTCTTCCTTATCAATACTTCACATAAAGCAGGTGGTTCAAAGGCATTCCTTAATGGTAGATGCACTGAGATTCTTTAGACGCTACGACGAGCCATTAAATGAGGTTAAAATGCTAAGGTTTCAAAATCAATGGGACTTTGAATGCTTAATACGTGGCTCACCTGGGGCCAGAGTGGTTCTAGGTTAAGTTTTATGTATAAACAAAGATCCATTGGCCTTTGACTATATGTTATTTGGTTCTAATGCGAGGAAATAACCCGAGGACACCGTGAATCCCATGTTATCATGCTAGTAATCTAAGCCAAGGCTACCATTTCACACTTTCCTTAGTTATTTCAATTTATCCAAAGGATCAACCAACTCCCCGCTTTTAACCAAACTAAAAGTCTAAACAAAGTCTCCCATTTTCAAACATTGATGAGAATCATTCTGGGATGAAAACTCATCCCCGTGTGCGACCCTGATCGCATGGTACCGCAGTAGAATGACTAGATCGCAGGTCAGAGGAGTATAGGAAACAAATATTGTTGATTCCGGATCACCCTACCGTGGCACGAATCACACCCCAAAATCCCAAAACAAAACATGGGAATCACTCCCAATAACATTCTAATATCATCCTAAACCAACCATAAGCAAAACCCATGGATGGATTAGGGTTTTTCCAACCCAAACATCATCAAAGAAATTCTAGGGTTTGGTTCTTACCTTAAATCACTTTGAACTCTTTCGTCTAGCTTTCCTTCTTTATGTTTTTCGTATATAAAGATCTGAACAAATGGGCTAGATTTTTGCACCAAATCTCACTTCTTCCCAAAACCCTAGCTTTCTCCTCTCACTCTCTTAAATACGATTTTTCCCAAATGAGCATTCTAAGACCAAATGTGATCTTAAGTCAAAAATCCCTCTAGGCCATGTTTACTCACCAAACCCATTTTCAAGTTAAGTTCTCCCAATTTACTATATCTTACATTTCATTTTATTTGCACTTCAAATCTCAATAATCACACTTAGACATATAACTTAGTCTCAAATGACCATTAGGTCCTCATTTCTTTCAAATTCCAAATTTGCCCTTTTTCACTTGGGTTATTTCCGGATTCAATTATTTAATCACTTTAGCATATAACATTTAATCATATACTCACATATTCATTTCACATTTCACAATTTATCAGTTTTCTCAGAAAAATCCAAGTTTTGCTCAATTCATACTCGGAATATATAATGAAATTATTATAAAAATTCTAGAGTATTTTTAGGGTGTTACAACTCTCCTCTTACTTAAGAAAAATTTCGCCTCGAATTTACCTTAGTTAAACAAATTTAAGGATACCGGTCACGATCGTTCTTCACTTTCCCAAGTGGCTTCCTCGGTCTTGTGGCTTCTCCACAACACTTTGACTAGAGGAATCTTCTTGTTTCGCAATTCTTTCACTTCGCGAACCAAAATATCCACTGGCTTTTCTTCATAGGTCAAATCTTGTCTAAGCTCAATTGTCTCCCGAAGAGAAACACGCAGACGGTCGAATCTATACTCCTCAAAGATCACATACAAAGACATTATGATCTTTTCCAATTCCGGAGGTAATTCCAAATGGTATGCCACTGGACCCACTTTTTCGATCACCTCATATGGACTAATGAATCTATGGCTCAACTTGCCCTTTTTCCCAAATCTCATCACCTTCTTCCAAGGCGATACTTTCAAAAACACTTTCTCGTCGATCTCATATCGAATATATTTTCTTTCGCTGCCGACATATGATTGTCTCGGGTGGCCACTTTCAATCTCTCTCTAATCATTTTCACTTTTTCATTTTCTTATCAAGTCGAGGCCAATCACTTTCTTTTCGCTCAATCTGGCCCAAATAACACAATGGTGTTCTACATTTTCTTCCATATAAAGCCTCTCAAGGCATCATTCCAATATCACTGAAACTATTGTTGTACACAAATTCAACTAAAGGAATGTGTCGAACTCATCCTCATAGTCGATCACACGACTCAACATATTCTCTAGAATATGGATCACTTCTCCGATCATTCATCCATCCGCAGTGGAATGTTGTAATTGAATTCACCAGTGCCCAAGGCCTCAGAATTTCTTCTCCTGTAATTCGAAGCAAGTAAACCCCTGATCTCGGTCTGAAATAATGGATACAAATCCCATATAACCGAACTATTTCCTTGATATATGCCTTGCTAACTTGTTTAAGGAATGGGCTTGCTCTCACAGTGTGACGTGAGCAGACTTGGTCAATCGGTCCATTACGACCCAAACTGAGCATTCTTTCTCCCTACCAATGGTAACCCAACCACAAAATCCATGGTAATTCGATCCCATTTCCACTCCAGTAATATGATAGGCTGCAATAATCCCGAAGAAACTTGATGTTTTGCCTTTACTCTTTGACACACCAAAACACTTTAGCTACAAACTCAGATCTCTTTTCATTCCTGATCAATTAATGACATTTTCAAATTCGACATCTTGTGCTACTGGATGGATAGCAAGAGATCCATTGTGTGCCTCTTCAAGTATGGCTTTCCTCAAATCATTACCATAAGGTACACAAACTCGATCCTTATAATAAAAAAACTCCATTTTCGTTCATTGTAAACTCATTCTCTTTATCATTTCCAATTTGACTCACTATGGCAGAAATCTTTTCATCTCTCTTTTGTGCTTCTAGCACTCGATTTCACATCTCTAGTCTCGCTATCAATTTTTCCACTACTGCATCTCTCAGTTCGATAATGACAATGGGTATTCCAACGCTGCTGCTGCATCGATCTTGCTAAAGCATCCGCCTACGCTATTTTCCCCGTGATAGTCAATCATACAAATATATCTTTATCAACTCCATCCATCTACGTTGTCTCAAATTAAGCTCTCGTTGTGAGGTGATAAGCCGAAAACGTGATGTGTATATATGTACACCTATGTGCACAAGTGCACGCACAGCCTTGGCAATATAGTAACTGGCAGCTTGGATATCATCCACTGGCAAGTGTCATGAAAAATCAGATCGCTGAAGTATTATATCCGATATAACCGCCGTGGTGAAAAAGTACTAGTGTCCATCTTAAATTAAACTAATCGATCTTAATGAATTATCAGAGGTCGTGGAGGACTAGGCTATGTCTCCCCGCCATCAATGGATTATTTCTTAAAGATGATATTATTCAGTTTATTTAAGGATTTATTACTATACAGTGGATTCACACAAATACCTCTCGAGGTGTATCCGCCTATCTCGCTTAGGTAGCGTTGAGGTCTCTACCCTAACTCGATAATTCGAAATGCTTAAATGTTCTAACCTTAATCAAGCAATTCCTGATCGGAATATCTCTATTTAATCGAATCAACCTAAGGCTACTCTACTCGATCCTGGTATCTCATCTCTCGAATCTTATCTCCAAGATATTGCGTTAATGTTGGCCGACATCACCATGTTAATGATTCACAGATATAAAACAGATGTTAACAAATTGCAAACAACCTAATAATATAAAATACTAATCTTTAATCCATGTAATCGTGATTGTGGTTCAACAACACCCTAGTATAAATATGTAACATACCGAACTGAGAACACCAAAGATTTAATTTATAAACACCGATTTATCCAAAAAGAAGTAAAAAATACAAATGATCCTCTCTCCAAGGCCTAAGTCACGCTTATGAATTCCATGCCCTAGCCTTCCTATGCTCCTCGATCTCCGGATCTCGAATTTAATCCCCTTTTGCTTTTAATGATCGAGAAGGTGATCCCGTAATACGACGTCAAGGAGACATTGCAACGTCATGACGTTGAGACGTCATGACGTTGAGACGCCGCGACGCGCGCCAGGTTGACTTCAGATATGTTGACCCAACGCCGCACGTGGGGACGCCGCGATGTTACGATTGCCGCGACGCCGCGTGTACTCATCTTTAAGGTGATCGCACCCCTCCGCCCGTGACCTCCTTCCAAAGCTACCCTTTTCGCCTCTCAGATTCACACCAATTGCACAACCGGGATCGGGCTACAAAATTACTCCATTTAATATAAAATAACGCTTAAAAACATAAGACAGACGCTGTATGAGAATTCCTATATTTCAGCCACCATCACACCTCCCTAAACTTAGCTTCGTTTGGCCCCCAAGAATTGATTTAAATCAACACACATACCCTGCATACCATAGTCTAACACGAAAATAGTGATGCACATACGATAGATAGAGGACTCACTTTTGGTTTTAATCCACTCATTGTCTCGAAGAAGATTCATCGATGTTTGAATGCCCTGAATTAGGGTTAATAGGTGGGAGGCATAAGAATCACCTCCTGGCCATTCAAGAAACTATTTCAAGGAGCCCATCACACTCACACACAAATGATCTCTAGGTATGCCTATAGGTGTCAGCCCGAATTAATAAGGTTCAATAAACCCCGGGAGTCTCTAAACACCCGAGAGATGGGACATCGTGAATAAAAGAGGATTGCCTTCGAGCCCCAAAATAAAATAATAACAATAAAATAAATAAAATAAAAGAGAGATAGAATAAGGGATCTTCCAATCAAATCACGGGCATACCCGAGGAGCAAGCTGTAAATGAAACTAAACAGAAATGTAGTCCAACATGCATAAACGAAAATAAACTACAAAGACAAATAAACACAAAACTAATCTAAGAAAACCTCGAAAGCACCACCCAATCCCCCAACAAAATGGGCAAGGTCCCATCAAACAGTACGTAAGAAGGTGGAGGTCCCCCAGTGATCGTGCAGTCACCAGGCGTGGCGGCGCTTGATGGTAGGCAAGAAGTCGCACGTCGGGCCCTGGCGGATCGCCGCAGTTAATGATGGCCCGGCCGCCAAACCATAATGCAAGATATCGGCAATCTTATTAGTCCCCAGAGGAAGATTACCTGCTCCTCGGCCCCATCCTGCACGCATCAAAGCGCCAAGAAGGGCGAGCACCGCCCTAAATCAAAGGGGTGGACTGAGGAGCCGCCCGAGGGCCAGCCAGGGCGGTGGCGGAGGGGCGGTGAGCAGAGGACCGCCCACGTCATCCTAGGGCCGCCCAGAGTCCAAAGCGCCTGATAGTCAGTGGTTCGCCCTCATCCGAGGGCCCACACCAATCGGGAGTCCCTCGTGTCGCACACCCTGAACAATCCTCTTAACCGATATTGCCTTGACGGGGTGTAACCACGCCTCATTCAGGCACTCGGCTTGTTCGTGATAGGCCATATATGAGAAAAGGGTGCCCTAAGTTCATCTTAGTGATCCCAAGCACAGGATGGCATCCTCATAACCCGCCAACATCACCACATCAAAGGAATATCCCGAACGATGGCATAATTAAGCAGAGCATCGCCATAGTACTACTTCACTCGTCAATAAATGAGACGACGGACGGCTGATGCCGACTTCGGGGATACAGCCAAATGTTTAGCCTTAAAATGGACTCCGCCGGGCCCTCATTGTCGAGTTTTCCCACTCACCTTCGTCTCGCTTCACAAGACCCACGACCCTGGCACCTGGGTCGCTCGTAGTCGATCAAAAGCCCGGGACATGATCAAGATTATAAAGTGGTTGATAGACTCCCGCACTGAAGTCTACTAACACACCCGCAGACCCGCACTTCTCGTGACCCGGGAGGCGGTAAGGTTGATAGAATTCTCGCACTACACCATCGCAGCCGGACGCAGGTCAAAGGCTCCCCATCCCTCGTCGTAATAGTCTTGCAAGAAGTCGTCAGGTGATGAAAACCCTTTCCTTAATAAAAGATCGATTCGCAGATGGTGTTTGAACTGACCAAGAGACCTTCAACGACCGCGTGACATTGAAATTCGGTCGGGTCCTCACCGGCCCGACCGCCTGTGGTGCAACTCGCCCACCCGACATAGGTGGAAGTACTAGAGCCCTAGGAAGGACAATGAACTCAAATGCACACCAAGGTGGTACACCCAGCTCGGATAGTGGCGCTGGTCGTAATCAATGCACTAAGGAACACTAAGGCCAAATGAGCTATAGAGAAGTAGACACCTGGTCTTTGGGGATATATGACAAACCCAACCGCTCACCCTCAAACCTAATATGGAGTACTGTGACCTAATAATGACTAAACCCTAACTGAGGAAGAACACCTACAAGGGATTCGCCAGACAAGGACAAAGGACGGTAGGTGGAAGGAACCGTGGTGATAAGCAGCCGCAGATGGTGCCTGAGGGCAAAACAGGTTCACGGATGGCGGACTCCGAAAAGTCAGGAAGGTGACACGCAGGCACTAGGTTCAAGTAAGGAGGATACAGGTGCAGCAAAAATAAAAAGCCTGGCCTTAAACAAGTCACAACGTCGCTACGCCGGGTGCAACGTCACACGCCCAGAGAGGAAGCATCCAACGCCGCTGACAAGCCGAGATCCAACGTCGCGACGTTCCAGAGAGTGGTAAAAACCAACGTCAGGACGTTGAGATCTCACGTCGCGACGTTCCAGAGAAGGGCAAAACCAACGTCGCGACGCGTTGAGATCTCACGTCGCAACGTTCCAGAGAGGGGTCTAATCCAACGTCGTGACGTTGAAATCTAACGTCGCGACGCATAGAGAAGGTCAAACTGACGCCGACGAGACGTCATGACGCTATGTGAAGGGCCCAAATGCACATTATGCAACCATGGTCTAAGATACAGAAAACTCCCCCGGTAATTGTGACTCTCTGGACTTTGTAGTGCTCTGTATGAACGGATCCTCCCCAGTACTTTCGATCGCGGGTCCTGAAAGTATATATCCAAAAAGGGATTCCGATTACGGACAGAACAGTAAACCAACATAACTTAAAGCAGATAATAAAAAATTGAACCATAGAAAGGAAAATCGCAAGAAAACTCGCCGCTTCCTCAAGAAGCGATGTTTAATGTCGTTAGCTCGACGACCTCGATCTAATGCTCGAACCCGAGCCTTATGACCGCTTATCAAATTTCTTCTGATGGCCAATGGAATATCCGCTTTATCCGCGATGAAATTCGCCCTCAAAATACGCTTCAACCGGGCTGTGTGTTAATCAGTGGAATGTTCCTTTTCTCGTGATGTGTAACCTCTACCCTCCATGTGGAAAGACCTTGGTCACTCGTGGAAGGAACCCGACCATCTAGATTCTTCAATTTTCCAGAAAGTTTTAGACTCGGAATTAAAACAAGAGGACCAAAGTAGCTGCCCGCCTAGAATTCCTTCCCGGTAATGTGTTTATCGTATGACCTTTGTCTTTCCTCAGAATGCAAGCATTTTCATAAGCTGGCTTCTGAATTCGTTTGCTAGTTCACTGAGCTATAGCAAATGGCTTCACCGGCTTAGTGTGTATCACCCATGTTCAACTGAAGGTCAAGAGGCTCGATGCTCCAATTCCACTGGCAGGTGACATGCTTTGCCATAAAAATTTTTGAAAGGTGACATACCCAAGGGTGTTTTAAATGATGTTCGGTACGCCCAGAGTGCATCTTCAATCTTTTAGACCAAATTCTCCGAATCGAACTGCTTTCTCCAAAGAATGGACTTAATTTCGATTTGGATACCTCCACGCCCATTCGACCGTGGTGATATGTGCAAGGGAGGCAATGGCGCGACCCATACTGCAAAACCTTGTCAATCATCTTACCGGGCAGAATGAGTACCGTTATCCGTGACCGCAAACAGGCGTCTTAATCGCGGAGAATATGTGGTCATGAGAAATTTCTAGCCACTAAGCCACTACCTTGGCATCATTAGTGTGGGTCGAATTGCTTCAACCCCTTGAGACATAATCTCTTGCCCGACAAGATGTCTGTGATTGTTATAAGATGGAAATGGTCCCATGAAATCCATCCCCATAAATCAAACAATTCGAATTCTAGAATAGGATGCATGGGCGGTTCATCCTTTCTAGAAATGCCTCCCATTCGTTGACATTTGTCACATGTGGATACAAAATGATGAGCATCCTTAAATAAGGTAGGCCAGTAGAAGCCGGATTGAAGCACCTTGGCTGCTGTTCGCTGGCTACCGAAGTGTCCACCACATGGTAACGTGTGGCAGTGGTGCAAGATACTGTGCATTTCATCTTCGGGCACACATCTTTGGATCACAGTCGTATGATAATGTCTGTAAAGGTGGCTCCTCCCGATAGTAGTGTTTTGAGTGTGAAAAACTCTTTTATGTTGATAGTTAAATTCCGGAGGGACTACCTTGGCTACCAAATAATTCACATAATCTGCAAACCATGGAACTGCCCTCTTGTCTTCAATAGCTAAGAGTCGCTCGTTTGGAAAATCGTCATTCACTTGAACTTCATTCTGCCACTAGGTTCTCAGTGCCTTTCTTGTCTTTAATCTCAACGTCGAATTCTTGCAGTAAAGAACCCACCAAATTAGTCGGGGTTTGGCGTCTTTTTTAGTCATCAAGTATTTTATGGCAGAATGATCAGTGTGAACTACGACCTTGTTACCAATCAAATAAGGCTGAATTTGTCAAAAAGCAAGAAACCCGATAGCCAATAGTTCTTTTTCTGTAGTGGCGTAATTCAACTGAGCATCATTCAAGGTTCTGCTCGCATAGTAGATTACCTGGAAAATTTTCTCTCGTTTCTGCCCTAACACTGCTCCAATCGCAAAATCACTTGCGTCACACATAAGCTCAAACGGGAAGGACCAATCTGGAGCTACTACAATAGGGGTTGATACCAATTTATCTTTTAATACTGAAAATGCGTGCAAACAGTCGCTAATGGGGTCCTTGGACCCGGGAGGTTAGACAACGGTTTTGCAATCTGAGAGAAGTCTTTGATGAATCGCCTATAAAATCCAGCGTGGCCTAAAAAACTTCTTATCCCTTTTACGCAGTGAGGTGGGTGGTACTTAAAATTGCTTGATCTTTGCCTTGTCCACTCTATTTCCTCTTCTTTGAAATCGATGTCGAGTACAATACCCTCTTGTTACCATAAAATGGCACTTTGCCCAATTAGTACTAGAGTTGAGTGCTCCTCGCATCTTATCAATGCGATCTCAAATTTTCCCGAGACGAGTTGTCGAATGAATTACCCGATACGAAAAATCATCCATGAAGACCTCGATTGTCTTCTCAACCATATCGGAGAATATGGCCATCATACATCGTTGGAAGGTGCCCGGCGCATTGCACAGCCCAAAGGGCATCCGCCTGAATGCGAATGTCCCATAGGGACATGTGAATGTCGTCTTCTCCTGATCTTCAGGGGCTATAGCAATTTGATTGTAGCCGGAGTATCCATCCAAAAGCATGTATGTATGTGGCTAATCGATCCAACATGATCGAGAAAGCGATGTGGAAATACGATCTTTTCGAGTGGCTTTGTTCAGTTTCCGATAATCAATACAAATCCTCCACCCGGTGACTGTTCGAGAAGGCAGTAATATATTGTTTTCGGTTCTTATGACAGTTGTTCCTCCCTTCTTAGGTACTACTTGAACTGGACTTACCCATGCACTGTCTGAAATAGGATAAATTACCCCAGTATCCAGCCATTTTAACACCTCCTTTCTGACTACCTCTTTCATAGTTGGATTCAACCTCCTCTGTGCTTCCACTGAAGGTTTATGCCCATCTTCCAGCAAAATACGATGCATGCACATGGAAGGGCGAATCCCTTTTAAATCGGCTAGAGACCATCCGAGCGCATTTTTATGGTCTCTAAGGACCCTCAATAACTTCTCCTCCTCTAGTTCAGTCAAGGATGCTGAGATGATCACTGGTAAGGTAGATGCTACCCCAAGATATGCATACTTCAAATAGGTAGAGGTTTTTGTTCCATCTTGGTGGTTGTTCCGCAGATGATGTAGCGATTTAGCACTTTCACTAGAGATTCGAAGTATTTCCCTTCTAATGAGCGAAGAAAGAATCCATCCATTTCATATTCCTCGCCTCTTCGCTCATATTCTACGAATCATTTTGTACTAGGCTAGCCTCCCAGAAAGGATGCGTGAGACCACTTTATGGTAGACCTTTATAGCCTGCACTATCTGCGCCGGAAGCATGTATCACTTTACTAGCAGGATGTCTCACAGCTTCGAACCACGTTGAACTTGACTTCATCCTCCTGCACTCTCAATTTCAATTCTCCCCCTCGGGCATCAATCATTGCTCTACCGGTTGCAAGACGGTCACCAGATTATAGGTATTTCCTTTATCCTCTCTTCCATATCTGTCTGATAATCTGGGGAAGATAAACTTGTCAACCTTTACTAAGACATCTTCTATTACCCCTCTCGGATGCTTTCAGGATCTGGCAAAGGCGAAGTGTGGCTTGTCAGACTGAGCTTCACCTAATCCCAAACGTTTAAAAATGGACAAGGGCATGAGATTAATGCTAGCACCCAAATCACACAGTGCTCTCTCGAAGATAGCATTTCTGTGGTGCACGGGATAGTGGCTTGCACGGGTCTTTTAGCTTTGCGGCTTTCCTCTGAAATCATGGCACCTTCACATTCTCGGTTAAGTTAGCTGTTTGAAATCAGCCCGATCTTCTCTTACGAGGCAGTGTATGTTACCGTAAATTTTACATAAGCGGGCATACATTCCGGAGCATCGGCCGCGGGATCTATTGATCGTGTAGCTCGCAGAATACTTCATGAGACGGTGGCTGTATCCACCTTGTGCTGACGTTGTGGATATGGGTGGTGGGTTGTCCCTTGCCCGGTAGTGTTTCCTTGTTGTTTCTCTCGAGGAGCTGTTCTATCTGCATCATCATTAAGTAGAAATTTGGATGACCTTCTCATTCTCTACCTCCTCTATAACTGGGGATTGCTCTTGTGCCTCCAATTCCTTACTACTTCTCAGCGTGACTGCTTTAACATGTTCATTCCCATCTCTTCGCGGGTTCACTTCTGAGTTGCTTGGTAAGGAACCCGGTTGCCTCTCTGTCAATAGATTGGCCATTTGACCCATCTGTACCTCCAAGTTTCTCAACTGTGCTGCTTGATTGTTCAATTGGGTGGCTTGTTGATGCATATTCGCCTTTGTCTCATTCATAAAGGCGGTGTGTGAGGTGAGCATCTATGCAAGGGCTTGTTCTAAGTCCACCTTTTTCTCAGGAGGTGGTTCGCTCACTCGGGGTGATGGCATGTTGTTCTAGTGTTCCTCGTCCCTTACCACCCTTGTTACGATGTTTGTTCGATTGATTGTTCACGCCACCCTTAGCCTTGATTTTGGATTACGATGGTTATTTCCCCCATCTTGTCCTTGTTTATTTGTGGCGTTTACGGTGACCTCGCCACATGCGAAGCTTTGTTCTACATTTTGGTTTCTTTGTGGCGTTACGTGCTATTGTGCTATCCTCCTGGAATTCACAACTCCCATGGGTTAGTACGTATGGCATTAGTGGTACCTTCTTGTCAGTTAAGCGTTTAGTGGTGTGCAACATGATTAACGGTGTTGAGAACCTCATTATCCGATGCCACCCCGCGACCTTTACTTGTGTAGTCTTCTCCACTGAGCCAGCGATTTGTATTAGTGTGACATCTTTCCAAGATTTCATAAGCGGTCGTGGTTTTCTTCAGCAGTGCCTCCAGTAGAGGCATCGTCCTTATTCTAGTTGGTTACCAGGACCATTATAGAAAGTATGGACCTGCATCCATCTGGCCAATCTGTGATGTGGGCATTTCCTCGATGGATTCGTGAAATCTATGCCCCATGCCTGCGCGGGTTCTCTCCTCTAGTTGTCAAAGTATTGATCTCTTGCAAGTTGTGCAATTTTAGAGAATGAAAAACTTGGTCGAGGAATTTACGCTAAATCGTTCCATGAAGTAGGTCCGTTGGGTGACTTCTTGTTAACCCGATGCTTGGCTCTATGTAAGTGAGAGTCGGAACAATCTCAACACGACGCCTCTTTGGCCAACCCCCCATTGTACTTGATCGTGTCGCAGACTTCAAGGAAGTTGGTCGGATGCATATTTGGATTCTCATGGGGTAGTCCATGAAATAAGATGTTAAAGCATACGCCAATGTTACTAACTTTAGCTCGAAGTTGTTCCTGAATGGGTGGTCTTGGATATTTTGTACACTTTGTTGTAGAGAGCGATGAGCAAATCTTCTAGCAACATAAATGCATCCTCACAGATTTGTATAAACGACCCCGGGTGCTTGATTCCTTAGATTATTCCCATTTCGACCCTATGTGGCTCGTTTGCTTTCGTCTTGCGATCCTGCTCTTCGTTGTTCTCCATGATTTCTAGATTTCTAGTCTGTTGCGTTCTCTGTTCTCGGCGTGATACGTGTAAGTTCTTTACGGCTCCGGATCAAGCAGATGACTGGTCAACGATCCCGTCTCGTCGCATCGCTCACGAAACCTCATTGCAATCACACACAGTAAAGGCCAACTACCCAGCACTTGTAAAAACAAATAAAAACAAAAATTCCAGGGTAATATCTAATTGAGTTATTCTCTATATCACTCTAACCTATCCACTCGCAAGGCGCCCAAAATCATGACAAGCCGAAAAACGTGATGTATATATGTACGCCATAGCCAAGTGCACGCACGCCCCGTAATATAGTGTACCTATGGCACGATATCGATCCACTGTGGGATAAGTGTTTATTTAGTACGCAGATTGGCTTCGAGTATTATCTGATATAAGTGTTGTGTGAAAAGAACTAGTGTCCGAATCCAAACTAAACTAACCGATCTTAATGAATTAACAGATAATCGAGACTAGGCTATGTTCTCGCCACTCGATGGATTTATTTCTTAAAGATGATATTCAGCCTTATTTTATGATTTATTGATGGCTAGGTGATCTTGCTCACGAAATACCCCTCTCGAGGTGTATCCGCCTTATCTCGGCCAAGAGCGTTGAGTGTATTCCCAAATGCTTAAATGTTCTAACCTTAATTGCCACCCTCAGGATCGTAATATCTCTATTTACCGAATCAACCGAAGGCTACTCTACTCAGATCCCTGGGTATCCTCATCTCTCGACCCAGATTCTCCAAGATAGTCATGCTAATGTCGCCGACATCACCATGTTAATGATTCACAGATATAAAACAGATGTTAACAAATTATAAACAACTGAATATAAAATACTAATCTTTAATCCATGCAATCGTGACAGGGTTCAACAACACCCTAAGTATAAATCTAGAACATACTCGAACTGGAAATCACTGCGATTTAATTTATAAAACATCGCATTTCTATCCAAAAGAAGAAAATACAAAAATGATCCTCTTCTCCAAGGTCAAGTCGCCGCTTATGAATTTCAGGCCCTAGTTCCTATGCTCCTCGATTCCATCCCTCGACTCGGGCCCCTTTGCTTTTAATGATCGAGAAGCAGATTCTAAAATGGTGTCACACGCTGCAAACGTCGCCGACGCTGAGACGCCACGACGCTGGAGACGTCGCCAGACGCTGTCGCTATTAATTTCTATATATTCAATTCAACGTCGCCACTGGGACGCCGCGGGGGACGACGCCCACCCATCTTTACGTGACCGCACTCTCTCGCCCGCACTTCTTCCAAAAGCTACCCTTTTCGCCAGATTCACAATTCAATTGCACAACCGACATCGGGCTACAAAATTACCAATTTAAATAAAATAACGCTTAAAAACATAAGACGACGCGGGTATGACCCGAGCATTTCAGCCACTCCACTGCGAGGGCAAATACTTAAGACTATTATGATCAGTGTAGATGAAACACTTTTCTCCATACAAATGATGTCTCCAAATTTTCAACGCAAATATAATTGCGGATAATTCCAAATCATGCGTGGGGTAGTTCTTTTCATGCGGCTTCAACTATCTTAAAGCATAGGCTACCACTTTACCCTCTTGATTTAGGACACATCCAAGTCCATTAAGTGACGCATCACTAAAGATCACATATTCTTTACCGCATGTCGGCTGAGTAAGAACCGAAGCCTCGATTAAGAATGCCTTCAACTTATCAAAACTTCTTTGACATTTTTCACTCCATTCATACTTCACATTTTTCTGGAGCAATCTCGTCATCGGGGCTGCAGTCATAGAAAACCCCTTAATGAATCTTCTGTAGTAACCTGCCACTCCCAGGAAACTATGCACTTCTATAACATTTCTTGGTGGCTTCCATTCAACAACCACTTCTATTTTATTTGGATCCACTCGGATTCCTTCTTTCTATACAATGTGCTAAAGAAAGGACACTGCATTCAACCAAAACTCACACTTGCTTAGTTTCGCATACAATTGCTCTTTTCTCAAAGTCTCTAACACTACTGAAGGTGTGTATCATGATTTTTTCGATCTTTTGAAAACACAAGAATGTCGTCTATGAACACTACGACAAACTGATCCACATGCATTCGAAAAATACGATTCATTAGGTCCATGAAAGCTGCTGGAGCATTTTTCAAACCAAACTAAGATACAAGAACCATAATGTCCATATCACGTTCTAAACATCGTCTTATGCGCATCTGCATCTTTAATCCTCAACTGATGATACCTAGATCGCAAGTCAATCTTCAAAAAGATACTTGCACCTTTCAATTGGTCAAACAAATCATCAATTCTGGGTAACGAATACTTATTCTTTACGGTCAACTTGTTCAATTGCCTATAATCGATACATAACCTAAGCGTACCATCTTTCTTTTTAACAAAGAGCAATGGAGCTCCCCATGGTGATACAATTTCGTCTATCAAACTTTTTCTAGCGCTTCTGCTAACCTACTTCAAATTCCTTTTAACCCAATGGAGCCATTCGGTACTCTGCAATGGATGCTCGCGGTTCACCCGGGTACAATGTTAACAAAGAAACTCAATCTCCTCTCGTGAGGCAATCCCGCAACTCTTCTCAAACACGTCCGGGTCTCCGCACCATTGTTCTAGCAATGGCCGCAATATCACATTAGAGAGGTGGTTTGACCTCTCGCCAAGGAAAGTTACTTCATCCTCATTCGGTGTTCTTAAGGTCACTCTTTTCATTCTACAATCGAGTATTGCTTGGTGACAGGATAACTAGTCTATCCCCAATATCACATCAAATTCTCTGAAGGATAACTCTATCAAGTCTCCCATAAATTCATATTCTCTTATTCTGATAAGACAATCTCTATATACTTTATTCACAATAACACTATGTTCGAGCGGGTTCATCACCAAGATGTCATACTTGGTTTCACTCTCTGCAAATTACCTAAGTCGGGTATGTCAAGATATTATGTATGAATGAGTCGATCCGGATCTATCAATGCATGCACAATAGTATAAAAGACAGTAAAATTACCGACTATCACATTCGGGCATCGATATCTTTCCATCGTCATTGCATATGTTCTAGCTGGAGCATGACCATCTTGCCTACCCAAAGTTTGTGTCCCTTGTCTTGGAACACTCAGTGATGCAACACTTTTTCTACCTTTATCGATAAATCGCGTTTTCCGTCAGGGTCCCGTGAAGGACGTGCCCTTGTACAATTTTGTATCTTGTGCCCTATGGATCCACAACCCAAGAAAGCACCTGTCAATCTCCAACACTCTCCTCAGGCTCGACACCGAGAACAACGAGGAACATCTTCGTCCCCTAAGCACCTCCCATGCACTTGCAATAGTATTCTTACCGATAACCCGAGTCAGAGGTCGACTAGAACTGCACTTCACCTCTTACCAAGCATGAGCACTGACCGAACGGGATTTTTTCTTTCCTCGCTTTATATCTTTCTTTCATTTTCCTTTCTTACTGCTCAACATTTAGAGCATATGTCATGATTTTGGCAAAATCCTATGACATGGGCCCGACATGGTCATTAGGTCGCCTTCAAACTTATGGCACTTCTCTTCTTCTAAGCACAAAGATCTCGGGAGCATACTTCAAGCCAACCGTGCGGAATCTCCTCGATATTCTAAGCACTTACTGTGTCACGAAACCACGCCACATTAGAGTTTAAAATAGGATGCCATCTGATACATGTTTCCGGAATCCATCCAGAAGAACTTCCATGTACTTTCCTGGTGCAAATTCGGTCACTTTAAACCCACCACCGATAAGCCTCATCCCAGAAGAGTGAGTGCCCACGCCACATTCCAACTTCTTCCTTCTCGATGTGCAATGCATTTCGCACAAGCATTTCGCCTTCGATCTGCCACTCTCTCATTTAAGGCTCATCTTCTTTCTTTCCAAGAAAGTCTATCGGCCTGGCATCTTTGCCATCTAATGGCTAATCGTCGCGTGAAAGCACATGGGGCCAAGCTGTCTCATTTTCAGAAGCTCCGAGTTAACCGTCAGAGGATACCTATATTACCTCCACCACTTATTTTGGTTCATTTACTTGCGGAGTTATCCACCTACCACACAAGCGACTATCGTGATCGCATTTCCCCGGGTCACCTCTCGACCTTACGGTACCGAACCATCCATGCTTACCTATTAAGACCGATAAGATCCGCAGAGTCACGTCATCCTTTATATGCAAAGATACATACAAGTTAAATGCAATTTTTTTCAAATCCCTTTACAAAATCGTTTAGCATTTTTCCGTGAAATGCCTAAACTGGCCTGACACCACTTAAGTGTAGCAACCCCTCGAGCCCTACCCAAATTTCAACCCGACGCTTAATCCGACCAAAACCCGTGACGCCGACCGAAGCCATTAATCAAATCCATTTATCAAATACATTTAGTTAATATAAGTGTTTTCATTCTCAAATCTTTGCGGAAGCGATTTCAATTTGAGGCAAGCCCATAAACATTTACAAATTCAATACAATTCCTTTACAAAATATGCATTTAACCAAAAATGGCATTTTATGTCGTTTACAACATAATATCCAAAATCATATTCAGATATATGTACAAAAATAATTTTAGAGTTGAATTCCTTTTGTTTACAAAACAATGTCATGCTAAAAAATGGTGAGGATGCATGTGACGGAGCATAGTCCGTGAACTTTTTGAATGACTCAGAGCTCCTCGACCTTGGGTCCACTTTCCCCACGCCACTTGGTACCTACGCATTGATAAAATTACGCCAAGCATTTTCATATTAGTGGTTCCATACGCTTTCTATTCCATTTCAGTTCAATATGAATGATACATTTATCAAATAATGTCTTTATACACGTCTATGTAAAGATATTTCATACAAATACACTTGAATATTTGTTTTTTCGCTTTTCGATTTGCATTTTTTTTACATATGACTATAGAGTCAACTTTCACATAAATTCATTGGTGAATCCTCGTCCCGTTTCACATTCGTAGTAATGTGATTTCACATTCAATATTACAACTTCACATTGACTATAGAAATTAAACATTCACTACGCATTCGGGCTTAGTGGATCCGCCTGCTTTGTCATCTCGCAGTAATGTGATTTCACATTAAACAAATACACCATCTCTACGACCACCAGCCGTGAATCTCCGCTGTGCCTGGTCATTCACAATACATTTCAAATCACTTCTACTCACATGCAAGAAATTCAATTTATAGTTCAAATACACGCGCACATGCAGATATTTGACAAACATTTCGAATACTAATAATTCAAATCAATATATATATATATATATATATATATTTCACAAATAGAACTTGAAATGGGAATTGAATCACAAAGAACAGACCAATTTATCGATCCTCGTCTCTTTTCGATACAAACTTCCCAGTCGTTGTCGTCTTCACCCGCACCTAGTCAACACAATTTCTCCACTTTAGTGGTTGAACAATTAATCGCATTCAACGACATCGCCGAGGCGGCGAGGTACAAAGACGCTTCATTTAGCTGGGTCCCATTGAATCCCCATTAGTCATTTGTTAGAGTTCCCATACCAGCCTACGAATACGAGGTGTCTCTAAACAAACTCCAAAAAATTTCTGCCGGAACAAGAGCTACGCCTGCGCGCAGGGCCTTCACCGAGGGGCGCCATTCCACCCCTCAGCCTCGCCGCGGTGAGGGTATCCCACGCCTTGGCATAGGTCTACGCCACTGCGTGGGTTCCCCGCAGTGCGGCGTAGGAGCCCGATAATGCCCAGATTTTCCAGTTTTTTCACTTTTGCGATTTTTCTCCAAAATCACCCCAAAATCCCAAAACAAAACATGGGAATCACTCCCAATAACATCTTAATATCATCCTAAACCAACCATGAGCAAAACCCATAGATGGATTAGGGTTTTCCAATCCAACACAAAGAAATTCTAGGGTTTGGTTCTACCTTAAATCACTTGGAACTCTTTGCCCTAGCTTTCTCCTTTCTTCTTCTGGCAAGATCTTGAACAAATAGGTTGGATTTTTACACCAAATCTCACTTCTTCCCAAAACCCTAGCTTTCTCCTCTCACTCTCTCTCAAATACGGTTTTTTTTCCAAATGGGCATTCTAAGACCAAATGTGGTCCTAAGTCAAAAATCCCTCTAGCTATGTTTCACTCTACCAAAACCCATTTTGTAGTTGGGTTCTCCTAATTTGATATATAGCCCACATTTCATTTTTATTTGCAATTCAAATCTCAATAATCACACTTGATATATAACCTTAGTCTCTGAAACAGACCCTTAGGTCCTCATATCTTTCAAATTCCAATTTCGTCTCTTTTTCACTCGGCTATTTCCTGGTTCAATCATTTAATCACTTTAAGATATAACATTTAATCATATTCTCACATATTCATTTCACATTTCACACTCCCATCTCTTCCTCAAAAACTTAAGTTTGGCTTAATTCACACCGAAGTTAATAAAATGACATGAAAACATAGTATCTAAACACAACTCGCAATTCAAGATAATATCCCACCTCAAAAAATGGACAACCAGGCAACAGATCTCAAAAGGTCAAGATATGTCAGACAATGAATTTACTGAAATAGAGAAGACAGAATTCATCAGATAGAATCACCTCACACACACAACGCACCATAATGGCAACTGATGAGTTTTATATTGAGATGGAATCGGAAGTTTGATAGACCAGAAACAGCATAAAGTGATCGTCCAACATTAGTAAAGATACTGTACAAAAAACAAATATTCTGAAATGCCAATGCCAAGATTCACAAGTCATAGTGCCTATCGAAACAAATGGACATTGAATTTGAAGGGCGATGGAGTACCCTGTGCCGTATCTCGTGGAGGAAGGTGCTGATTTAAATAGCAACATGTCTCCAGTCCTGTGGTTCATTGGGTCACATATGTTTGAGAGGAACTAACTGTACAATATCACTACACTCCCTCCAGAGTTAATGTTTATGATGTCATGTCATGCAAATGTAAATGCTTATATTAATCCATATTACTGTTATAGATATACAAAGCAAACCATTTCATACTTTTGACAAAGAGCCAAAAATCTATTCTCAACTTGAAGTAAAGCATTATGAACAAGCAAGTCCTCCGCGTAAAGGTGTTTTGGCAACATCTCGCACGGAGGGATAACTGGGAACCGCACTGACAATGCAGGCATAACACCCTCAACTCTTCGGCCAGTAATAATTTTGAGGACGAAATTCTTTTTAAGGAGGAGAGTTGTAACACCCCAAATTTTACCCTAGTCATTTTATAACATGTTTAGTATAATATAATTTAAATTGTAATTTTTCAAATTTAGTTAAATGTGAAAAATGATAAACCCGGATTAATGCCAGTGCTTCAAGGTTGTCTAGTTTATTTGCCAATTAAGGACCTATGTCGTACATTAAAAGATTGTATGTTAAAGTAGGAATTTGAACAAATATATATGAAATAATAGAGAGTCGAAGGACCAAATAGCAAAAATGGACTTTGATCAGTATGGATAATAAGACCAAACATAGTCTTACAAAATATCTCATTTCGCTTTGTGTTAGCAAACTCAAAGTGAAGAAAAGAAAGGAGAAAGAGAGGAGAAAAAGAAGAAGAAAATGAAGTGAAGAAAGAATAGACAAGAGAAGAAAGTTAAGAAAAAATCAATGCATGGAATATGATCAAGGAATCGTGAGTATGGATTATATGTATAGAATTCCAGGTACCTGAAACAGGTTGAAACTTCAGACAGAATTGTTTGGTTTGGTTGTGATCCCCTAATAGGAGGAAAATTTCAGATAGAGAAAACGCCGGCTTCTATAGAGATGCCGGGCTTAAATTTTCCAAAAACCCACGTTTTGTCTCGCTAGCACCTTTCTACCATCACTTATCCAAATTTAATTAATTAAAATTTTTTGGGGTAAACTAGATTTAGAGAACACATCTCTGAACACTTGTATCCAAATTAGACCCCATTAGACCTAAAAATTCACAAAGTGAGGCTCATGGACAATTTTGTCTCGCTTGATACGCTGGGGTTTCTAACGCTTAAAAGCTTGAAACATATGCCGAAGCTTCACTTATCTACCTAAGATTCAAATTTGGAAATTATCTGCAGAAACCAATGTTTTCTGAATAATAATCCAGGTCTGAACTATTTATCCAATTAACAAAGTTAGCAGAATAATTCTTATCCCCAATTCACTTCGCACTACCCTTTCAACTGAGTACATCATTGTCAACTACACCCAGAGTTATAATGTATCCAAATTATGATTCAACTGATGCAACAAAGATCTGAGAAACAAATTTCATGAATAACATGATCAAAATTACAATGATTAATTCTATAAATTTTTCTGAACATATTAGATAATCATTCTGTTCCTGAAACATTCAGATAAATCTTTAATGTTGGTAATCATATTTCTTAATTAAAGTCCAAATTAATATTTTAACCACAGTTAAAAACTCCGGTATTATAAAAGATTATCATTATTGTAATATCATTTTTCTCTAACAATCCGCCTCACAAAATCAAAATCAGAAGTCAAAAGACTTGGTAGTCACTTCGAATCGTTCGCACTAGTTATAAAATTGGAAATTGTATAAAGGCTATATAAAATCTTATTGTTATATGAAATAATTCATCCTGTAAGTTGATCATGATAAAATGTGTTATGAAAGCTAAAAAGAATACACGTATAATTTTGTTATATGAAAAAGTGCAAAGTACAATTAAATGTTTATAAGAGATTTTTTGATAATGAATTTTCTATAAGTATACATGATATCAATGTCATTCATAAGATATGAGATATCTTTTTGATACCTGTGCAAATTTTTTGTAAGAAAACATAATAAAACCGGACATACTTATGACCTGCATTGGATAGATAAGCATGCTTATATGAATAACAATGTTGCAGCATACAATTTACAAACAGATTGGCCCCGTTTGAGTCGGCGAAATATGGATCCACTGATCATTACAAATGGCCTGTTTTGTTCATACAATACAATACAGTTTATAGATCATTGTCCGCATAAAGGATAGTATCTTCTGGGGTACATACGCTCTTTTCCTCGCATCCACTTCTTTGGAATATGCAGGCATGACATAAGATGAGATGAAATTTTTGGAATATTTATAAAAGGCGTGAAACATGTAAATGATATGAAATGCAACATGTAATTTAATTATAATGATATGAGAAGTAACATGTATTATGAATAAAATGTTATGAAGTATTGTGATGATCGTTATAGTAGTCGTCCATATTTATGAATTCCCACTAAGCTATAAAGCTTAGCACATGTGTTTATCTGTGTAGGTACTGAAGAGGACATTCGTGATATTTCGCATACAGCAGGGCCAACACAATTGTAAGAGTCCATCACAGGTAGGTTTGAATCAATTTTGTAAGTGTAAATGTAAGATTTTGGAGATAGTGTGAACCTAAAAGTACAAGTAAATGGGACTCAGAATATATGTACAGGACACTGTAAATACCACTACGGTGTATGTATATGAAATATTTTTGTAATATTATATTTTCAAGATAATTGTTTAGAATTATAAAAGTTAACAAGTTTAAGCCCTTAGATTTGTGACACCCCTTTCCTAACACAGGTGTTGGGTCAGCGTCACAAAGAATGATGTTTCACCTCAACCGTAGTCAGCAGACAAGATCGCAGTGTTTACTTAATTGATGTTAACAAGCCAAGAAATTTCAATGGACCGTACCGTGTTATAAAACTTTTTTTTATAATCGGCCCAGCCCATAGCTGCCGAAGGCATGCACCAAAAGCATAATCGCTTTAAATGAAAAAATTGTGAAATGCATGAATTGTGTTAAATGATTATCACAGGTAGGGATCGCATGATTGAAATGACCAATGAATTGTAATTTGAATGTATACGAAATGAAAATATACATATATGTATTATACCGCATTGGTCATTGAAAAAAATTATACAAAGGCATTGATTTAGAAAAATTGCATGATTTGTGTTAAACTGAAATGGAAGAGAGAATCAGATAGAATCATTATGCACAACAAAAATGCTTAGCCTGCTGTTTTATCACCGCGCAGGTTCTGCACAAAGGAAAAGACCGCAACGATCTTAATCACCCAATATGTTTCACTGAGTTGAAGTAAAGCTCACCAAGCATTCATAAAATATATTTATAAGGACTTTTACAAACTTGATTTCCTGGTTTTGTAAATATTTTGGGCATAAAAACTAGCTTTATAATGTCGTGAATGTATAAAGGTGGTAATGGACTAAATGGGCATGTAAT
The DNA here is from genome assembly GCA_016808115.1 of Tetrastigma voinierianum. Lineage (NCBI taxonomy): Eukaryota > Viridiplantae > Streptophyta > Magnoliopsida > Vitales > Vitaceae > Tetrastigma > Tetrastigma voinierianum. The sequence continues at coordinate 300,995 of JAEQBH010003875.1, forward strand.
GCCATTATATTTAATGAAAAAATTTGTATTGAAAAACAAAAATGATGAGCCCTTGGCTGAATTTAGTATATAAACAAATATATTTTCTTGGCAATGTAGATGCAACATCATTTAAAAAATGAGCATTGGAAATGTGTTTACCCATAAAAAAAGAACTGACTTGATTCGGTAAGAGACCTGGTCCCCTCATTCCTACCTCCTGTCAAGTCTGCACGAGGGGTGAAAGCATTCACACCATCTACCTCCCTTGTCTGATGCCCGCAATAGTACAAAAGGTTTGTGTTCCACAAACCATGTTTTCATAGTAGGCTTCTCGCTTTTCCCTTGATTCTTTCAAGATTCAGTAACATTAAGTTTTCATAGGGTTTCTTCTTGCTTTCCTTGATTCCTCATTCAAGAATATTAAGAGGTGATTTGTGGGTTTTCGTGGACTCTAAATACATTCAAATGCGTGGTATTTTTCGAAAGGTGGTCATTTTCTTTACAAGATCCTATTTTTGGTATTTTTTGGAACTTTCACACCTATTCAGCAGATCTACTATGACTAACCAAAACCCGTAAGGAGTCAGTGTCGGCCATTGCTTACAGTCCAAAGACATGTGTGTTGGAATCGTGAGGGAAGCCAAGAATAAAAAAACCGAAGATTTTAGTCGATTCATCAGCAAATCACTTAAGTTTTCATCTACTTATTTGGGCTTATAAAACCAACACATTTTTAGCTTCTTCTCCAATATGGGCCATTCACTCCGGAGCCACTCAACCACATAAAAGTAATATAGTTTACTTACTATGTTTCGCTCCCGCCTTCTACTTCTACTGCTACTCCTTATGACGGGTTAACATCTTATGTCCTCAGTCGTAGACAGATTCATCTAACTTCTCTAATCACTTTGACATGTGCTATGAGTTTACCACAATTCTTTTTAATTTAATTTCCATGAGTAAACCCACTTATACACTTAATTGTAGTATCTCATTTTTTTTCCTCATTATTGTTTGATTCAGGATTTTTTAAGGAAGTGAATTATTGGTAGAGGACGCGAGTCTGGGGGTCTCTACATCCTTGAAACATAGTTGTCAAAGTCTTTTGCTTGTTCTAGAATTGTTACCTCATTCAAATTACATTGTCGCCTGGGTCATCCTTCTTTCTCTATTGAAGAAGTTATATCCTCAATTTTCTAGTCTATCCTCATTGGACTGTGAGTTGTGTCAATATACTAAGCTTCATCGTATGCATTTGAGTCCCAGAGTCAATAAATGAGCTTCCGCCTGGAAGTTAGTTCATTGCTATGATACTGAGTCCTTTGGCTCCAATTATACCTCACCGGGTTAAGTGATTTTTTGCTACTTTTGTTGATCATTTCTCTCGCTTCACTTGGCTTTTACTCACAAAAGTCGTTTTGAGCTTTTTTCTCATTTTAGTGCCTTTTGTGCTGAAATTCAAACTCAACTTCATGTCTCTATTCAAACATTGAGGAGTGATAACGCAAAGGAATATTTTTCGGAACTTTTTCAGTCCTTCATGTTACATCATGAGATTCTCCATCAGACCTCTTGTATTGATACACCATCTCAGAATAGGGTAGCTGAGAGAAAGAATAAACATCTTCTTGAGACTGCCTAGGCTTTTTTGTTCTAGATGCATGTTCCTAAACACTTGTGGGCTAATGTAGTCTCTACCACATGTTTCTTTGATTATCAGGATGCCATCATCAATTAATTACTACCTCTTACCACCGCTTGCTTCCAAATAACCCGTTGTTCCCTATTACTCCCAAGGTGTTTAGATGCACATGCTTTGTTCAAGATGTCTGTCCTTAAGTCTCTAAACTTGATCGAAGTCCTTAAAGTGTATCATTGTGGGATATTCTAGTGTTAAAAAAGGGTATAGGTGTTATTGTCCCACTTTTCGACGTTACTTTGTGTCTACTGATGTTGCATTCTTTGAGACTTTCCCTATCGTCTACTATCGCTAGTCATGGGGAGGAGGATGATGATTTATTGGTCTAAATGGTTTCCTTACCAGTCCCTACTTCAGCTCTTGCTCATATATTCATTGCTCCAGCTCTCGTTCCTGTTAAACCTCACATTACTCAAGTATACTCTCGGAGCCAAACCTTCTCGGCCTCTAGTCCAACACCACCGCTTCAGCCATCGATCCACCCGTAATGATGATCTTTCAATTGCTCTCCGTAAAGGTAAACGTCATTGTGCTCACCAAATATCTTAATTTGTTTCTTATAACCATTTGTCGTCTTCCTCTTGTTCCTTTATTGCATCCCTTGATTCTATCTCTCTTCCTAACACTGTTCGTGAGGCTTTATATCACCTTGGTTGGCATAGTGCTATGGTGGAAGAAATGCAGGCTTTAGATGAAAATGGTACATGGGACTTAGTACCTTTACCTACTAGAAATAAGGCTATTGGTCAAGCCAAAGTGGTGTTTGTAGTAAAGTTTAATCCCCAATGGGTTCGTTAGTTACTTAAAGGCCCTTCATGTTATAGTTATGCTCGACTTACTGAAAGTTGATTATCACACGCTTTCCTATACCAAAGTTGACCGTCATAGTTCATCTCCTCGCCGCTCTTATGATCGGGACTCGCGACGCCTTGATATCAGAATGTCTTTCTACATGGCAATCTTTCAGAAGAGGTTACATGGAGCAACCTCCGAGGTTTGCTACTCAAGGGGAGATAGGGAAGGTGTGTTGTCTTCGAAAATCTCTGTATGGTTTGAAACAAAGTCCCCATGTTTGTTTAGCAAATTCAATGTGCAATCGAGACATTCGCATGCGTATATAAGTCCGACCACTGGGCTCTCTATAAAATTCTAGTTCTTGTATTATTCTACTAGTAGTATATGTGGATGATATTATCATCACTGAGAGTGACTCCAAAGGTATATTATCTCTTGAATCCTTTCTTCACAGTTAGTTTCACATAAAGGATTTAGGTATGTTTAAGTATTTCTTAGGTATTGAAATCATGAGGAGTAAATAGGGAATTAGTGTTAATTTAACCAAAAATATACTTGATATTATTTGAGACAAGTAAACTGGTTCCAAAACTATTGTTATATCTGCGTCTTTAATGTATAACCTCATGGGCGAAGGATGAACTTCATTCAAGGACTTTGAGAGATACGAAAAACTCATTAGTTGGGAAACTCCGATCGATTCTCACAAGAATCATCATGTTTTTATCAGCAAGTTTTTTGAGTATACATCTCCCATTACCAACTATCAAGACATCCCATGCTACTGAAAAGAAGCCTCGACATAAATACGCATAAGTAGCTACGGACTCAATAGAACTGAGTTGTTTTCAAACAGACTGTAGGATCTAAGGAAGACAAGAGATCCACCTCGCATATTTGTCTTTTTTGGCTGAAATGATTCCGCGAAAAGTAAGAAGTAAAGTGTTGTCTCGTGGTCTAGTGTGGAGCCAAAGTATGAATTCATGGCACAATCTATCCATGGCATCATGCTTACATGCATTATCACGGGTTCAGCATCGAAAACTTTACATTCAACAAAGCTTTGGTGTGATAACCAGTCACTACGATAACTTCAACTGATATTGTAATCATCTTAAAATTATTCAACAATTTTACAATGATGTTCTGAGTAATAATAATTTAAATTATTTTTCCACGTTTAAATGGCTAAAATGAAAATGATAAAACTAAAAATTTACAAAGAGCTAAATAAATTTGGTAAAATGTCGTAAATGAGGACCATACAAATGAGGAGCGTAAATGTTAAATGAGAATGAAACGGTTTTAATATGAAATAAGAGTTAATGAGAAAAAAAGATAAGGCTCACAATGAGCTAATAAACAAGGCCTTATCGATTTATATGAAGACCTGGGGCTTGGTCTTAAAAATGGGGCATTTCATTTTTAGAGAGAGAGAGAGGAGAGCCAGTACTGCTTGAGAACATGAGAACAGACTTTCCATGTAATCAAGGGATGTTGATCAAGAAGAAGGAGGAAAGAAGAAAGGAAAAGAGAACCCACATGGAAGGTAAGAGTACCAACCCTAACCCCTTACTTGTGGCTGGTTTAATAAAACCTCAAATTTGATATAAAAGCAGCTTTGAAAGGTTGTGTTGGGGTTGTATCGGGTGTAAGATCTTTCTGGTGAAAGTGGCTGTAATGGTCACTTCGCCTCACCGACACCCTTACTGGGGAGGAGCGCACGCCTGCTGCAGGCTCCGCCTAGGCGAAACCCGGCATCAATCTTTCTGATTATACATCCGCCTTAGGTTAATCTCTCCCGCCTAGGTACTGGCGGGCTTCGCCTAGCATGCCCCACAGTTAATATTTTGGTTCCTCCTTCCGCTAAACGAACCATCATCCAATGGACTAATGAGATCCCAACAACACTGAAAAAGTGTTCTACAAGCACATGCCATATGGAAAACACTCACAAGAGAAACACTGCAGTACAAATCTTTTCATCAATATCTATTAGGTTGTCATAAACATCGTTCTTATCCTCTGCCACATAATGAAAAGGATGTCTACATATGAAATAAAAAACCCAAAATAAATGTGTCGGAGCGAGTCGAGTAAAAGTAAACCTAAATAGAACCCTAGAATAATCTAATTAATAATATGATTGTTAATTGCGCTTGAAACAAAAACATAAGGATAGTACCAATTGATCATATCTCTAAGATTGGAATCAAAGTGCAACAAGCTTTTTGGTTTGTTCTTCTCGAATTTCTTTGTTTCCATTTTGGAGTTTGTTCCATTCAATCTCTTTCTTATTTCAAGCCTTATGCATCATTGCTCCTATTATTAAAATGATTTCACAACCGCATATCGGTTGTGTTTTAATTGATTCGAGGCAATAATGGAATGATTTGCATGCGAAAATCGCATGAGTATTGAAACAATTATTTGTATAAAGACATATATTACATTGCATTTTATAATATTTGGACGGCTCTAAGAATGTTAACTACAAAATCTTAGCCAAGAATAGACATTTATACCATAAGGGTCAATGAGTAGTACAACATGAACGAATAATGTGTCACTGACCAGAACTCCAACGGGACAAACATCTTAAGAGCATCTCACCACTGATTTGTAATAACCACAAGAGTCTGGGCCAAATCGCATCGCGGTTATAAAACTTTTTATACTGGCCTCGCAGCCCCACGGACTGCGCAATGATTCGCTATCCCGTGCACCGAAAGATACAAATTCGCTTAAGGGGAAAATGATAAGAAAATTGATATGCATGAATTGTGTTAATTTATTTATCAGACATGAAAGTGCATATTTGAAATGATCAATAAACGTATATGAATGTATATGAAATGAATATATGTACGTATTGCATTGGACTATTCCAAAAAAGGTTAAAGCATCGTTTAGAAAAAAATTGAATAATTAATTAAACTCGAAAATGAAGAGAGAACTATAGAACCAATAAGCATGAAAATGCTTATCAATGCTTGTTTTTACCATCTCTCAAGTACCGAAAGAATAGTACAAAAGACAAAGGCGCCACATCTAGTCATCGCCAAAGCCACACCTGAGGAAAAGTAAAGTCTGGTCACAAGCATACATGAATTTAGATTCACTATTTTTCGTATTGGAAACTATAATTCAAAAGTGAACTCTAATTTTGTTTTGTATTTTGGTATTGAAACGACTTATAATGCCGTAATATATAAAGGTGGCAAATGGACCAAATGGGCATGTACTACCATATTTAATGGAAAATGTGTATTGAAAACAAAATGATAGGCCCCTTAAGCAAATTAGTGAGTATGTATATATTTTCATTGAATATGTGAAGTCTAAATGAGAAATTGCAATTTGATTTGAATGGTATCTAAAAACAAGTAGCATAGAGCTATGGTATTGGAAACGTATTTGTATTTGCATTGGTAATTAATTATGTCGTAAAAGTAAAAGTATTGGTAGCGCATTGAATGCCACAGATATTTCATGAGTGGACCAAACACATTGAGATAGATTGTCATTTTGTCCGTAAGAAGATCCAGTTGGGGTTGATCTCTATAGGATACGTAGAGACTGGAGAACAATTATGACATATTTTCACAAAACCTTTGCGTGGGCATTGGGTTAGTTATCTTTGTAACAAGTTGGGCATGATCAACATCTATGCTCCAACTTAAGGAGGAGTGTTATAGTATTGTAGAATTAGAAACTAATTGGAAAAAGGAAATTTGTATTCATGTAGAGTTAGGAAACTTCATATTCTTTCCTATTTGATTTGGGATTGTCTTTTATATAAATAGGTGGTTTGCGATCAATGAAATATACAATTTTCCTTCATTTAACTCTGATTACACTATTAAAGAAGGCTTTGCCCAATCTTATGGGTTTCGCTCATTATTTGTCAAGTGCACAAGTGCCTTTTTTCGCTCTTTTTAGCATAATGATGACATCATAATAGGCAAGAATAACTAACAACCATGATTAAACTAAAGTTTCAAACTTAGCCTTCATTTCAAGATTGAAGGATTTAGGAATCAGTGAACTTTCGGTTTAGAAGTTGTTCGTGACCGTGTAAGATTTTTATCGACTAATGCAAGTATGCATTGAACTCCTCTTGTCATGCTAGTTTTTGGTTGTAAACCTATATCCACACTTATGGAGCCAAACCTCTAATTGTCACCTAGTGATGAAGACTTACTCTCAAATCCTACATCTTACAAATGTTTCATTAGCAAGCTAGTTGTTGAGTTAAGGGTACCTCTAATTGAGGTTTTGATGATAGCGAACCAAGATTATTGGTTACTAATGGTTAAAATTGAGATGAGTGGTAGGTTGTAATTGATCAAGTATCAAATGAAGATATTTCAAACTTAGGTTGATAATGATGTGCTTGATCGAGCTCTCAAAAGACAAATTCACTCATTCAAAGAATGATGAATTCAAGTTCAAAATGACAAGTAACCAAGATTTCCTAGCTCAAGCATGCATCAAATGAAGACCTTGTAAGCTTAGGAATTTAATATAAGGTGAAGCATGGGTGCACTTTAAGGTATATCATTTCTCTTTGCATCATCTCATAACTTGGTTTTTGTTTCTAAATTGCATTTTTTTTTAAAAAAACTCGAGTTTGGGGATCAAACCTAAGGCCTTTGGAAGTTTATAATGTATTTAAAAGAATGTCCAAGGCTCGAATCGCTTGGAACGAAAAGAACCCAAAGTGACAATTTTTTGGTCTTCAAATTTTTCAGATGAATTACATTCTAAATCGCTTGACTTAAATTTATTAACTCTTTTAAACTTTGCTTTGACAATCAAACCTTAGGTTTTGAAGTTTAAAAGAATTATCTAAGGTTTTGAATTGATTTAGAGTGAAAATGAGTTGAAGATGACCCAAAATGACAATTTTTGATAAGAAAGCGAATGACCAATTTTACTCATTCTACGAGAGCTATTTACTCATCCGATTTATAGGCCTACTGGTTCTGGCCTTAGGCGTTTGATTGATTCATGTCATTCCAGACGATGCAATGTTGTGCATTTGGTCATAGAAAGGGGTGCTTAGGCTAGTCAAGTCGAGATGGTTTACTAGGATGAGAAAAAAGGACGTCCGATCAAAATGGAAAAAAAAAAAGTTATCTGATCAAGCTAACGGTAACCTACAATGCATTAAATGTACCAACAACTAGTCATTTGGTTGACCAATTGGTCAACCAGGCGACTAATTTCTAAGACTATGCACCCAAGGCTTCCCTCCTATAAATTGATGGTTGGTGATCATTTATGGCAATAAAATACATTGCATTTAAGCTCTCAATTGCCATTTCTCTAGCTCATTAACTCCAATATTTGTTTCTTAGTGCACTCAATTCCCATTTCCATATCTTAGAGTGAAGCCTTGATTCATCTTTAGCTAAGTTGTATTTTCTCATTTTTAAACTAGCGAGAGTTGGTGATCAAGAGTGAAAGTTTTAAGTGTGAATAGCTTGAATACATTGCAAAAGTGCTCATTGGAGCCAAAATTCAATTGTACACATAAGAAGCTCGGTTTTAGAGCTTAGATACAGTGGAACCCTCAACGGATTGAAGTTTGAGGAGCTCAGTATATCATTTCTCTTTGCATCATTTCATAACTTGGTTTTTGTTTCTAAATTGCATATTGTTTTGAATACTCGATTTTGGGGGATCAAACCTAAGGCCTTTGAAGTTTAAAGTGTATTTAAAAGAGTGACCCAAGGTTTGGAATCTTTTTGGAACGAAAAGAACCTAAAGTGACAATTTTTGGGATCTTTCGAAATTCTTTGCATGCATCATGATTCTAACTCGATTTGACTTTAAATTTATTAACTTTTTTAAAACTTTTGTTTAATCATCAAACCTTAGTTTTTTGATGTTTAAAGGAGTTATCGATTTGATCTTTCCATGACCTATTTTACTCATCCAGTTAAGCTATTTACTCATCCAAGTTAAGTGGTCAATTGGTTCAGCCTAGGCGGTTGACCAATCCATGTCATCTAGACGAGATGCAATGTCATGTGTTTGGTCATGGAAAGGGGTGTTTTTTTCGCTACCATTCGGTCGTGAGCTACAAGTCAACCAAATGAGAGATGTCAGTCAAAATGTGGAAAGAAGTCAAATCCGATTAAACTCGCGATGAACTCTGATTTGGTTGATGTTTGCGGCGACATGGTTTGGTTCATGGATTAGTCAGCAAACGACTATTTTTATGGGTTCAACCAAATGCACGACTTCTCCTATAAATTGATGGTTGGTAATCATTTATAGCAATGAAATACATTGTATTTAAGCTCTTAATGATGTGTGAGCTCAATCAACTCATAATAATTTTGTTTCTTAAGGTGCGCTCAGATTGCTCTTGCATATCTTGATCACACCCTTAAGTTTATCTTAAGCTTAGAGTTGTAATTTTCTCATATTTGTAAACTAGAGAAGAGTGTTTTGATCAAGAGTGAAAGATTCAAGTGTGGAATAGCTTGAACTCAAATTCAGACTAGCCAATTGTGCGAAAAGAAAGGAAACTGGTTTTGAGACTTGGATACTAGTAGGAACCCTCAACCGGATTGAAGTTTGAGGAAAAGTGGATGTAGACAGGGGATATGCAGAACCACTATAAGGTTGGAGCTTATTTTTCCTCCTCTTTAACGAACTTAACATTATTACTCACAAGAGTTATAATAAGAATTTCCATTGATTTTGCAAAAAAATATTTTTAAATGTTGCTTTGCCCTCTTAAGTTAAAGTTTGCCAAAGTCATATTTTACCTCTCCATTATCTAACAATCAGGTGACCAAACATTACTTAATATTTGTGAATCGTCTCAAACAATTTCCATGTATAGTCCTCTTCATGTAATTATCAAGTATGTTTAAGGCACTCCAGAATAACGTGTTATCTTCCTAAGTTCAGATTATAAGATACAGAAATCAAAGGAAGTCTTTTCACTAGTTCAAAATGGGCCCATGTGTAAATGCATAGACTTAGTCTTCATATGTGTGGTAGCTATCTTATTAGATAAGATTTTTCCATAATTTTAGAAATAAGTTAGCAATAAGATGATGTGTTAATAAAGGAGTTAGTTCTAGTGTATGTTCTTTTTGTGGATCACTATAATTTATAAAACATAGAAGTTCTTATCCAGCAGGTGTTTCTACGTTTTAATTCCTCCTCTTGAATAACTTTATGGTATCATACAACTTTCGCTTGTCCGTGATTAAGGAATATGAATCTTTGCCTTCGTGAGTTTCTTGGGGTAAGCGGGGCAAATGGGGCTGAAATTAGAGATAACAACACACTCAGCCTACCTCCTCATTGATTTAGCCACTTATTTTGTGCCAGAGACTACTTTGTTGCTCTGTGGCGCACTGGGTGAAGGTGCGGTTTTCAGTTAGATGGTGGATGGGTTCAGTGATTTGCAGGGGTGGCGACGGGTTGTGCGTGGTGGTTCATTGCCTCCCAGCCGAGCCTCAATCGATCCTACCATAAGTCAGAGTGGGGAGATCACAATTCCCTTGTCCATATCACAGGATTGATTCATTCGATGGAGGATTAGTTGTTGGTTGATCTGCCATGCGGTTGACCCCAGGTGGATGTGGAGATCTCTCGTCACATCTCAGGACTAGAAGGACCCATCTCGGAATCAATTCTCCATCTAATGGTGGTCAGTACCTGTCTTGAAGATTGTCGTCACTTCCCATATTTAATTAGCTCACCTCGTTTTATATGCGAAATTGGATCTTTTAGTCCGCTCCTGAAAGATCTGATGGTCACTCCATCTGTCAGAAATGTCAGAATATCTGATTTTTGTACCGATCTGAACCTCAAAAGTAACTGGTTTGTTTGACCAGGTTGGCGTGAGGAAGAAGAAGAAGAAAGCTCGAGCCAGCCTCCCATGTCTACAGTCAGAGATCTTTCAAGAGGATTCGTGAGGAACCATAAGTAAAAGGGTCAACGCATAACTGGTCTGAGCTCTCACATCTTCACAGATTCTCTGACCATGCTCCATAAGTTGGGATAGTTGATCATGAGCGACTGGCTGGTTGTTCTTTGGCCTCCGAAGACCAATAATCACACAGAAATAGAAAACTACATGAGTAAGCCGATTAGTTGGGTTCCAAAACATCTTAGTAGTAGAGGCGGTAGATACCTTAATTGTCGGCCGGTGGGCTTTTCTAAGTCCACATTGCACAAGAGCACAGCAGTCACTTGACCAGCTCAGTATTCCACCTCTATCGACAATACCTCCTTAATATTCTATTGGTAATCCTTTTAGCCTCCTTAATTGTTAAACCTAAATCTCATTGGATTATCGACTAAAGGCCTCTGGAAGTCCCATATGATAGGTAGTCCAAAACACCTTTTACTGGCCTTTGTTCGGCCCATGAATGCTTCTCATTTCATATCAAAATTCTGAAAATGGATTACTTACTTAAAACACTAAGGCATGAGCCATGGGGTTGTTTCTTGGCCCCGACTATGTATAATAATAAATATTTGTCTGATCAGTGGATTCATAAATGTAATTTGCCTATTTATTAAGTAAACTCTCACCTCATTCTTACAAAATAATGAAACAATGTTTGTGTGGGTTTAGGATCAGTTGGGTGAGTGGTTGAGGTCTCTGAATTGTTTCATGATTATCTTGTGCGTGGTACTGTGAGAATGGCATGGTTGCGATTCTGGTTTGGGCTGCTCGTGTTACCTTCATCAAAAATTATAAGCACTACTCCATTCTATTGAGACATCAAATTGCCCATGTATCTAGATATTTATTCCGTCAATATTTTTAGAATGAGCGTTCTTTGATATTAGTCAGTTTGCAACATAAGCGTGTTCATTTTCCTCCTCATATATCCTTCTCCGCCTTGCACAAGCCCAGTTACTGAAGTGAGGTTGTGGGGACCTTTTCTTGTAATAACTGCCGCCTCTGATCAAAATGGTTTGTAACATTTACTCACAATACACAGAGAGTCAATTGGGTATGTCTAATGAAGACAAGTCGAGTGTCTCAAAATTTTGAATTATTCCATGATCCAAATCAATTTAACACATCTGATCAAAAATTTGTAAAGATGAAGATAATGATCTTTGAATTTTTTAATTATATTAATAAGTTTTATTTCTTTCAAACCACAAGTCTTCTTCACCATGAGTTCATATGAGTTCTCTATGTTGAGGTAGTTTTGTTGAGTAAAATCTTGTGGAAGTAAGCTCACTCTTCACCTATTTTAATTACTAGTGTTCTCAAGAATTTGGAGTAGATGCTATCCTAATTGCATATTGCACCCAATAAATCAGTCAGCAATAAAAATCTTCAATTTCAGAACTCCTATATTAATCCCATCATAAATGTTTCTTAGTTCGCATTTTAAGGTGAATCTTAAAGTAGCATTTGAGGTTGCATTGTTTTTGTTGGCATAGATTTAAGTCCAGCCTCTCAAGATGAAACTTGACCTAAGATGGGTTTTTAGATGTGTCATTTTTAGGCTATATTGCCACCTGAAAAGGGTATAAGTGTTCTTGTTCTATGTTAAAAAAATGTTTGTGTCTCCATGGTCGTAACATTTTGAACATCGAGTCTTCACTCAAAGTCCTCTTGGGAGGGGTTACGTGGGGATATGGTGCATACAGGAGAATAATTCAAGTGAGAGATAATTTGAGTGGGAGATAATTCGAGTAGATATGAATTTTGTAGAGATAATTAGAGTGATAATTCATGTATAGATAATTCAAGTGAGATAAGTTTTGTGGAGATAATTTGAGTGGGAGACATGAATTTGTGAAGATAATTCAAGTAGAATAATTCCAAGTAAATATAATTCAAGTAGGGGATAATTTTTGGGAGGAATAATTCAAGTAGTGGGCCACCCTATTAAATATGGCTGATAAAGGGATGATTTTCTTTGGTTTTGTTTGTAGTTATAAAGTCATACTAGATAAATATCTTCATATAGTGGGCAGCTGTGATTCAGTTTCAGTGTTTTCAAAGTAATGTGGCTGGATGGAGGATTATGTCTGGATGTTGGGGATCATTGTAGTGAAGTGGAACATGAGCACATTTGTTCCTTCTGTAGTAGTTGAACCACCTCCTAATCCAGCAACTAAAAACGCCTACCATACACAAGAAATTCTGGTACCTTCTCCTGTTGGTGAATGCTGACCTGCCAGCCGCATTACTTTGGTAAAGGCGTGACTCGGGTGAAGCTCCCCTCGTGATGGCGGATGGGGGTGGGAGGGCTTGTGCTGAGGCTGAATCTTGGGGTGTAGTGAAAAGGAACAAAATGTGCACCATCCTGTTTCAAGTTCATGAATATGGTCAAATTTATCATAATCAATAAGGAGCTTCATGAGCTCAGTTATCACTTTGTTCAAATGGACGGCTTTGGTGGGCGTGGATGGATTAAAAGCTGGAAGGTGTCATGATGTTGACATGAGGGTGGCTGCGGGGTGTCTGAGGCCCTACACAAAACAAAACCTCAAGTAAAGTTCTGAGGATAGGATCTTTGCTGTCAAAATAAAAAGTGATGGAAAAGAATGAAGTACAAAACAAGGTTAGTAGCTTAAGGATACACATAGAAGCCTATAGGATTGATTTTTAAGAAATAGTTACTCCTTTTAGTGGGGAAAAGATCGAATACAATCACGTGTGTATTTCTCTTAATTTATTAAATCTAGATTGGCATTAATATAACTAGATCGTGAAGAATGTGGTTTCAAATGATTTGAGAAGGAAGTACATGGATTGCTCACAGGAGTGAAGGAATAGAAGGAAATGGAAAGCTGTCGTTTGAAAAAAATCACTCTACAGGTTAAAACAATCCATGAAGGAAACATGGTTTTGGTGGGTTTACCACTAAGAGTATATTCAAATGAAACATGGATATCAAAAAAACTCCTTCTTAAATCACACATTTAATTTACAAAGAACCGCCAGGAATCACCACAATCTTGATAAGATCCTGTCATTGAAATGACATAATTTGATGAGTGAAATGTCTGAAGAAATTCAATGAATGTAAGGAACTTGTGGTTGAGTTTGGAAATAGAAGGAACCTAGGTAATCATAAATGATCCTTTCATGCACAAAGTATTGAGTGGCACTAAGAATAAAATGGAGTATCATGTTTCTCATCTAAAATATGCTAAGTGGATGTTTTGTCAGAAGAAAGCTGGAGTATGTTGGTGCAAACCTGTTTGAGAACTCAGATGGACCCCTCACATTAGGCATACAAAAATTTTGATAAAAGATGATATACTTGTGAGGATAAAAATGATCATCAGTTAGTAAGTCGGGATTACAATCCTACTTGCAAGCCATACAGGAGCGAATATCACTTATAAATTAAGTTAATAATAGGAATCAATTTATGCACTCACCTAAGAAAATCATATGAAGAGGCACTTGTCAGGATCTTGAAGTAATCTTAAGAGACACTGGAGGCACAGTGATTAGGAAAATTGAAGCAGTGAAATAAAGATCATATAATAGTCACAGTTAGAAATTTAGGTCGAAGGAAGAGGGATAGGAGGAGGTCAAAACGGGGTGGTGTTCGGTTTTTGTGGGACGAATCCCAGTAGCAGAATGGTGAGGAAGCGAGGCGTGGTTGTGAGAGTAGTCTGAAGTGAACCTCATGATCAAATTAGAACAGAATCACCATGAAAGTCGCAGCAAGTTGAAACAGAGGGCTGGATGAAGATTGCAGGTGCTCTGTTGTTTGCATATTTGTGACGGCTTTCATGAAACCATGTCTCATAAACCCTATTCCATCATGAATGGATAAACATATTAAGATAAGACAGAGACATTTACCTCTGAAGGTGGATGAAGAACACATCGACGTTAGTATATACCATATTCTACCAAAACAAATAGCCTGGCAAAATGTTGAAGCTAAAGGCATATTATTGAGACCCACGGCACCCTAACTGGTTCAGTGGTCAGTTTGGAATCGCCTGTCCCCAATACAATCACCCTTGAAAACACGAGAAGTCTCACGAAATAAGCCTGCACAGGCTGGGTGGCTGTGCATAGTGAAGTAGCTATCCTATTAGTTCATTTTTCACTGCATTCATGGTGAGTTCAAGCATGGTTATTGTTGTTGGAGTTGGTTTACTAAATGCTTAAATATTTTGAATCTACAATTATCAAATAGGAAATTCTTATCTCAAAACAAAATTTATGATTTAATTCCTCCTCTTCAGTTTCAAACAGTTTTCCACCTGCATCTACATTCTTGTTGATGAAGGATTTGTTTTTGATATTTCATTCTAACAATGTCTTTGGAGGTTTAAAAACGTTGATTGATAAATGTCTTTGGCAAGGAAGTGTTAACATTCACCGGCATATAATCTGTAATTCTCTATTTGAGAAGAGTGTTCCCCATAGTAAGATTCATCATTTTTAGCTATATTTTGTCTTTTTGTGAGATTCAGATTTTAATTAAGAAGTCGATTTAACAATTACTACTTTGTTATAGAATCAGTGCACTGTTTTTCTTCCTCTTTGTCAAACAATTCGATTATTGTCGTAGCGGATGCTGATACAAAACCAAGTTACAGCAAATATTAGAAAAGTTCCATTGCCTCTAAATCATTTTCTTTGTTCTCTAATTTGTAATCTAATCATGCAAGTACCTGGCTGTTTCCCCTTCAGTCATGCTAAGAAAGAATAGTGCACAATCTCTAGACCCAAGGTTCATAATCTTTTGAGGCTATAAATTCTCTTGAAACTCCTTAAGCGGTCTCAGTGAGACAAGGGAAAGGAGTGATTTTTACTAGTGTAGGCGTGCTTTTTGGTTTGCTTTCCAAAATAAATAGTTTATTATTGGGTACTAGGATTTTCCTTTTAATTTTCATGTTTTATTATCAAACTGTTATAACATGTTTCTGTCTTGACTTGTTGCAAAGGAAGTAATTATATAGTTAAATGATTGAAACTATATATGGGTTTTGATTTGTAATTTAGATAGGTAAAAATTACGATCAACAATCATATATAAGTCTACTCATCAATATCATTTCACCAGACACAGAATCACAAAATCTATTCTAGAGCAGTTTGGATTAATAAGAATATATGAGACAACAATTAAATCAATTATATGATAAACATGAATGTTTTTGTGTCATTCTCTAAAAATTTTCATATGATTCTGTAACTTCTATCATGTCCACTATCACCCAGACAATAAACATGTCATTTGCAAAAAAAAAGGGTTCATTATGTTGGACGATATTTTGCCTTCTATTCCATCAGCCTAATATAGAAAATCCAGAAGTGAGGACTCTTTTCATCAAAGGACATGCAAAAAGCAAGTCCGATGATCTGAATGGACATGTGGGTTTGTAACACCTGAGAAAATCCTCATATCCATAATTCAGTGCTCTTAACAATCTCCCATGAATAAACAAGTCAAAAAATTTTCTCCCTAGTGGTTTGTGGGGCGTGCCTTGACATATTCCAGAGTGTTTATATATCACATCAGATTAAACAACACCTTAAAATACCAGCCTCTTCCACAAACCCATAACAAAATGAATTAAGTAAGTAGTGTTTTATGTGGAATGCAGTTAATTTCATTCACCAAGGTGGATGATCATCCTCCAGGAGTTTGAGGGTGGGATTGGTTTCTGAGTGGGTTTCTCATCAAGTACAGTAATCATCTAATATATGTGACCCAGACCGTTATCTGTACCACGCAGCACCAAGTCTAACACATCACCACTTCATGTGATTTTCCTGAATTTTCCTCCATTTTCTGATCAAATCTTTTTGTGACTGAGGTGTAGTTTGCAACATAGGATTACTAGAAATTAAATATATTTGTCATTCTAATAAATGGGAAGACAAAGAATGACTTTTGACTTTGTCCATAAACCTTGGACATCTTGCATCGATGAGGGTGGATAAACCTTGACAGTCCCCTTGAATAGAAGGAGGAATACTTGACGAACTAAAAATTACAGAGGATGAGGTTGGGTTTTTAGGTGGGACACAGGGAGTTGTAGATCATTAAAAATGTCATATATCCTTCTGAGGTGAACAATGGGGATGCATGATGAGGATTAGGTGATCTAGAACGGTCATCTCAAACTACATATGTCCAAGTGCGGGTGTAAGAAGAGAGATTGGTTTCAACTATAAGATCAGACCAAACTAAGAATTTGATTCTGAATTTGCAGAACATAGAGGATAAATTTAAATCTGAAACTAAAAATAACAAAATAAATAATATATTAAATTCCTTAGATTTTGGCTTCCAGCTGTAATGAGGATCAGTTGAGATAGTGCATATTCAGCTTTTCTCTCGGGAAATTCCCAGTGAGATAAAGCTGTCAAAGAACACCGTTGATTCGTGTAGTGGAAGTCTTAGCCTAGAAAATCATGCCCAGACATAGGATTAGAAGACTGTTTCAAACAAAATGCTTGTGGTTTGTCTGGATGATTCTTCTTTTTGGTTTTTTACTAGGAATCCTAACTTGGTAGATGAGCAAAGTAAGTAAAGGTTTGTAATTAAGAACAAGTCAGAATATTAAATAGTGATGGTTGGATGGAGATTCCCCTAAAAGGAAAGAAAATGAGCCCAGAGCAGACAAAATTACAAAGATGATCATGGGTAGGGTTTGCAAAAAAGCGTTACCGTTTCACTCATTAATATTACTTTTAAATCTTAAATTCCTAGTGAACTTGTATATTGTTTATTTACATTTTGTGGGATTAGGCTATAGACAAAGTTGAACATCAAGCCATGAATCTTCATGAAACAGACAATAAGAATGAGCAGGGTTTTCCAGTCAGTGAGATGAAAAGAGGAACAAACACAGAGTGATCAGAGCTCCTAAATGTGACAGCTAATGGAAAGTGCCTGTTGGGCATTAAATGGATGGTCCAAGAAAGGTATTCTCTAAAATATTAGTCTTGGGCCGGAATTCACTCCTCTGGGAGTTCTTTCAAATGCGTTTTGCGTTTGGTGGTGCGGATTAGTAGGAGATCACAAATTCAATCTACCAATACATCACACTTCATGTTCTATTGTATTTATATGTTGGGAAAAAGTGAATATTTACTGTGACCAATTCGGATCTGTCAGGTCCAATGGGACGATGATTTAGAAAAGTACATGGCAAACATATTAGTTAGACCAATCATAAAAATGTTGTTTTAACAAATATAAACAAATAAATCTGTTTAGCAACATATTACATCCACTCTGTTGATTTAATTTCATCAGCCAAATCAAAGCTGGAAAACCTGTGAAATGTTTGAAGAGGAAATGATTAATCTTCAGATTTCAACATAACAATACCAAATATCATACTGATTGGTTTTGGAATGTGTTTGATGCAAGCATGTTCAGATTTTGAGTGGAATTCAAAAATAAAGCTCTGAAAACAAGAAAGGCTTAGAGAAGATTATAAAACTTCAAGGACAGTGAGTTTCATTAGAAGATTTGAGAAGGGTTCAGGGCAAATGAAATAAAAGGAAAATTTAATTATAAATAGGGGTTGTGGGCTTGCAAATAAAACAACCCCAAAAATGGGTTTTTTGTTGGCAAACAGTGGCACTTAGCAAATCCCATGATTTACAGACCAGTGAGTGTAAAAATGTTTTGGGAGGAGCTCCAGAAAGATGAAGAGGGAGGAAGGAGGAGAGGGAAGAGGAAAGGAAGGGAAAGAAAGAAGGAAAGGAGGAAAGAGAGAAAGAAGTGGAGGGAGGAGGATCAAGGCAAAATTATCGGAACTTGCCGGATTTCCTTATGGATCACGTCGTTATAAGAGCTTCATAATTCATCATGTCTCTACTCAAAATCTGGGTTTTGGATTGATTTGTCTTGACCTTCAGTTGAGTTCAGTAGTGGGTTGGTAAGGCCACGAGACCAAGATGGTAAGATCGCTTGGGTTGGTTGTGGTTGGTGTGTGATAAGATTGAGTTTAGAGTCAACCCTAACAACTCTCTATCATTTGGATCATGCCATGGGACTATGAGCCCATAATTAGAATTGTTTGGAAGAGATTTCATGATATGTTTTTACAGAAATAAAGATAAAGTAATTGAAAGATGAAATTGAAGTGAAAAGTTTATAAAGGCAATATGGTCGATTTTTGATGTGGTGTAGGAGGCATCGGAGTGATCAAGTAAGACAGTGCATGAAAAAGGAAAAAGACACATTCTGGAGCATTTTCAGGAATTGATGTCATGCCAGTACCTTTGAGACGTGATGGGTATAATACTAATGTGCAGTTCTTTGGCCAATCATATGCAAGTACCGCATTAGGGATATCTTAAGTATTTGTACAATTATAACCCTAATTCTGACAGGTTTGAAGTGATTTGTATACTTTATTTCATTTATTTGTCAGTTGGTGATTCAAATTGGCCAGTCAGATGGGCTTCAGGAACCAAACATAATCTAATAGAGTACCTCAGGAGTCTGACTCTGAATGGCCTGAAAATTCACTTTCAAGTGGGGCTATGTGCAAACCGTTCTGTCGGTTGATCATGGAGGTGATGGGTTCTTGGGACGTGACTTTGTTAGATTATAAATTGGTCTCTGAGTTGGAGGAGAACCACCACTTCATGAATTTAAAGGTACAAAGAAATGAGTGTCAAATCATAGGTTAAGGCCATTTGGAAAATAAGTAATTACCAGAGAACCATCCTAGGTAAATGGAAGTGATGTGTTGAAGTGTGTTTTTTGGTTTCGGATGATAAGTTGGATTAGGATTTCAATTCACAGATAAGAAAGTAGATTAAAACCAGAAGATAGACTGTGAATAGGTGTGATTAATATAAATCATGCCATGATGTTAATGGAATCACGATCCCATCATGAGGCAGCGCAATGTGGTACAAAATATAAGATAGTAAGTTCTGTTGAACTCATATGTTATTAAGAACCACCTAAGACCCGATTTGTTGATAGCCACGCGACACCGCTCTTGTCGCGATTAATTAGCCGATGCTCTTGATTAGTGCGGGTGACGGGTTGATTGGCGGAAAATATACAGTTAGTAACCAGGTACTCTGATTAGTATACGGTACTCCTGATTAGTGCTCGGCACGCCAGATTACTAACGTTACTCCACAGATTAAGTACTCACGACGCTCTGATTTGTTGGCGACAGGTTGCGGTTGTGTTCTGTCCTGTTAAAGCTCATGACCTCCTGTCTTTTGGAAGCTAATTAACTCATGAGCAAACACCATCAGTATGTAGTATCTTGGTGCCATTGTGTGTCCATAGCTCATTATGTATTATTTGGTAGTAGGAAGTAAACAGGTTATGTAAGTAAGACTGAATGAGAATAAGGAGTTTAAGATGCGGAATGTGCCTCACGTAAAATACAGTGCTAGTAGTACCTACGGTACTCCTTTGTCTCTTAGAATAAAGTTACTTGTAGTACCCTCTGGTGCTCACTGTCTCTGATTAGGCTTGTAGTACCTCACGAGATTGCTCTGTCACGATTAGAGTTATGGCTAGTACCCTCATAAGATTATCTGTGTTCGATTAGGAGATTGTCACATGTCGATTAGGATTACCAGTCAATGTCTGGTCTAAGATCCACCTTTAATCACCTCGCGAATCTTTCACCGCTGTTTGATTGAAGTTGCGTGCGTGGGTTATACGGTTATAATGAGCACGGGTTACTCTATATTTACAATTAAGATTCACGATCACAATCTCCCAGAATTTAAATTCGTCAAATACCCTTAATTACTCTTATGTCTGGAATAGGTCTTGTTGTGCCTCAGTTATGCGTATGCGAGATGGTTGTGTGCGTAATAGGTTGAGTTCAGTGAAACCTAAATGGTGCTCACGTGTTGGATTGAAGTTGCATTATGCTGGGTTGGGTTGGGTGATACCCTATGGTACTCACATCATTGATGGGAAGTTCTGGTAGTACCCTCGATTACTCACCATGTCTACTGAATAGTTACGTCATAATATCACCAGAATAAAGTTCGAGTCTCATGATTAAAGTCCTTTAGTCTACCTTGAATCTTTGTAAATGCCCTCATGGGTAGCCATATCCCTGATGGGGTCACGTGGGTGCGGTTTTGGCTGGTGCCTGCTGGTGCTCTGTATCACAAGGAATAAAGTTAGTCTTTGTCATCACAGAAATAAATCTATTTGTCTCACGAGTTTGGATTACGTAGTAACCCTCATGGTGCCTCACCATGTCACCAGACAAAGTTCAAGATCTGATTAAGTCTGTCTCATAACGGATTCTGTAGTACTACTAAGATTGCTCTTATATTTAGTAAGTTCACGAAGTACCTAAGGTGCTCTATGTTTTCGTCAGGGGTTTCAGCGTGAGTTGACTCTTGTCATCTGATTATTTCTGCAAGTACCTGAACTCTTTTTGATGTAAGATAGTGCTCCGAAAGTCAGTCGTACCTCTGATCTTTCAAAATTATAAGGAATCACATCGTAAGTACTTATAATAGATTTTTGTCTCTAATAAACAGTGACCTGGGTTACCGAATGAACATCTAAGTCTTGTTATCAAGTATAGGATTACCTTAGTACCCCTTGGATTACTCTTGTGTCGATAAAGCCTAGGTATATGTGTCTTAGTATAGTCTTGTACAGCTAATGGACTAAATGTTCCATACAGGGCAAAATGTATCATATTATCAAGTCACAGGTTGTTCGGGCTGTCGTGCCTACAGACTACGCACCACATGTCTAGGATGCGAAATACAGAACAGTTAACGTAATGGTGAAAGAATCAGAAAGACAAGAATAAAACCATGAGCATGAAGTATCTAGGTCAGTGAATGACAAATATCGCCATTGGTCTGATATAAGATCTGATACCGGTGCTCTAGGATTTTTATTCTGGTTTGCTGGTTTGGTATCAAAGATTGGGTTCTCATGATACTTGATATCATAGTTAAAGTGAATATCTCACAGTAGTATATGGACATGGGTGATGATTGTTCCAAGTTTGTTTGTGAGTGTCAGCCACAATGGTATGACATGGATTAAGCAGTAGAACTCCTTCTGGGAGGTCACGAGATAGATAAGTACCCAGATGATCATGGGACCTTTGTATGGCAGTAAGGTAATAACTCACTCTACAGGAGATCTGAGTGAGTGCTGGATGGGAATCAGATGGTGTGAGTGGGACCTTGATGTGATCATATTATCGATCCTGCTGTCAGTGTATAAGTTCATTAATGTTGAATGCCTTAATAATTCCACGATATATTCACGACTTGTCGTTAATTATGTTTGCGAAAACAATAAAAATGTTTCCCACTAAAGCGTCAAAAACAACACGGGTTTTAATCAGAGTGTTAAATCTGAAGAAAACGTCGACAAAACATCAAGCATCTGGTGGTGACACTTCTTGGTTCTTTGCGTAGTTGGGTGGCGCGGTTTGTGATGGCGAAGATTTGGGTTTTATATTTATCATCAGGACTCGGTCCTCTCAATCATCCTAAGGTGTGATGGACACCACTGGGTGTGGTTCTTTGGTTGTGTATAATGTTGCAAGTCTGAGAGAGAAATTTATAAGATCTTGGAATGTGGTGCAGTTGGTTTAAAATTCTTTTGCATCAGTAAAAGATCCGTCTTTGGGTCTGCTTTAGGACTTAGGTTTGGGATGGTCCCCATCAGGTCGGAGCCAAGAATCAGTGTGACAGCCCTATGAAAGTTCACAATCACTTCGAGCTCATCCATAAGGCGTTTAACGATGTGGCGATGGCATCTTCTCATTTCTGGGAGGCTGAGTGCGTGGCGACGAGGTCGTATAAAAACTAGAGAACAGAAAATTAAAAGAGGATATTTTGTTTGTGAATTCTTGGTATGGGCTCTGAAAAATATAAATTGCCTCAAGCCACAGCATGGATTGGTGAGTGGGTTTAAGGTGTTTAGGACATGCTGTTCATGAAATACCCATATAATCCCAAAGTTCTTAAGGGCACATTTAAACAATAAATAAACCTAAATTACCATTATTCCTTTATCCATACACTACACAACTAATAAACTTCAATCACAGAACAAGAAAAGTAAGGTTGCTTTGTGATTAACGAATAACTTAGAATGAAATAATAACATAATCTTTCCTTTGTTGGACAACACAAATAATAGATACATACATGGATGATGATGAATAAAGATGATGCGTGATTCGGTTCACTGCGTCATACTTCAGAGTTTACCATTATTTTCCAGCACTCTCTTTGAGTCTCCCTGTTTGGTGTTTGTGTTTGTTTTTATCTTGGCACATCAACAGATGTGAGTTTTGTGTGTTTAGCAATGAGTTGTTGAGGGTTGAATATTCCTTTCTCTCAACATTAGTATTAGAGCCATTAGAAGAAGTTTGGGAATAGGGTTGGGTTTCCACCGTGTCAGTCAATTCAAAGCAGCTGTCATTGGTGTCTCTTGCCGGTTGGTTGCGTTTGTTAGCGTTCACAAAGCCACGAGCCACCATAGGAACAACCGCTGCTGTAAGGTACCAGCAGCCGGCGAGCGCCAGCCGCGTGGACCGCTCAAACGGGATCGTGAACCATAATACTGTGTGATCAGATCTCTGACAGTAAATGTGCGCAGTTCTCTTGCGTATTGTCCCTCAGGCCAGTGGTTGTGACTGTCACTGCGTGTGGGACTAGCCTGGATGGCGCGGCTGGCGGGTCTCGAGCTGATGCCTGATTTGCTCTGTGGACGCGCCATAACGTGCGTTTTCTCTCCAGCGACATATATTTCAGTTTCTTCTTGATTTTCTTCTAGTCAAACTTCTCGATATATACTTTTAATGCGGGTTGTTTGTTCATTACCGAATAATTTGTTTTGCGTGGGTTCTGCTGATTTTACTATTTGATTTCTGGTCTTTGAGGCTGAAAGAAGATGCCATGGCCGAAAATGTGTCTTCTACTCACAAAGGCTGAGACCTTTGTCTGAACTCACATTCTTAGTTTGGATGGCTCTGAAGCAAAATTGTATATCTTAGTGGGATTGTGGACCTGTGGTTTCAGTGTGATTTGTGATAATCGTCTTGCTTGGGACGCAGTGATAGAATCAATAATCATCTATCGTGCAGATGCTTTACTATCCTTGATCATTCATAAACAAATCTATTGATACCAGACTCTACTCCTCATATTGGGCCTGTCAAAACTTGCTGCCTGCTCTAGGAGATCAAATTGAAGCGTACACTAAATGAGCGATTCGGCCTCCCATGGGAGGTTAAAAAATATCACTCCATTTAGCTAAAATTTTGAAACGACTCGACTGGATGTGTTTGTGACGGATGGATATGCATAAGATGAACTTGCGTCTATCTTGCTAAATATACTAATCATTTGAGACTTCTGATTAAAAGATGGATCAAGTCTTTATGATAAATTTATTCTGTAACCTCAGACGGATTACAGAACATCCGGGAATGAATCACTCATAGACGGTTAATTCTAAACTTTTAGAGTGAGGTTCTTGCACTCGATTCATGCGCCATACCTCCACGCCCTCCAATCCATGTGAACTTGAGGTCTCTATAGGCTACTTGGTGGTTTTCTGATATGGTTTGTAAAGAGTGGGTTCTTTCCAGAGGTGGGCGATAATAAATCAAACCTCAAGAGACAGGCGATCCTCACTGCACCTGTGCCATAAACGTGCCGCAGCGATTGATCTTTAATCAAATTACATTGTCGTTTCTCCAGCTGACAACAGTTTTGACGATGTTTGGGTCGTTTGGTGAGTTCGATTCGCATTTCCGGGGAGTTCCACACCTCGGGGTGTCATTCTTCTATGACAGATATGAAATCACGCCCTTCAATCTCCTCGAACAACCGATCACCTCCATTATTATTTACTATAAACAAATTAATGTCTCACGCAACGCTACACAATTCATCTCCCACCGCCAGATCTTGAATGATTTGGACATGGGTCGTCTGGTGGTGTGTGCACTTGACCTTATGCATTATGGCACTGTGGTTGCATGTGATGGTTCATGACCATAGCAGAAGAGCATGGCTAAAGCAATCCCCTCCTTCCTAACCCCGCCTCTACATGTTTTTGTCCTAAGTTTTTATTTTGATGTATTTCCATTTGGTGGGGTTGACAGTGATGTGTGAACAATAATACCACTTTCTATTTCTGTGGCTGCCCATGGACCAGAGATCTGAGAAAAGCAGATGCTGCGGGACATGATCCCACCTGCAAACCTCTTTCACACCTCAACTAACATCTGTTCCCACTGCTTGCATCATCCATGAAGCTCACTCTCCTCCTCACACAATCATCCTCGAGGTCATCTGAAAACATCTCAGTTTGAAAAGATTAGTTTCCTCTGATATCAGTTGTCTGTGTGAGGTGTGAATCATGTCCAGCCTGGAGCTGTAATGATAAGTGTCTTTGTGGCTGGATCATAGGAAAGTATCTTTGAGCTTATCCACCCACTAAATAATTTTAAGGATGGATTCCCAGAGTCGCATCTACTTTAGGATTTACCTAGATTACTTTGTTATTATAGAACGGTCGCCTAAATCCTTGGTTATTTTAATGAAAACGGGCTGGAATTGTTTTTTGTGTTAGAGTTTCATTGTTTGAATTTAGCCTCAACCTCAATCGCCTGGTACAAGTAAAATTCCCCACTAGTGATAATACAAGAATATTCCTGCAATGTCAGTCTCTTGGCATTGAACTACTGTTGGGTTGTTGGGTGATGCCCAGTGACACACAGCCTCCTCAAGCCCAGGGCCGGTACATTGAAGCGTGTCTTGTCATTTAGTTGGGACAAACACACCGCTCTCCTCCATCATAAAGTTCAGTACCAAAACATTTTTAAAGGATGCTTCTATCTTAAATTTGCATGTTATTTTGTTCATCGTATGTCATCCTTTGTTTTATTCTCGGATCCATAAATTGTCATTCACTATAATTAAACATTCTTTTTTATATGTGAACGTGTTTTGGTTTGTGTTAAACATTTATGTAATGAATGAGACAAATATTATTTGTTATAAGTATCTTCTGTGATTACAAATTTCTCGCCTTTAAGGGGTTGTCGATCATTATTCTCAGGCATTAATTAAGCTATACCATCTCTGTTGATGTGTTCTTCAAGCTTTGAAGGTTCCTCTTCACTCCTCTGTACTTACAATCCTCACTGTTAGATAATCTTGCTCCAAATTCACTCCTTGTCTTTACTGTCTACAGATTTCCCTTCATACAATAGATACTTCATGTTCCGATCGCTTGAGTTTACTCTCCTCTGTCACTTCAATCACTCATAAGGATCTCAACATATTTGAATCAAAACTTCCATATGCCATATCCATCCACTATACTCTAGGTTCATAATAACCGTGATGATCCTACCTATTGTCATTCCCGGAAGGTGCTTTCAGCAGCTACTTAATATCCCATCCTCTTCTCCTTTCCCTAAAACTTTCATTTCATTTTATTTGCCCTAGCACAATGCTGTTTCCACCTTGATTTTCTCACATATCTTTACCACAAAGAGCATAAGTGATAAGCTCTCATCATCCAGTATGGAGTGGAGGCAAAATAGCCCTAAAATGGATAGAATCACGCGCTGCTCCAGTAGCACCGTCGGGGGCGTGATCATTACTCTGTGAGTCTTGGTTGGTTGATGGTTGAGTTCATCATAGTCAAAGTGGACATGATGGCCAAATAGATGTTGGTGTTTGTTGGCGAGTTTTCAACAGTGACCGAACTGTTGTGCGTTTTCTCGTTAGCCCCAGCTGCTATCGCTCCATAGGCCCCTTTTCAGTGGATCTCCAGAAGAATCATCTTCCAGCCGCTTAATTGATCTCGCCAAAAGGGTATCCTCATCCATTTCAATATGGTTGTTTGCTCAAGGTCTGTACAGTATGCAAATTCGATCGTTCATATCTGAGTCAAAATAAGTCATCCTCGACTTGGTTTAAGCTAGGTTTACAGCTCAATAAGTTCGGGAAGTTTGTAGCATAATTGAAACATCAAACCATTAGTTTTATCAATAAACCTATACTAGATTGTGTCATTACCACTTGATTTTATGCCTATGTGAGATGGCAATTTACAGCTCATTCTGAGACGTGACAGGGATATTAATTCAAAACTCAAAACAAACAAATCCTCTGACCACTTTCAGAAAAGACATAGAAGTAAAATCTTTATAAAAACGAAATGGAGTAGCTCATTCCTGAAATTTCTGAAGTGGTAGTTTGTTACCGGAGAAGTATCTGGACATGGTGAGCAGTGTGGAGATGTTAGAGACCTATAAAGCGCAAGACAGCTCCTATCAGGATCAGAATATCAAGAGCTCCGTATTAAGTGGGGGGTCTGTAGGGATCGAGTCATGATTGACTTTTGTGGAAGTATTTGAACTATCTCACGAATCATGGCGATGTTTTTAACAACATGGGCGTGATTGATCAGTTCATGATATGTGTGATAAAGCCACACAGGATCTTTGAATTACAGTATTTCTCTGATAATGTGAAGAATAAATAATCAATCAGAGGTGTTGCATATGAAGAAACAGGAGGTTCTCCGCCACGGATTGTTGGAGTGCGGTGTTCGAGTGCAAAGCCGGCGGAGACTCCACCCTCATGAGATAGAGGCCCAGATTCCTCCTGTCAGAGGTGTCATTAGTGTTGATTGGTGTGTGTCATGGAGGTAGGGATGGATCGTGATGGCAGGTCTGTGTTGAAACCAGTCAATGTTGTGACGTGGCAGCATGTGGAACTGAGGAGTATTGTATGAGAAACAAGAGAGTCATCACCAGGGATGTTATTCCTGTTAATTAATTTAGATCTTGGGGATGGGCGGTTCTAAATTGGGATAATGTGAGTTGTTGAAGGTGACAATCATCATGAGTAAAGCAGGGATGGTAGCTCAAATCCTGAAGTGTTAAAAATGGAATGTCGAGCTATCGCCGCCCAACAACATCATAGAACTCATAATGGATTTGAGCTTATCTCCTCAAAGAGAACTAAGACTTGAGAAGAATAGGCCGAGATGAGCATATATCGTGATAATCAGAGGTTAATGTTTCAAATTTTCAAATCTAATCCGATTTTTCCATGAGAGGACCCAGGAACCTTCAGTGGGATTCGCCGCGCCTATCGAAGAAGATTCACATCAGGATCACATGACTATGATTTTGTTAACCTCAGCCAAGCCGAACTAGAAAGATAATCTTCACTAAGTCTCTCAAAAGGATCCTTGCATTAAAGTATATATCATTAGAACAAATGATCTTTAGTATTATGTCTTCTGGCAGAGGCTGAGTGTTGGGATTAGTTTTCATAAATCATGCAGGAATATTTCCTTCTTTCCTTTTTATCTTTTGATGTATGATTTGTTTCATTTGTGCCTTTTTCACCTTCAGCATATGAAATATAATTTCTGTGCACCAGTAACATGAAATTAGTAGAATTTAAAGTAATTCTTTGCCTCTCCTCCAAACAAATCCACCATCCGCCCAAGCCTCAAGCTTCCGCATCTCTAGGAGTTAATTTTGTTAAATTTAATGAAATTTTATAATTGCATCATAATACTACTCGAAAATGTTTTATAACAAATCATAACACGGTTCATTCAAACCACTTTACGAGTTCTTAAATTCATATGAATTTATAACTATTTAAATGCTTATCAAATTTAGTCAGATTCCTAGGGTTATTACCTCCTCTTCGATTTTCAAATTATTTTACAAATTATTTATCGTATAAAAAGCATGACGTTTCTAGGGGACATTAGAAATGTAAGCACTTGGTTTGGGAACGTGATTTCTAACCTTCCACATGTTTTGCCAATGATTTCAATAAATTCATAAAATTACAGTTTTTGCCACAAATTAAATTAAATCAATTAGAAGTGGTGCATTTTGCTGTGGAGTTAAGTGGTCAGATTTAATCCATGGGGTGTTTACATTTCTGTGATATCTCATGCTTTGTTCATGTGCATTTAGTGGTGATAAAACTAAGAGTTCGAAATCATTGATTTAGAATCGCCAAGTAAGCTCAATAAACCTGGGGAAATTAAATCTAGGTTTTCCTGGGATAGGGATTCGCAGGCTCCAGAATGGAGACCAGGGTTGAAGTCAAAAACAGTAGCGAGTGAGTCGCCTGGTAGCCCTCCTTTTTGACCACAGGGGGTTACCCAGGCTAGGAAATGAAGAAAAGAAATGGACATAAGAGAAAGAACAGATAATTGTAGTGAGATGTGGAGGAAAGAGATGGCATCGCACTCTGATCTTGCCTTTTTGAGCAGAAGCTGTGCGTGTATATAGTGAAATGGTGTGATGATTGATGGTGTTGTGAGTTTGGAGGGTGACAGCCCCAGTAAACCAGTGTGAGTGGGATTTGGATTAGTTGAGGTGTTATGATCATGATATGGTGGGTGTGGGATTCAGTGGTGACGGCAGAATTTTGTGTTTTCAAGAATAATTTTGTGTTTTTGTGATAAATATGTAAGTGGATGTTCGAAAAGATATAAAATTAGATGTAATAAAAGAATTAGGATTAGCTGGATTAATATAAAGATTTTGACAATTCGATTAATAATGTTTTATTAAAAATCACAGTATTTATGGTTAATTTAAAAATTATGATTAATTAAGTTACAAGGATAAGTGATAAAATAAAAGCAAATAGCTCCTAAATAATTCCATAAATCAAATCGCCTAATTACACCATGTATCATCTTTATGTTACAAAATGTTGTTTTTTGTTGTTTGTTTTGTGTGTCTTAATACACTTCTTTTAGAAATCTTTATATTATTTAAAAATATATATAATTTATACCATCTGATGTCACTCATGGCCCATCCTAAGATGCAAATAAAACTACTTACCATCTGGACTCCTCTAGAGTCAATAATAATATTAACACACCTGTACCATGCTTCCACATGAATAACATAATGAACTTGTTGTTGGTGTAGTAGTTCAAGCAAAATAAATAAATAAAATAAATGAATAAATACATGGTCAAAAGAACAGAAAAGGATTCAATTTTAATGGAAAGTAGAACCTCCAAAGTTCAGGATGTGGAAACCTCGCCTATCCAATCTGCACCATAGTGACATGAGCCTAAAATCACAAATAAAATAATGAAGAGATCAAGAACTAACAAGAATTTCTGAATGCAAAGCAAGCCAATACCAGTGAATTAAGTAATCAAGACTAAAGGAAGAAAGGGAAAAAGTTCAAAACATAGTAAAGTAAAGCTTTCGACGTAGCCAAACAACTAGGCATAATATCATTAGTTTGTATAAAAATTATGATGCCTCGCGATAATTTTTACAACATCATATCTAAATTTTCTTTGTCTCAAGAAATATACAGTTGTGGAGCCATGAGGTATCACACTTTCATGGGAAACATAATAAAACTAAACTTTCAGGAGGTTGGGTGAAGCAACAGTTCTCATCATAAATGCTGCTTTTTTCCACCAAAGTCATCAGGATGTTTGTCCATAGTCATTTTGCATCTGAATTAGTGATTAACTATGGCAGAGGAGCTTGAATTCAGTTTCTCCTACACTGGCCCTCCCATTTATCCATTGGAGCCTGATATATCGTTTACAGTTTGACAGCTGGTTTGAGTTGTGGCCATGGTTCTCATAAAGGAATACTACTTCACCCATTTCTGCAGGAATCCGCAAGTGACAAACAGCCTCGACCATATAACCAGGCATGGTGAGATTCATGAAAATCCTCAGCCTTGCCTCTCCTCATCTTGTTTGCTGACTTCTTTTCGCCAAAAGCCCTATTCTTAGAGAACACCTGTGGTGTCTTGCGGTAGGTTTACCTAGGTTCTTTGGATGGTGGATTATGGTTCTTTGTCAACTCAGGTCCACACTGTTGTTTTAATAATTCATTAAGTGATGGCACCTTTTATGAGACTACTAGTGCCTCAAACTTTCTCAAGCAGAATCTCCTTCATCACCTTGAACTGTTAGATAAAGTGTGTTAAGTACGAGCCCACATATCAAAACACCTAGAGACACCACCTAAATTTTAAAGATCTGTCAGGTCAAAAACTCACAAGAGCGAAGATATGGTTTCATATTGTTTAGGGATTTTTAAAATGTGTTTGTGTTGGGGCGTTTGTCTCAGTGAATAGGAGACACTGACGAAGATTTCTGCTTGGGCTGATGATGATAAAGAGCAATCCAATATTCAACCCAAAACCTAATTCCTGTACTAGGTCAGGGTTTATACTCAAAATTTGGCCAAATTGATGGCCAGACGACTAAACTAACGATTTTTCTTCTATGTAATTATCAAATTTGCCCAGAACTTGTGAAGTTTCTTGCACCAGATAAGAAACCATCCATCAAAATATTACCAGACTAAAACAAGACAAAAGTTTAGATGTGGTTTCATTTCATGTTGGCTTCAATAATAAGCAATAAGCAAGCGGCTAA
The DNA here is from genome assembly GCA_016808115.1 of Tetrastigma voinierianum. Classification (NCBI taxonomy): domain Eukaryota; kingdom Viridiplantae; phylum Streptophyta; class Magnoliopsida; order Vitales; family Vitaceae; genus Tetrastigma; species Tetrastigma voinierianum. Next base: position 331,886 of record JAEQBH010003875.1, read on the forward strand.
TACGTGTTTGGAAGTTCATCTGAGGACAATAACACTGGCGATTTGAGACCTGGAACATGGAAGTCAATTAAAGGCTCAATTATCATGCTCAAGTCAGTTGGATTAGGTTGATACCATACATACTTAGTAATTAATAGAAGCAATGTGGATTCAAATTATAATACTGATCGCGACGGCGACCTTCTTTGTGAATAGAGACTTGAAATGATGAAAAACCATATAAATGGTTCCCAAATAGAGTCAAATTTGATGCCAGGCATAGTCATCAAAACATCAGCGGAATGGGTTGGTGTGTCGTTATCTTGTTAAGGGTTGAAACTTCTAAATTCAGTTCAGTAAGATGGAAACGATATCATAGGGTTAGTTTCCCATGGAAAGTGGATGAGCGCCGGGAAAATTATAAACGCACACCAAGTAATTTCCCATAAACATTGAAGTCTAACATTATAATTTTGGGGACTAAAGCGATGTCCATACGAAAAGCCTCAATACATAGTTGCTTCTATGAAGAATTGTGAGTTCACGTCACTGAGTCAAAAGGCATAAGCTATCATACGCAGTGAAGAGAGTGTACTTTAACGACTTTAGTTTTTGGCAGGATGTGAGTTGTGTGGTTTAAGTATCACAGGTCCTTATGTTTGGATTAAGTGATTTTTATTTAGGACCTATCTTCATGTGTTCAAAAATCCACACAGTAGGACTCGGTGTGTCTTGAGCAGCGTCTTGATATATTTGCAAATAAAGTAAAGGCACATAGGTACACTTTTTGTGGGTTCTGAGTAGCTTTGCATAAGTCATGAGTTCAGCATGAAATCTTGAAGGCTTACCAACCTATCCCGATTCAGGAGTTCTGGTCAGTCTTAAATGTGGCACGAGGTCATATAGCGTTGGCAAAGGCACTGGCGCTCTCGTTGAATTGAGAATGAACTCCCTCCATTCCCTCTCTCTGACGTTGCACGATCTGATACATCAAGAAAGAGCTTGAAGAATAAAATAATCATCTTTATGGTTGACTGCGTCTATCTATCGATCAAGTATTTTGCACTCCAACTCCTTATGGTTGGGGCATTTGTTACAACTTATTTAGAACCTCTACTCCCAGGAAATCCATGTTTGAGCGTCTTAAAACCGAAATATATAGCATTGTATATTCGGTTATGGAAGGTGGGATAAGGTGGATCATTATCCTAAATATGAGCTCAACCTCGCGTTATCAAATTTTCCATTCATTCATCTGCCCGTAGGAAACTTATTTGCGCTTAAAATCCTCTTAAAATAAATATCTTGTTGTTTGATTCGTTGGTTTTGTTGTTTGAATGGTCGGTCTTTGGGTTACTATAAATTATCCACACTTGCCTAAAATAAAGTCTTTCTTCATCAAAACACTCAAATGATCTGGGCCCATATCAGGTTGCATGCTGGTACTGTAGCTCATTTGTAGGTGTGTTAAACTCTCTCTCAGTCAAAGCTCTTAGAGTCTCACCGTCCACCGCTAATGGAGGCCCCATCTTAAAATCTAGAACTTCATCATGGTTAAGCTAGGGACTTTGTTTAACCGACATACGGTCTTTGAATGCTGTGCGGTCTTTAGCTTGGTCTTCTTCTTATAAAAACAAAGGGGAGTGGAAAAATGGACAATCTCAAACGAACAAAGTACCCTCACTTACAGACATTAACATAATTTACAAGCAAGAAATTACAGTAAAATGGTAGGAAAAATAATTCACTCATACAACAGGAAGAATTAACAATCGTCTCTAAACATAGACTTCTAAAGTGCTTTAGGGTTGGAGGTAAAGCTGGGCTTCAAAATACAACTCATGTGTTGTCTATGTTTATATGCACCCAAATCTATATGAAATAATCCAAAAGTGAAGAGTTGTAATGAGCCAGTATGTCACAGTGTCATATCTTACTGAAGTCTTTGTGTGAGTTTGGTGAGGCGTAGGCGCGTTGAGGCGCGGTGGTGGGGACATTATTTTGGGACCAAGAACTAAGCAGTGGAATTCCCGACTTCAGGGTTGAACTTTTCATGGTCACTCTGGAAGGAAAAGCTGGTTTTCATGGAAGTTTAAAACCTAACATGAAACGGGGACAAGTACTCACACAGCTCTTCAGTTTAGAACCCAGAATCAGTACCAAAACAAAGGTTCAAAATGAATGGCTCAAAGCTTCAATCACTAAGCAAGGATAGTTGAATCTTAGGTTCAAAGTAAAAACCTGGAGACACAGTGGAGAGTGGGCCTTGCAGTGTTGATGTTGAAGGGATCTGGACTTTTGAGAGGAAGGCAAAAGAGTCTTCCAAATAGGGGAGAACGATTTTTAATGACTAGAGCCCTCGTATTAGATCAAACCTCCTATTCAGAAGAAGAACCAACATTTCCACTTAGAAAAAAGGAACCCAAGGAATAAAAAAATATATATTTTGATAGGAAATTTGAAAAAAAATAAAATTAGACAATTAACAGTGAGCCACTTTTTCTCATGATCTAGGACCTTTGTTTGGACAATTAAGTAGAAATTAGAAGCCATGGTAGGCATAGAAAGGAAAAATAAACAGAATTTCTGATTAAAAGAAACAATAAACAAGAATAAAAAAGAAAAAAAAAAGCAAAGAAGAGGTCAGGAAAGGAGAAACCAACAAAGCTCAACACCACCATCAGAAAGCACCAGTTCAAATAGGAAAGATGGTGGCAAGATGCATTGCCTCTATAGGAACTGCCTCCTACAGAGAAACAGACTTCAAACTTCACATGGGGATGAAGGGCGAGAGGCGCCGTGAGTTTGAGTCATGCACCAGTTGACTGGACATGAAAATGGGTCAACAGTTCACGCCCCCATAGGTCAAAAGGAATTTCAGAACCTATGTGGAACAGATAAAGCTGAATCGAAACTCTGATCTCTAACAACTCAACAGTGACTCGCCTTCTACTAGAGCCAACAGACAACCATGTGCTCTGATGTTTTATAAGGGATTTTAGAATTAGAGCACCAGGATGGGATAACGTGGCGAGGGCTGGGATGAGAGCTAGGAAGGAACAATGTCAAGTAGTCCGCCATCGAGAAAAAAGGGAAGAATGGGGGTAAACTTATCATAGAGCAAAGCAAAAAGGATCAGGAGAAAGTCAACGTTTAGGTTGAGTAGCTTTGAGTCGGATTCTGGGCGGGGGACTGAGATGCCCAGTCAAAGGAAAGATGAAGAAACCACGAGTCATCTGGTCCCTGAGATAAGTAAAGACAATGATAGGAGAATTCATAGTTGACCAGATCCCCAATTGATGATGTTGTCTGAAACGGTGAATATTCACCAACAGCTGGGAGTATAAAGCCTGAAGGAGTTGGGAAACCATGAACTGTTTTCCATAGGCATAACAAGAACGAACTACAAGGTCAGTTTTTCATCTGCCTGCCACCGCCACCACATACCTGGTGTTGCTGGTGCCGGGGTTGTGTACTTTGAACTCGCTTCATCACCTGCACGCCACCGCCCTGAACCAAACACCAAAGACCATACAAACTTAACTATTCCATACAAACCTAAAGATCAATCAAACACAGTCCAAAGAAATCATGACTCAATTGTCTGAATCCTATAAAGCGAAAATGGCAGCTGTGATTCTTGCTAAGACAGAAAAGTATCACTGTGATAATCTATGAGATAAAGCACAAACAGAGCCCAGGTAAAAGAAGAAACAGATGGAATGGATGTCGCGTCACAGGTTAAAATCGCGGATTTAGATTAGATAAGCATATAGAAGGAGGTTGTGCGGGGGCTTGGCGGATGTGTTGCAGTGCAGAGATAGAATGGCTGAGCGGTTCTTTGGGGATGAGTAGGTGTGAGAACCTAGCATTGGATTGCTTGAATTGGCGTCTGGAAGGTGCTAGGGTCAGTGCTTGACATTCTGGTGGATGTGGAAGTGTTTAGCCTTCGAAGTCTGTGGCCATTTCCGGCTTCAGTACCAACATGCATGGAATCATAGTATGCATGTATATGGCTCCAGTCCTAGAGTTTGTTGATGCATGGACTATAACATAATTAAAACGAAAGATCGTTCAGTGCACTAAGTTGAATGTGTTCTATGATATGGATCCTCATACAAAGTTTGTGGGTTTGATGATAGGAATGGAGGGAGATGGAGCTTTCAAATATCATCTAAAAGAACAAAGGGATGATTAATAAATTTCAAAATTTACAAACACTAGTCTATTAATCCAGCCATATGAAAAGTGTGCCCACTAAATATCTTAACATTTGACAGCCCTGAAGTGGGTTTTCAATCATAAAACGTAACCACCAGTCCACTGTCATCCATCGAACGGAATGGACCCCAGCCGCCTCGTATAAAGGTCGATGAACACATTCTAGTCCATATCTTATCATCAAACAAGGCGTCTTAACTTTCCCTCTCTTACTTTGTGGTTTTTTTATGGATATGTTTGGTGCATTATAGAACAGGAGAATTCTTGTGTTGAGCTTGAGACCTTTAAATCAAAAGCAAAAAGAATCATCATTAGCAGGATAAATTGCATAAAAATAACATCAACAATCTTAGATGATAAATCTTAGCTAAGTAGTTGTTGGTATGAAGATGGCTGCAGATCTGATTTTCTTGGATCTTGTTTCTAGAGGCGTTGTAGCAGATGACTGGTATAATGGAAAGTAAATATAAGTAAATGACTAAACAGAGATTAGCCTATCATGAAATTTTCTGGATTCCAGCCACTTTGTGAAAGGGAATTAATTATCACATTTAATTCTCAGTTTCAAACTAGCATGAGCCCTCTTCAACATTTTCATCATTAAGGGAAACCGAGCAATTCTGCTTATAATAGGATGCTGTTCCAGGGGAGAAAAATAATCATGACATTAAATGTTGACCAAGAATATATTTCGCGAGGTGCAGGGTTTGCCTGTTAATGACAGCTTGCACTATTTATATGGACATTGAGCAAGACATATGAGCTGTGCAAGGCACTGAAGTAAACCTCAAATAAAGTGCAGGAATTGCTTCTAGTTGCCTCTTTAGATAAGATTTGCCTTGTTTCTAGACCTATCCAAGCATATATCGTCAACAAGCACAATTTGGGTACAACAGAAGATTGGTTCAGATTGTTTTCTAAGACGTCTTACATCAGGGCGTGCTACATGATGTGGAGACGGAGGTTCTATTCAAGCATATAAACATAAAATATTAGTAAAAGCATTAGATTTGAAACAAAACCAAGGATCCCTTACAAAATAAATCTTTCATATTTCAATGTATGAACTATAAGTTGTCATTATGAAGAAATATAAACCAACAAAGGGAATAAAGCATACAGTAGCCTACAAAAAGAATATGAGGAAACCAATAAAAAAAAAGTTATGAAGGTAAAAAGGAATTAAGTATATCACTTCCAAACAGACCATATAGCCTGTCAACCAATGGATGCTATCAATGAATTCAATATAAGCACTTATCTGATCCCTTATCCTCCCTCTCTCATAAGACCCATGATGATAGTGGAGCTCAGGAACTACTGGGTTTTGTGATTCATAAGAGAGAGTGCACCAGGAAGGGTGAACAGGATGTAGCAAAGAAAAAGTGTTTGTTAATGTTTTACAGGAGGAGTGCAAATCTGGGATATTCATTTTTCTTGCCTTTCCATCTTTTATAAAGCAGCCATCAAATAATCATCAGATATTTGTTTAAATATCAGGCAGAAAAAGGGGATATAGATCAACTAGTAACAGTAACAAATGATAACATCTATGTTGTAGCTAAAGAAAGAGACCTTATCGAAGAACGGTCAGCAACAAAGGAACAGGAACTACTATTTGACTGTTATTTGATAGGCATTAAGCGTCAGTGGCTCCTGGCAAAAAGGCAAGATCGGAATGAAAACTCTATGAACATGGGCGTTTGAACACATCCAACAATCTATTTGCACTAAATGTTTTTGACACCCATAATCAAAAACTGGAACACCTTTCAATATAATGCCTCCAATAACTTGATGTCCATTTGCATGTATTTAACTAGTTTTAAACTACCTCAGCAGTCTTCAGACCAGACAAAATGTCATGGAAGAGTGATCTATCAAACCCAAGTAATTACAATTCCTGAATGAGACTGCACCAACAAGATTGGAGACTCTAGATCCAGTCAAGTATTTAAACCCAAGTGAAGATAAAATCCATAGATATAATTACCAAATGGTCACAATTGCCATTTATTGGTAACATGATTTGTACAGTCTGGCTCAGACCTTCAAAGATGCATTTTTCATAGAAGGAAGATCTAAATAGGGCAAATAGACATAATTCAAAATATTTATTGATGATTTAAGTGGAGGCACAGACTGCAGTAATTGTTCCTCAAGAAAACATTGGATTAAATGATCTACATCTAAGAACACAATAATGCAACAGATATAACACCAAGAGACTTACACAGCAGTGGAGATAAGTGCAGAAAATAGAACTCAGACGTATTAATGTTTGACAATTTATAAAGTGATTGCATATGAGAATAGCATTTCACTTTACACAAAAACTAAATCAAAAACACAAAATGCACAATGCTCAGGTCGGATTGGACAGTGCCTGTTAAGAAAAGATCTTGATAAGAAAAGGAAAGGAAAGGAATATGAAACTTTCCTACGAATTATACCAGCAACCTAAAGGCAGAAAAACTCACAGACAGAAACTATGTTTTCAAATTTCTCATTATAGTTCCTATAATTTGATGCATCATTACTCCAGCAAATAAGTCATACAAAACTGAGAAGTGTGATGGTTAGATTTGAGCTGTAATGATTCAAGCTTGAACAATTCATTCCCATCTCATTACAGAATGCAAGTAGTGCAGTATCAAATCCATCCCTCTTCCAAGTTTGCAGAAACCAATACAGTTTGAACAGAAGCTAAGAAACACTTGAAAGAAGTCAACGGAAAGACAAGGCCTCCCTTTTCCCGCCCCAGATTCATAACCCAGTTCCTCCGCTATGGACAGAGTCCGATGTGGGTTACTGATAGATTGCGGAGAGGCGATATTCAGTTGAAATTTCCCGAGAGTTAGGAATGGAAGAAAACGTACCCGAACGAGAAGATGGTGCAGGAGGAGGAGGAGGAGGAGGAGGAGCAAGTGGAGGAGTCTGCAGAATAAATGGCGGAGGCAGTAGAAGGGAGGAGAAGACAACATATGCAGCCAATGGTGGTGGATGGTGAAGGGGGAGCTGAGATTTAGCGGAGTGGTGGGACGGGATCTGACCATTTTATGTTCGTGCCCACCACGCCACCTCACTCCCAATCCAAACAGGTGGACAGAGTCGTTGTGAGATTAGTGTGGATGTGGCTGGAAGCTAGGCTGTGGGAATCAACCAGAGTCAACTCATCAACACCACCATCACCACCAACTCAACTGACTAACATGTGTGTATCTGAATCATGAGCTGTTGTTGTTATTTACAGTGTTATTTTAAGATAGAGGTGTAGAGAAATACTGAAAGGGCAGACAGGGGAAAGAAAAACATTACTCTTACTTTCCGGAAAAATAGGTTTCTTTTTCTTTCTTTTCTCCAGGAAATCCATTAACAAAATTATTAATTTTCTTACAATGAAAACTGAAATTTCATTAATGTCGTGATGTGTTTGATATCCACACGTAAAATTAAACTATTAAGGCGTTGGAGGATAATAAATTGTTGGCAATGATTCTAAGGTGTTTCTTTGCCAAAAAAATTTTGAGTTTATTAGTTTTTTTTCTATCTTTTAATGTTTTTAGAACTCTAAAATTAGTTTGAGACTTTCTGTGTTGCGTTGGGGTTTTAGGACACTAGTCTGCATGCGTTTTATATTAATAAGCCAAAAAAAAATGTCAAAATAAAATTTTGTTTACTAAAAATATTGAAAACAAATTTACAGACAGTTTTTAATAAATTGGTATTTAGGATTAATTTACTTTTTATAATTTACATCTTATTAACGATCATAAATATTGAGATCATTCTGATTATGATTATTATTTTGAGTTTTTTGTTACATTCATGCCTTAATTTAATATATTTATAATTTTCATTTCAACATACTTATTTCCATTATATATATATATATATATATATATATATATATATATAGTAATCTCAGCGTTTAACAGATCTGATTTAACAAATCTTTTATCAAAACGGTATTTTGAAATTTTGATAAGGTGTTTGATCGAGTGATTCCATTTTATTAATAATTTCAAAGTAGTACCATCCATTCTTTGTTGTTTTCTTTTTAGATTTGAGGTTTCTTTTTGATAAAGTGGTTTCATTGGTTTATTGAGCATGGTGTTCTTGTTGGCGTTTTGATTGGTTTTATCGTCGTTTTGTTCTGGCGATGTTTAATAATTTGAGTGAATTGTGATTGATAGGCTTTTTCATGAGTTTACGTTGTGGGTTCAAAATGGCAAAATGATCTGAATGAGGTTGTTGGATGTGTGATGACTTTGGTTAATGTTCTGAATCTAGAATGCCCAGATAATTATGGGCGTTTTTTTGGACTAATCTCAGTGTGTGGTTGGGCAGATCATTATTCGGTTATTAACCTAAATATTACATTATCTTCTAAGTTTTTTTAACATTTTAACCATGTTTATTTAGTTAATTTAAAGAGATGATGTATTTTATTGTTTAAAAAAAAATTTTTTGTTCATATTTTAAACAAAATAAGAATTTAATTGGTTTCATAAAAATTAAATAAGAAATGAAAAACAAGATTTTTAAAATCATTTAGTCACAGATTCTATAATTATATTTATTATTAAAAAAATATAAATTCTTAATATATATATATATATATTATATATTAAAATGAGATTAGATAGAACGTTTCTTATAGAAAAAATAAAAATCTTCTAACCATAAATATATACAAATAATATCAGCTCAAATAATCAAATATCCTTTTAAACTTAGAAAATACTCTTCCATTTTAATGATATATGTTTTTTTATGTCTAAATATTATATATGACTTATTTAGTAAAACTTAAATATTTAATATAAAATTTATTAATTTTAATCATATTTAATTTTTAAAAATTATTTTAAATTTTTAATAAAATATATCATTATATTATTTATAACCTAGCCTTTCTTTTTTTTATTTTCGTACCCTCACCAGATTTGATTGCTTTCAATCATTAAATATGTCTACACTAAACCTTGAACAAACAAATTTTCCAGTTTCCGTGATCAAAAGAAGATAATCAAAGGTCTAAAAAATTGTCTTTGAGTTATTTTTAGATATGATTGTTCCTAAGGTGTAGTTTATTGTGATCTGGTGTGGCACTAGACTTTTTAGGCATGGGGTTGTGGTTGAGATATTTTCCAAACATGTGTAATTCAAACACAAAAACAAATTATAAATAATATACATGGAAAGATGATATACCTAAAATTAACTAAGTAATGTTGCCTTACATGGGCAATCCTAAAGTTTGAAGATATTCATATGAGCTCTTGAGTTTTGGAGTCTTGGTCTGACATTAAATATTTGACCAAAATTCTTGATTCTTTGAATAGTCACCTATCTTCAAAAACTGGAGTCAAGTACGATTTATTGACGTCTTAAGTTTTCAAAATAATCTTCCATTTGATACAGTTAACCAATTTCAACCTAATTATTCATCTTAATATTAATCATTAGTAATGACGTTTGTTAAGTGACTATCAGTTGTATTCTTAGGCCAACAAGAATCTTGTATTGCTGTATGGGTTCTAAAGAAACATATATTTAAGTTGTTGCCATTCATCATGGATAAAAACAGCCCAGAAGGGAGTGGTAGGAAAATAACCCAAACAAAACGTAAATGATGTTAGGATATTGACAAACCATTTAAGCATAAACCATCTAATATTACATTTACTGGTGATAGGTTTGTATTCAATGTTTATTGACCCCATATCATGTGACGATACCTATTAAGGCATGATTTTGAATTTTTTCTTGTAAGAATCTATCATAGTTTAATTTAAAGTAGCCAAATAAGGTGAGATGGAGAAATAATGGAATGCTAATCTTGGATGACCAATTGTTTGAATGTTTGTATAAATGGTAATTTCAAACATTCCCTTCTTTTTCTACAATGCTCAACTTTTGTACAATTTATTACAGTCAGTGTAGTAGAGATGAGAATGAAATAGACAAGAAGATGGACCAATGATATATGTGGCCATGCAATCACAATGTCATATAAGTACTCTTCAGGCGAGCGATTATTCCCATTCGATCATCCGTCAATAAGAAAAAAAAAAAAAGAATCTGAAAAGCAGAAAAACTGAGAGAGATGAGTGCGATTCACAGTTTAGGTGAGGAAGAATTTCAATTATGACAAAGATACAAACTGGTTTTAGTAATTATCTGAATTTATAGTAACATAAATACTGAAAAAAAATAATAACAAAATTCCACGCCACATCATAAAAACGACAAAGAATTCATTTCCCTTTAAGCAACGTAATCTGTGTTGCAGTACAGGTTTGAGAGACATGGGGTCAAGTCTTGAAACCCATGCCCTTAGTTTTGTATGTGTCCTCTTTTGTCTTTCTGGTCTGAGTCTTTTAGCATGAGCCATCGAGTGGATTGGGGTTAATGTCATCCTCCCACAGCTCTTGAAAGATATCTTGTCCTCAAAATAAACTTGAGTAAGTTTGACAAAGTCTACGTAATCTTCCCTGGAAGTAAAGCATTCTCAAGGGCCATTGCCGAACTCGACCTTCTTACCTTAGGAATGATGCAGGTACTTCATCGCGAGCCGAAATGGAGAGCTGTTGTTTCCTTGCTATCACCAAATTTGCGGGTGCATGTATTTGGCGGTGTGTACCAAGATGGTGTGGTTGTTTGTTAACTGTTTCTCGTAATGGTGCTTTGTTATCTTGTCATGAACACTATTTGACGATTCATTTTGTGGGATTTCAGTTGCATACATGTTAGTGGTGGCGACTGATGGTATGGCCTCGGCAAATGTAAATCTGTCTGATTAGTAGTGTTGTGGTGGGCAATGGTGTGACTGGTATGTTATGACTAATGATCATATTTCCTCTTGATCATGGATATGTAATCTGGGGTCGGCATGGTTGTTTTTTGTGTTGTGTGTTAGGCCAATGAAAATACTACATGGATTATCAGTCATAAGTAATTCTCATCATAAGTAATCTTCTTTTGTCCTTCAAACATTTTAATCGCATCCATAGGGTTCCTACATAGGAGTTCATTTTGACACAATTATTATCAAATACAACAATAAGGGTGGCAGTAGTTGGGTTGGACTAGACAACTTGTGCGAAGGGCGTGAGTTGATAAAGGTTTGTCCCTCTTTTTGGAATGTTGTGAGCACCTTCACGACATGAGACTATAAAATATATTGTCATTACTCAAATGAATTAATGTAAAAGTTCTTCAATGTTGTTTGTATTATCGATTACCACATTGAGGTTGAGAAAATTAGCGAGTTGAAGCTTTCTGATGGTGACTAAAGTCTGTGGACGTTGTTCCGATCAAGATATGAGTTCTGAAAGGAATGCAACGACGTTGGACATAGATTAGGTTATGTCGAGGATTTATGGAGCTAATGGCGTGATTTGGATTGGGCTGATGTTTGGGGTTTGTGGAACTGGTGAGTTTGGACGCTTGCTGACACGTGTGAGACATAGGGTCCATGCCTTAGAATGGGTCAAAAACTGACCATTGGGCACACTACAACAAAACATACTTTTTAACAATATTGTTAAGTGAAGAATTAAAATTGCCCAATCGCAAAATAAGCTTTCTGACAAAATTTGGTTTAGCAGTTGTGTGCTGATTTGCGTTCTTTGTTTTGAAAAAATTAAGATTTTATTATTACTGACGAAGGCATTTGAGCGAGTTTGTATTTTTGCTGGTGTTCGTGTTTTTGTGTTTGAAATAGTGGACCACAAACATTGCAATCACTAAATATGATTTTCTTTTGCAATAAAAATAGATTCCTCATAAAGTTATAACTTTATCTTGTTTTTGGAGTTTTCTTTCTATGGATATTTACTATTTTGTTGAATAATTAAAATTCCCTAATATGTTTGTTATTTATTAGTGTTATTAAATTATTATTAAACAACAAAGGCATATGTTATTTAGAAAATTAATAATTTATAATTGATAGTTTATTTATACTATCTTTTTATAAATAACAAAAATAATTAAAGATAAACAAAATTATTTCCTACTTAAAAGAAATGATTTGAGTTAGTGTTTGTTTTGTAGTGTCACTGAGAATGAGTAGCTATCAGTTTTTTGTGTTAAGTAGAAAGTGACAAATTGTTGTGAATTTATGTAATTATGGATATTGACATAATACTCTTATGATCTCACTTATCACATTATTTTCTAGTTCAAAAGCTAATCTTTTAATAACATTATCTAATACATTAAAATATATGAATTTAACTAATTAGGATAATTAACATCTTTGTAATAATAACTAAGTATGATATGTAAATACTGATAAAATTTATTAACATCTTAGAATTAGTAATATAAATAATATAATTTCTTGCAAAATAATGGTTCAAATAATTAGATAGAATTAATAGTTTTTATGAAGCGAATAAAAATGAAGAGATTTGAGAGAAGATAGAGAGAATAGGAATGAAGAAAGATAAAACTCCTCATCTAATTCAATTGAACAAATAATCCATATTTATAGGGTTCTCATCAATTACACCATGAATTATGATCTATTAATGTCTTATTGGAGAAGTTGTATGATGTTTGGTAGTTTAATAATATTTATATTGGCTCCTCATGAGATTATCATCAAAGCACAATGGGAGAAAAGCCTTGCCTCGCTAAGAAACACAGCTTTATTAAAGCCATGCTAGTAAACATCAATGGGATAAAAAGCCCAGACAGGAAAAGTCTGATGTCTTCTGTTGTTTCATAGCCAATGGGGGATGAGATGTCTTTGGGACTTTTACACAATTCTAAAGGGCTTTTAGAGTGCATCAAGGTTTGAAAATTGGGTTGTATCAAATGTTATGGCGTCTCTCACTTCATCAGGGCAGACTTGACCGATATCGGCATTAGATGATGGATTCGTGTTTTCTGAGGTTTGTGGAATATTAGTGTTGGGAGTATGTGGTCAAAACCTCCCTCTCAAAGTCAAAAACTCTAAAAATCACTTATATAGTGGTTGATCCCAAACAAACAAGTGGAAAAAATCACTTTACCATAGGCTAGCTTCTTCTTATATTAAATATATCTGCAAAAATTTCTTTTATAATAATCCAGACCATTACATTTTGTGATCACTGTAGGTGTTGCTTGTCTTTTATAGATTGAAGTTTAATTTTATTAAATTTGTTGGACAGGGTTGTTTGAATTTGGGTGGCGGTTTTTAATCAAATATCTCATTTGTTTTAATTAATGATTTTCTTATCAAATTAAAAAATAAAGCATTTAATATTTTTCTTTTTATGAAAATAAATTTTATTTTTAATAAACAAATAAATATAGTAAAAATTTTTTAAAAAACTAATTTGATATTACCATTAACAAACTTTTTCAAAATAATTTTGATATATGAGATTAAAATATATTTGGAATAATTTTAATTACTGAATGTTTATATAAAATAAATGACTTTAAATATGTCATAGATATAATCACCCAAGAATCGAAAATCAGATATGTTTGCAATAAGAAAACGAATATTTTCATCATTGGCTGAGTGCAATACCAAAATTTGATGTATCACGTTTCTTGAATGTTTAAAAATGTGAATGGGACCTTTTAATGAAATAGAGTCTTGCTTCGATTATCGCGGGACCTTATTTAATACATTAGTACATAAAAATACGTATGAAGTTCATGATCATAAAGACCTTCTGATTGAAATGTTAGTGGATTCAGATCATAACCTAATATACTAGACTGTTTTCTGAGACATTATTGTTGTTTGTAAGTTATGGTTTGTTCTTAAAATAGGAGTGACCCACCATGATTCTTGAATCATAAGTAGTAATCATTTGGATCCTCAACCAAAGCTTGTTTCTCGACCCAAGCCTCCATGCCATGACGAATTCTTTGAGAGCAATTGGAGGAGGTAGCACGTGATTGTTTTGATTTTCTTTGATCTGCAGTAGTATTATAGTATTTATAAGTAAAATGTCATCGTGTTTGTGATCGAAGTCATTTAGTGAGGTTGGAAAATATATGTCCATAACCCGAACAGACTGATGATTAAGTGTTTACAGAATAAAATAATCACTTCCCTTGTCCCATAAGATGTGTTGACAGATAGTTTGTTTCATTTCAGTCTTCTAGTTAAGAGAATGAATTATTATATTACTAGTAAGTTAAGCGAGAAAGAACAATGTGAGTGGAGTATAATTTATAAGAGATACATTAATGCACTAATTGTACTTCAGAATGTGGTACTTGAGAACCAAATGAATTTGTACAATTTTGCTTTTTCATTTAGATTCGAAATAGATCTATAAAGTCAGCAGTTTCAGAGTGACCTAACAACCATGGAAAAATTAGGGGATGGAGTTACTATTCCCTACTAGGGGTGTTTTGGACCATTTACCGTATGTTGATCAGGTGGATAGAGATTGTCGTTTCGAGATATTGTTTCTGGTCTAAATGCAGAGACGTATTTTGTTCTGATGTTGTTCAAATTTCATTCTTCGCAATTAAACATTTTAATGAAACTGTCGAAGTTCAATTAAAGGGGTCATGTTAGGATTAGGACATAATAACTTTTTATGGAGATTATAAAGTCAGAGAATTATTGGATTCTGACTTTTAAGACTGTAAAGTCATGATCTTATCAGTTGAGACTTTGGACTTTAAAGGGATCTTGTAGAGGTCGAGGTATTTGTTCGATTTACTAGAAAGCGCCCAGCCTCTCGAGGATCAAGATGTTGGAAAAGTGGTGACTTGTGCATTGGACCTTTTGAGTGGCTTCAGTGGTTTTATAATCAAGTATATAATACCCACTGGCCTAAAAATTCTTAATAATTTCCATGAAGAATTGAAACAAACTTGCCCAGTTGAGTGAAGCCAATAAGAATTTTTAGAGGCAGGAGTTTGACCAGCACTTTTAAAGGATAGGAGTTTAAACATTAAATCTGTTCACCATTACAATGGTTTTCAAGATATGAGATAAGTTTAGAGGGTAAAGCTTGAAAATTTGATTATTTTGATTTTTTTAAATTTGTTCTGATTTTAAAAATCATATTCCGTATTAGAGTTATTGGAATAAAATATGATTTTAAAATAATTAGTGTTGGGTTTTTTATTGGTTCATCCCAAATCATGATTGTGTGAGGTGGGTTTCGAGCCTTTATTGGCTGGGTTTTGAATGATACAAGTCTCTTTGGGTTAGCTTCAAATAAGATGACTTTGGGGAGTCAGTCTGAAAAACAGTGATTACTTATAAATTAGGAATATTTAAATGACTTGTTTGGTAAATTAGAAATTAATTCAACGAAATCAAAGATTTTTATTAAAGTTACAGTGAGTTGTTTAATAGTGGAGATAGTATAGAAGTTTAACAAGAATGGTAAAAATGTTATTTGTCCAAATTTACAGATCCAAAAAACCTAAAATGACATCTATAAACAAAAATGGACTTCTAATTGGTATAAAACTTAGATATTATGTGAAAAATATAAAATATGATGATTTAGCACTACTTCTTTATAACATGTTTTTTATTGTTTTGATGATGAGTTTTATAATTGTTTTAAAAATTTATATAAAGATGAGTTGTGAATGATTGTGATTATTTCAATTATTTCCTGGGAGCTATTTAAAACATAGAAGAATAATTTCGAATATCAAATTTCTATAATTTTAAAACCTACTGGAAATCTCTAATAATATAATAATTTTTTTTTTGCCTTTGAAGGAGGAAGGAAAGAAGAAAGAAAGAAAGAAAGAAAAGAAAAGAGAGGTTCTGGTTTGTCATGTCTGAAAACTCTGAAATTTTACACACACACAACTTTTACTGTTTATTGTGGCAATGTCTTATCTAACCATTACTGAAGTTCCCTTTACCTGTATAATATTTTACATAAGAATGTTTAAGAAGAGCGCCTCGTATAATTGTTATTTTGGAAATGGTTTGGGTTTTTGTTGATTTGCATGTTTTCACGCTAATCATCATCGTGGTGACATTGTATTTTCAGATCTGTTTGCTGATAAATATCATTTGAGTAACAAATTGAAAATAAAATGAAAATAATTTCTATAACAATTTCTATAAATACTATTCTATAATGTTTTACAAAATAAGAATCATGTTAAAAATTGTAAAAAAAATTAAACCAAACTTAAATTTTATTAATATTTTAAAAATATTTTATGCATAGTTGTCTATTACAATGATTTGTATTAATAAATTTTCATAATTAATTTTTTTTAAAAAAATTGAAATTAATATAAATATTTACAAAATATTTTTTAGAAAAGGCTTCATTTTGTCATTTCTTAAGAAATTGTGAAATTTTCTAGGATTTGAAAGAGTTTTAAAAAATTGAGACGATTTTGCCCCAGAAGATTGAAAAAGAAATGTGAAAATTGGGAAGTTCTAAAAGTTTGGGCCTTACCCTGGAAATTTGAAGATTACCTAAAAAATAGATAAACAAACTTCCATTGGTTTACCAAAATTTTCAAAATAAGCTCATCCATTTCCATCTAACACAAAACCGAGGATTAGGTGTTAAGCTTATACATAGTTTGCATCAGGAAGCTCCTAATTGGAGGAATGTTTTGTTTATGAATGATTTCGCGGAGGTAGTGGCGTGAGTTTCAGCGTCTTCACGTGCTGCTAACCTGATCTATTCGGGGACTTTGGGCTGGTTTCTGTTGGTGTGAGGCGACTTGAGAGTATTTGTCAGACAGTATAAACAGAGCAGAATTTAGTAGGACCAGTGTTGAGACATATGAAGAATATTCATCGCCATAATCTTCAAACTTGGTAGAGTATTCATTTAAATAACTGGTTCTTTGATTGAATAAAATTATTTAATTATCAAATCTATTTTACTTTTCCTTTATTTTAATTAAAAATATGATTTTATTACACTTTACCTATAGTTATTTAAAGTTTATAAAAAAATCTAATCATTCTTAATAGTGGTGGTGAGATATCAGGTATTTAACACATAAAAAAATAAAATAACCAAGAAGTCTACGAAAGTCGTTTATTGTTTTGAGCTGCAGGTTTTGAGATGCGTGAACCTTAAGGTCAAATCCTCTTGAGGTTAACATGGCGTCTGCAGAGTGCGATCTTAACAAATTTAAATCATCAAGCACATATCAATGGTGCAAATCCAATTGTGAGTTTCTTGATAAAACACATAGGAGGCAAATTGGTTGTTACAAATTATAAGACACGAGAGAATTCAGGTGCTGGAAAGGAGATGCAATTAATTTGAAGATAAAATCGGAATTATACAAGATCTCGGATAATGAAAGCAGTTCAGTTGGAATCGTCTCACGAAATCTAGCTACCGATCGAGATTACCGACCAAGATCGAAGCGGTCGAGTTTTCCGCATTCGAAAATTGAGTGTCAGGTCGCCGATCAAATAGGTTTGAGAGGCGTAATGATGTGAGCGAAAGAGTCCGCCCTTCTCCCATTATCTTCGTGACTGTGTTTGTTGGTGTGAAGAGAGAAGGAGATAAAATGATTAAGCGCAGATAGTGCCAAAGTGTAATCAAAGATTCAGGACATGGAAGACATTAATTACAGAAAGTTTCAAATGGACGGACAATGACCTGTGGTGTGCGTCTGGTTTGAAGCCAGATGCGTTGTTGGCACAGGTGGGGGCGTGAGTTTTGGTTTTTATTGGCTTTGTATGGGATTTGGGCGGGTGGACGTTAGGTTTAACAGGCGGATGATGAGTTGGCTCTGCGGCGGCGAGACTATCTGACGTAGAGCATGGAATTTAGTGAGTTCGAGACAACTCCAAGTGGGATATTTCACTCTTAAGTAATCTTTGGCTAAGAATAAAGTGTCAAATGATTGGATCGTTTTGTGACAGTTTTTGGCGAGCTGGATTCTTCAGGAGCTTTGGAACAAGTGGAGAAAATTCCCTGTTGCCCAGCCATGGCGAGTGACAGAGATGGCAGGGTTTGCTAGTCAAGTGAATAGTGACCGCAGTGAATATTACACAGTGTGAATTTACCCAGTAGTGATTTAGGTGAATTAGTGGATTTGTGTGGTTTGGTTGGCCGTGGCTGATTTTGATTGTGGTGGTTTGATTCCATCTTATGCTTTATAGTGATTGGAATTAAATATTAATATCATCATAATGAATATCTGTCAGCATAGAATGTGTTGGAATTGGCAATCGTCAGGTCAGTATCATGCCCAGAAGCTGACCTAGAATATTAAGTGTGAGTCGTGACCTTAGAGAATGAAACAAAATGAAAATGTTTCATAGAAGGAATTTCGACGGAAGATTTTAGGAGGAATCGTGTTGGGGTGTCTGACCAAGATTCAAGTGGAGGAGCCCATGAATTGTTTGGAAGGTTCATCTGACATATTCGCCTCGGAGGGATTAAGTCGATCATTTTCACAGGAAACTTCGGTAGTCATGTTTCTGAACAAATAAGCTTTTGTTTTGAGAGGTTTGCTGGCGTTGACCGGCGGGCGTTTGTTGGAAGATTGGGTTGAGGGGACTCAGGAGTATGAATGGATCAGGTGGACATTCAGGTGGTTCAGTGAGTTGTGGATGGTTGTTTTGTAGTAGTATTCAAACCACAGGTGAAGATACAACCCATGTAGGAACATATCTTGAGCTTCTTCTTGCTGTAGAGGGATCATGTTACCACCACTAGATCTGGGAGTCGTCATAGTAAAGATGAGAAGACATTTTGTTTTGGAGTCTGGATTACAATGAAACACTGAGTGTTAGTTTTGGTATAACAATATTAAGATTAGTAAATAGAAATCATCTATGTTTTTAGTAGAAATAATTTAATTAACTCGTAGAAACTAATACTCATCGTGAAGATATCAACACGTGGTGATGGGAGGGTGACGGTTGTTATGGCGTGGATGATGAGGTCATTGAGATTATTTGGAATAGGTCATGTACCTTAGGTAAAACTCTGTGCAAAAAAGCTGCTCAGGTCTTAAGTAGTAATTAATCAAATGCAGAACATCCACGATTATTCATGATTTGTTGAGGTTGTCCGCGGACCCCGAGTTTTAAGCTAAAATCCACAACAGTATCAGGAAACTAAAATGCAAATTAGCAGGAGCTCAGTGGAGTGTAAACAAATGCAGTAGACTGGGTTGGGACTTGGGCGGGCCGTAGTGGTAGTTATATTCCTCAATTTGGTGATAATTATTGGGGTTGGTATTGGCGATTTCACCTGAACAATCACAGACAGGTTGGGAACTTTCGTTGGTTTGTCTGATTAATGTGATTATTATTAATTCGTTATTAATATCGATTATTATGCTTGAGCGGATTTGCAACAAAAATAGTGTTGAACACTAAGGTTTAGTGTGAGAACAGTGTTTACGAAATTTTGAACCGTCGTCCAAATTAAATGAAAAAAATAGTGTTGGACCTGGTGCTGGGGTTTCTGATGTCGCGGAAATGGATCATCGTTTTGATAAGTTTCGTTTTCGTTTCTCGGTGATGACTTGAAGTAATTATTCTTCTCTTTGGTGGTTTTCAGTGGATTGGAATGAAAAAATATATGTGTTTCGAAAGAAAACGGTCTGGCGTGGAATGAACTCTTTGTGCTCGCCAGTCCATGATACAAAATGGGTTTGTATTGCGTACGGGGATAGGAGGTACCAGGGTGCGGCGTCGCGTGAGGGGCACGATCGCGGCCAGGAGCTTGCACCTGTCTGACCACTGCGATGGTGGGTTGTTTTTAATGATGTGGGCCGACTTATGGCACCTTTGACCACGGTCGACCGTATATGAAGGTGAGGTGTGATGTGGTGGGACAGGCTGTTCTTTGGAGTACCAGATCTTGTGATAAAATGGGCGTATCGTGACGGAGCGATCAGTAACAGCGTACCGGGTTGATGTAATCTGAGCGCAACCACGGCGAAACGGCGATCATGTTTGAAGCGCAGGATATCTTGCGTGAGTGCGCGGGGCCGATGCCACCGGCGTGTGGCGGTGTGGCGGTGCGACGGGCGTCGCGGCTGCGACGTGCTGGCATGTCTGGCGTCGCGCCGAACTTGTGACTTTTTGAAGGCCACGACCGAGCTAGCCACAAGCCGCGACCGCGACCAGGCGAGCCTGCGACCGTGCGGTGTGCGTCTGCTATGCGATGTAAAGTGGTGAGGTGACGCGCTGAGTGCACCATGGGTTTGGACTCGGTGCTCTTATTTAAGGTCAGCTGTTTGGGACAACTATTCATGAACAACATTCCATGGTTACCAAAAAAATAAAAATAAAAATAATCTTATACTGATGAGTTTTTGGTAGTTTTTCGAAGTGATTGTTGATTGTGGTTTGTGGTGAGTCGTAATCGCGCGTGGTGCGGACGTGTGCGTATGATGTTGCTGCAATATGAATAGTGTCAGGAGAACATGTTTATGCCTTAGAATGTTGCATTAATGTTTAACTTGCCATTTGACATATGTGAATGGCTAGTGGAGGAGTGGGACATGGTCTGCCTGGGGTGGTTGGAAAGGCACCTGATGTTGACTGATAGAGCTTTGTTGGAGAGTTTGCCGAATGTTACATTAACATTCTGTGAGCTAAGTCATGATAAGTGGCAAGAGGAGTCAGTGCTGCAGGTTGGGGACGCATCGTCGTGGGCGTTGTATGGAAGGGAGATCTGGAGTGGTGACGAATATTAGTTCAGAACAGGAGGGTTGTTGATATTGGAGTTTCTGACGACCGAGATCGAACTAAGCTGCGTTCAATTTGAAGGTGAGAACCAATCATGGTGGAAGCGCGAGAACCTCAGAACACAAGCGATAACGCCTGGCGGGGGATTCGAAGTTCATAGGTAAGTATTTACGCCAGGATCATGCGAGACCGTCGGTCTTCAGGGGTTTTACGAAATTTGAAGTAGGGAATGATAATGATGATAGAGTTGAACTAGAAGTTAGAGCCTTAGAGGCCCTTGTATGTTGGAAGTTCTCCACTAAGGATTAGAATGAGATGAGTGGAGGATGATGTCATCGAGGTTCACGGAGTTGAGATCATAGGGACTCCTACTCATGATGGACTTGAGGATCATGGAGCGTGTCAAAGTTGACGATCATCCTTAGGATGGGTGGTACGGCAAGCTTACGGGGTGGATTATCGATTGTGGCGGAGTTATGGCATTTTTGCATGGACGAATTTTCGGCTGTTGTTTCGGGGCTTGGGCGTGATGTTTTATTCTTTGCCAGTGTAAAGTCAAGTCATAAGGGGCAGTTAGCGGGTTGGCTGTGGCGGCGCATCACCACAGAGGCGAGTAGGAACCAGACTTAGATCTACCTCGAGTAGTTTCGCGAAATCTGAGGATGTTTTTTAGGATGAACCTCATAGGATTGCCTCCGTGGAGTTTAATGAGACTTTTGATTATCGAGGTTCTATTGGTACCATTATCTGTGTTTTCAACATAGGATGGCATGATTGAGTTAGAGAACTGAGTCCAGTACCTGAAACTCACTGGACAAGGGGTTCATTAATGAACACTTGCACCGTGGGACTCGGGTTTGCTGTTACCACGAAGAAAGACAGACCATGTGATTGTGCATTAGAATTCTGAGGCAGTTAAAGAGCGGGTTCGCGGTCGAAGGTGATGCCCATTGCGGATTGATGATTTGTTTGATCGGGAGTTGAGGAGGCGAGTCTTCTCGATAGACCCAGCCATGTTGGTTACCATCGGTGAGGGTTGGGGAGATGGATAATCACAAGACCAGCGTTTGGGGCGAATGTGGGCACTTGGGTTTACAGTTATGCTTGCTGGATTGACGAATGTGGCGGGCGTTGTGGATCATTGTGGATATTCCGAAGACCCTATCACCGTCAGTTTTCTCGTAGTCGCCGGTGGATGACATTTTAGTCTACTCCGGTCGGGAGTGGGGAGGCGTGAAGTATCATTGAGATTCATGTTCCTGATTGTTAGAGACCATTAATTTGTCATGAGATTAAATGATTAACTGGGTTTGACTGTGGGGTCTCAGTTTTGTGGGATTTTGTCAGGTGTCCAACATCAAGAGGCGTCAGTGGACACAAGGAGAAAGGAAGTGACGGTGATGGGGTTAGAGGCCCAGGAAAGTTAGTGTTTGGGATGGTGGTTTGGCGGGATTGGTGGGATTTGGAGATTCAATTGAAATTTCTCAGGTGAGCACCTATGGTAGAATTGACCAGGAAGGAGGAGTGGAGATTGCCCCAGATTAGGATAGTGGTCACACAAAGGGGCGTTCTCAAGAGTTCGAATATCAAGGAGAGCCTACTTTAAGCTTTATCGTAGTAGTCAGGAATGAGACGAAATTACCCTGATGTATTGCCAATACCTAAAAAGCGGGCGGATGTTTTGATGGTCGAGGTGGTGACGCTGGTTCTCAGTGGGTTTGATATTTGGCGAATTACCACCGCGACGTAGGTTGGCGACCGTGGTCTTGTAGTTTGTACTGCTTGTATCAATGAGGTTGGTTGTTGCTGGACACCTGTTTTCGAAGGTATGTTGCGTGCGGTGGGACGCCGACGTGAAATAACATCGAATGAATGAAGTTCTGAAGATTATGACCTTTGCATTACCATCTGGTAAGACAAATGTGGTCTTCAATCCCACTCGATCGAAATCCGCCGGGAGAACAGTAGTTGATATAACTCTCGGGAAGTAAGCGGATACTCTCGAGAGGCCCAAATGAGACAGAAGATTGATTCTAGTACTAACGAAACGGCGCAATAGAACTAGTTGGGTTTGACACCGGTGCATTATGGTGAAAATTGATTAAAGTCGGCTGGGATGAGATGAAATTTCATCCAGCAGGCCCAGAATACAGTCAGAATACAATTGACAGTGGAATGAGTCCAGTCAGATAAGTAATCTTGACATCTGAGGATGGATGTGGTTCATCAGTTAATGGGTGAGAAGATTCTGGGAGTTTCCACTGCTCTCGATTCATGGTATCGGGTGGGCATCAGAAGATGTCACAGGGATCTTAGTGGTCAGTGTCACCCAGGTGGGAATGAAGAAACCACGTGGAGACTGTTCGATAAATCATCTTAAGTTATTGGGTGGTTGTGGTGGGCTACAGGCTAATAGAAGAGCTAAAGCCGACCATTAGGAAATTGTTTGTGGGAGTCAGAACCACGTCGATGGATTGTAAGACCACCACTTACCCACAGGGACCATCATCAAAACGTGATCCATGATTTGTGGTGATGGTGGATGATGGCGGAATTCGGCTCAATTCTAGTAGTCTGGATGAACCTTCTCACAATTACAGAAATTCGGTGGTTGTGCAAATTCGAAGATAGTCAGGCTACATAGATGTAATATCATGATGGATCGAGACTGGGGTTTCTGTGCCATGAAGTTTCCAAAAAATTTATGAAACCATAATGGTAGAACCACAGTAAATTTTCTTCCACCCCGAGATAGATGGTTGAAGTCAGAGAGAGGACTATCGCAAGGTCGTTGAGGACATCACGTGAAACGTCAGATCGCTGAATCATAAAGTTGAGTTGAGGAGAGCACTTGCATGGTGGATTAAGCCCTCTAGAACCATGATTTATCAGGGCGAAAGTATCAGGATGTTGCTTTAGCTGTGAGACGTTGTATGGAGGAATTTTATCCATGAGTGCCAAAGATTATGTTGGTAGAGGTGGAGAGGATAATCCTTGGTCACAGCTCTGCAGTTAGAACACCAGCCAGAAGGAATTTGAAACGATACGCCAGTCGATCTTCTCGAAACTGTGGCCAATGAAGAGCTATCTTTAGTTCAGTTGACTGTGGTTTGGGGTTTTTGATCCACGTCTTCTAATAGAAGTGATGCCTCGCTGAAGTGGTCAGGGGTTGATCGGAGGAAAGTTATCATGGGGTTTGGATGAGGATGCTGAAGGTGGGAATGATTGCGTGTCTTGGTTGAAACTCACAAACTCGGCATCAGTCAGTGTCCACGAAGTTTACCGCGTCTCATAACTCCGGAGAGTATATCGGTCAGCTCAGTGTAAGTGGATTAGGGAGAATTGAGTTGAGCTGCGATGGGGACCCTTTGAGAGGACCTGATATGCATTATCAAATGGGATGGGTTTCTTTGATGTGGGCCGCTGGCTGAGTGAGTTGTGAGTCTTTGGTGGAGGGAGTCAACGATGGGTGAGGAGGACATCAGTTGCTGGGCACCAATATTCTTGTTGCAAGGATAGAAGAGTCGCTGAGGGTTTTAAATCCGTTATGTTCCCAAAGTACTAGTTTACCCCTCGCATAGAAGTAGTACACGTTTTGCCAGGCATGTGTTGTGATTGATGATACAAATTTTGCAGGATTGAAATTTAAACTTTTGGGATGTAGTAAGACTTCGAAAAACATTATTTTTGCACAGTTGCGTGGTGGTAAAATCAAATTTTCAAATCTTGGATGGTGGCAGTTTCATGACTGGAATAGTCTAATAAAATCTTCTGTAATTAATTAATTAAAACAAATCCAAAAATTCGTTTTCCAAACCATAAAGTGTCAAGATATTTGTTATAAATAGGTTTTGAGGGCATGACAGTGTGACGAAGTCTCTTGATATTGGCTGTCATTGCTACATTAGAGAGGAGATAAATAAGATAGCCTAGGAAATAAATGTAAAGTGACCAATCAGAGTTTCAAGGACTATGTGGAGTTTTGAAAGTTTAATGAATGAGACAAAATAAAACAAATAGTATCATCCCCCATTTGAGAAACCCAACGATGCAGTGTCACAGGAAATAGAAGACGATGAGTTAAATTTTGTGTTTAGAGAGAGAGAAATTCATGCCCATATCTACAGGGATTAAATGGAATCAGGGACAAAGTGGGTTCTTGACAGACAAGAAGCAAAGTTGTCTCTGAGGTAGGACTCGAGTGGTGAGACATGGGTTGGTGGAGTTCGACAACTTCAGAGAGTGGGGATCAGCACCTCCACTCTTGATATTAATCTTTTTGATGCAAAGCCATATAAATAGTTAGGAATGTTTTTGGGGAGCTTGTTTAGCGAAGTAGCTTCGATCTGAAAAGCTTTAGGCCAAAGTGGGAAAATTCTTGTTTTTGTTGGCGGTGTTGTGACATGGGGTTTCCTTGGGTCGCGTGGATGTGACAGTGGTGTTGCATTGATGAATTGCACTATGTATTGAGTGATTAGAAAATAAATTGCAATCATTTGTTAAATCGCCATGTCAGGCTAATTTTGGTGTAATGGTTGAGGGTACACACAACATGCTTAGTATTGATTGAGCTATATCTTGTTATCTCTCATGCATGTAGAATATATTAGCATGAATGTGTTAAGATTGGCATCATCACATTCCATATGCAGGAAGACACAGAATAAATGGGTGTTAAGGTGCATGACATGAAATGAAACAAAATAGAAAAATGTTTGTGAGAGGAATTTCGACGGAAGGTGCTGGAAGGATATGGTTGGATTTTCAGCAAGTTCAGTTAGGAGGACCATGGATTGTTTTGGAGTTCATCCGACAGTTAAGTATCAGAGGGTTCAATCCCGTCAGTACTCATAGAGAAACTGGGTGGACATTAACTAGGACGAATGGCTTTTGTTTTGAAAAGCAGTGATTCTTTCATATTCGAGGCTTAGGCATGTGTGAGGGAATTAAAGGTGAGAATCGAGACATGGGTGGTCATATGAACATTAAAGTGGGTTCCATCCATTGGCGAATGTGGTTTGTTTTCCTCCATGCCATAAAGTGGGTAACCGCGAAATTGTCCTTTATTGGGCTTTTGCTCTTCTAGTGGGATCTTTATTTACAGTCTGATTGTTGAACAGAACTACTAAAGTCTATTGAAAGGCAGATTGTCTTCAGGTGATCGTTCTATCATCTGTCTTAAATTATGTTCACCAAATATGTTTTAGTAAATGATTAATATCTTGAAAACTAATTATGTCTCAGATGGATATCATTGCCCCAGCATCAAGTGATGATCTGAAATATGAAGTGGGCAAGTTAATTTTCACCTCGCATCTGGACACGATGAGTCATTAGTGGAGGTGTTAGACAAGTTATGTACCTTAGAGTGACTCCGTACAAGGCTTTGCCCGAATTTTAATGAAAAGTGGTGTCAAGGTTACTGACATCACGATGTTACCTCTCAGGGGTTAAGCGAAGTTGATGCGGGACCCGCGCAAGGGTTTGAGAGGCGTCCATACACATACCTTCTTTTGATTAAATAATGGAGAAAATGTTTTAATCTTAGCGGTGGTTTGGGCATATTATTCAACGCTGTGGTTTGGATTGTTTATTTGGCAATATGAAATCATGTGGATTTTCATAATGTGCGTATATCCATTAAGCAGCATAACTCAAGTCTTGAAGATCGCAGGCATCATCGAGCCATGGTTGCGTCTAAATCTGAGAGAATATCGCATCATTTCTTAAGTAATCAATTCTAAATCTTTGTGAAAACATGGGCATCAAAGATTAATGTTTTATATCTTGATTCGTTTTTAGTTTTTTAAATACGGTAATTGGTGTCCGTGGGTTTGTTTGTTCTGGCATTTTCGGACTGCTGGTCGATACCTTTCGTTACCACAGTTAAAAGTGATTTCAACTCACAGTTTTAGATTGCTAATTTCCATTCTCAGCTCAGAATCATATCGTGTTAACATTCCGGCCTACATTTTGTAGCTCTTATCTTCATCATTGCGATCGTTCATACTTCACCGGAAAAAAAAAACGTATTCTATCAAAATTGTGCCGATCACTTATGTGTGTGGGATCTGTTGAATTGTTGGATGGGTGGATTAGAGAATGACTTTTGTTGGTTGTACCTCTTCAAAGTTGCATTCAGTCAGATTGTGACATGGTCTTTTAACGTCTCATACATATTTGTGCTCTCATGGGAACATAAATTTAGACAATTTTCCTTACCTCTTAAGGGATGTGTTTTTCCCCAGGCTAAATAGGCACGTCAATGTTTAAAGTGTGGCTTAGGCTCGTGGCCATTATCTTTCCAATTTTCCTCATGGAATTTTCTCAAAGATTAAGTGATGGGATATTTCACGGGTGATATCTTAGTGATTTTTAACTATTCATTAAAGTGACAAGAACCATCAAGGTAATCTGTTCCTGAATCATATAAATGGTTATAACTGTTTCTTGTTCAGATTTGGCTGTATGAGATAATAAGATTGAGGATGAAGATTTCATTTCTCTAGTGGCAGTACTGTGGTTATTTGGGGTGGCTTGTCACGGTGAGGAAGGCATTTCGTCAAGCATGACGATTTACCTCTGGCCGGTGGTAAGAAACTTACTTTGGGAACCGATCTTTGTGTGGTGAAGTTAGAGCCACGGCATGGGGATGCAATTTTGGTTGGTGTTATTTGGTGGTTGAACATGACATTTTGGCCTATAACCACTAATCTTAGAAATAATAGGTTAGATCACCTATAAATGGAATCATAATGTGGTGTCGAAATTTTGATTAGCTATAGACCAAGCTTATAAATAAAGTCCACATAAATATGTAATACTACCCCATCACCCAGAAATAAAGCAATTTGGTTTTTAAAAATGATAGGTCACCATGATGATTAATGACTGAATAAGATTCTTATTATATTTGGGGTGTGGACATGAACGGCATGTTATTTGAGACATCTAATGCAGTACATATATAGAAATTCACAGGAGGCTGTGAAACGGCACTCTAGAAAAACATTATAAAGCGAATTATCTTGATGGTTGGGGAGTCGTATAAGCGAAGTGTTTGATCATAATAATCATAGAAAGAACGACGAAATTTGCTGGGTGGAATAGAAATAAACCGTAGAGACCATAAGGTTGACGCATCCAATTAAAATCATAAAATAATGAAAATGTCCAATATAACAAATTTGGAGGTGGCTCATTGTGGCGGATGGTTGCGAAGCAGGGGTTGACAGCTTTGGTGGTGGTGCTGACAAATAAGTTGCCTTGAAGAGCAAAGCGACAAAAGTAAATTTTGGAGATAATTCAAATTGTCATAAGCCCCTGTAATAGGTGGCGGTTGGGGTGTGGGCGATAGTGGGCAAAATCAGTGATAAGCTGGTCAAAGACATTTGCCTCACTTAGTTTTTCTATTTACAAAGCCCTTTGATGGTTAGAGCTCATAAATTCTTGAGATTAGTAATGAATTGCTAGCCTGAAAACCATTATAATGATTTTAATTAAAATTATCGGGGTTTGCATAAACAGCCTTGCACCTGGGCGTTTGCAAACTCTTTGGAATCGTAATGACTTGTCAGAAGCAAATGAGGATAATCGGTTCTTGCACAGTGAAACTTACAGGAGGCCATGGAAACAAGTGGGGTTGAAGGGCCTTAGAAAAACCATTATCAAGTACGCCTGCGAAGTTGCATTTTAGTGAGATTACCATAGCGAGCTGCAGTTAATCTGAGAATTTCTGTGAATATTGTTTTGGCTGCGATCACTTGGTTTTGTGGCAGTTTTCGGTGGGTTATCAGTTCCAGAGCTTAAGACCAATCATAAAATTGTGAAGAACGAAAATAATAAGTTATG
This sequence comes from Tetrastigma voinierianum, assembly GCA_016808115.1. NCBI lineage: Eukaryota > Viridiplantae > Streptophyta > Magnoliopsida > Vitales > Vitaceae > Tetrastigma > Tetrastigma voinierianum. The sequence continues at coordinate 360,579 of JAEQBH010003875.1, forward strand.
AGTCCAAGTCATGGGAGATTGATTATGTGAAACCTAATTGTGCTTGACAGTGGGTGACGTATTTGGGGTGTGTTGTGATTAGAGATCGGAGATTAACCACAATACACTTCCTCTTTTGATCATAAATTCAGCATTAGTAGTTTGTAGTTTTGGAGGAACACTCCACCACTAGCCTCAGTGACTTCAAGTCCACAGAAATTTTCCTTGCTAATTTTTATCTTTTTGTTTTCTAATTATGGCGTGTTAGGACATATATGAGTGAAGGGTGATGGTGTTTACTAATAAGTGATGTGGTCCAGGCTCCTTATTTATACTATCAGTAACCGAAGGAAGACGACCAACCCAAAACTAAGTGAGATTTTTTTGTTTTTGTTTAGGGTTGAAGGGTCATGTGTGCCATCAGTTGGGGGACATGCAATGGATAGTATGATTCCTGGTTCCCTAATTATCCCATATAGAGTCAGCTGTTCTCTTAGAACTGAAGTCACCTGTGATATGACCAGAGTGGGATGATTTGTGTTAGGGTCATTTAGGTAGCATACCTTTGACCCATCATCTGTCTAATAGATTAAATATCATACCATTTTGAAACCACCAGGAGGTTGAATTATAGAACCTAATCAAACACGCCTTTAGAAATTGACATAAATTACTTCAATTGCTTTTGGAATCAGTAGCCCAGAATATATCATGCCAAGATGAACCTAAGCCCAGAGTTTAGGGATCAGACATGAGGTTGGGTTTCTTAAAATGGAATGTTGAGGACTTATAAAACCATTTTGAGCCGCTGTAATGGTGGAATCAAGAAGCCTGAGATCGTCTTTTACAAGTTGTTTAATCTAAAATCAATAAATATATCTTATAAAGTTGACAAAACAGCTTTAGATTATTTGTTGGTTTTGCCAACTCAAGTGATTGGTTGCATCTTAATTAAAGAAACCTGAGGTTACAAAAAACTAAGAAGTGAAAAATCTAACTAAATGAAACGACTCTAGAGCCATTGTACCTACATGAGCTGTGACTGCAGGAGGTTGGTTTTGAAGTATTATAAAGTTTTGTGATTCCTCTTACTCTAAACCACTCAGAAAATAAATGAACCACATAGATTATCGATTTAATGAAGGATGGTGCTTCATACTAATTGATCTGAATTTTCAGTGACAAGAATTCCAAAGTTATTTTCTATGTTTATGGATTTTACAGCAATTTTTATTTTAATTTTAAAATTTTTGGGACCTAAAACCACAGCTATTATGGACTAACTTTGGACATTCCTTTTAGTTTTCAAATTACACTTTGCAGAGGCAGAGGATCATTAGGAAAACCTCATTTACTTTCTCCAGTGGATGATCACTCCAAAGAGATGAAGTCTGTGGGATGGGTGATGAAACATATATACTGAGACAGTGGCCTCATCCTGACTTTAGAAAGGTGACATCATCTTATTGGGATAAGTATATGAGCCATGCAAAAACTTGAAGGTTTTGAAGAGTACATATGAAGAATTGGGAAAGTAGTAGAAGATTTTCCTGAGGATGTCATGTCAAACCTCAGGGAGGATGGTGGAAGGCTAAGTGAAGACTCTCATCACTGGACTGTGCTGGGAGACCGATTCTGGATTCCCACTAGAGTTCTTGAAGTGATATCTAGAAATGAGAGGATCTGAATTCGCAGGGAAGGAGCTTCTGTATGACCATGGATCTTAGTTGGTGGGTTTTTCAATATCTCATTTGATTTGGGCTGAAACTGAGTAGCTCAAAGTAAAATAAACACAAGACAAAGCCAGAGTCACATGAGGCTGAAGTAAGTGGTGAAACAAGCCATAACACTCCCAAATTGACAATGCCTCAAGAGGATACCGCCTAAGGAATTAAACACATGCATAAATCCCGAGCCTACCAAATGAAGAACCTTGAATGAGACCTGTGGTTTGTGGATGGACTGTCAGTCAGGAACAATCTAAGACCAATGAGCAACAGTTGAAGTGCGCAAATGCTTGGAGATCACGTCGGGCGACAGATCTCAGAATCAAGTTAGTCTCTTGTAGTATGTACAGACACATCCGGCCCAACCCGATGGGATAACGACGCCGCTAGAGCCAAGGGAGCTCCATGATTGTATTACAGAATGATCAGAAAACTTCTGTCTTCAAACCCTCTTGAATTTCCTTATGGAGCCTATCCGAGACCTAATCTCTAACAGAGACCTAACTAGCCTGAATAAAGTAGATTAGGTGCACAATTTACTTTCATTTTCAAGCCAGTGGTTGTTTGTAATTTTATTATTTTAAACACCTTCTTTTTGGAAGAATTTTTGTCTTTCTCTAACATCAGTGCTGCATAAGTGGGCACTATCAAACTTTTTTGCCTTTTTACTTTGAGCATGGTGCCAGCGAAACACACTATTCTTGGCTTTCAGTGGGTTGCATCCATGAATGAGGATGTGGGGATTAAAACACATAAAAGGAATCACATAAACATAATCAAAACATCAGGGTTGTTGAGAATGAAAGTCATGCATAGAACGCCCTTCTTCGAGTGAGATGACCCTTAATGATAAACTTGCCTGACCCCAGTATATGAAAGAATAGTTCAAACCTTTGAGTTTGGTAGAAACAACACCCAAACTATGAGTTGAGTTCGTGATTTTGTTTATTTTACATATGATTAAGCCAAGTGTCCATGAGTGTGCAAAATGTTATTTTACATTAAGTATTGACATTAGTCTTTATAATTTGTTGAACCTTGTTGGGGACTGTGAGTCATTTTATGAAATCATGGATTTGAGAATATGAGTTTGTAGGAGGACATGAATGATCAGGCCTTGTTTTGAAAACCATTTCTTTTCGAACTTGCAAATCCACACACATACAAGAAGATAACATGCTGGGGTCCACAGTCAGCTAATGATTCTGCTTAGCCAGAGATGCTGAGATTGATTTTAAGTAGTAGTGGGACACCTTAGACGATTAACCTACTTTGCTTGAGAAAGAAAAAAAATTGTGAGAGTTAGGATTAAATTGGAATCTCGAGCATAGTGGGAGGAAATTTAAAATGCCTAGTGCCCTTAATCAAATCGGTTTGGAGATCGCTGCTTTATAGACATGTAGCTGTGGACAAGGAAGTGGATCGATATACCGTATTTGATTTTCTGTTTTGCAGTTTTGGATGGGTTAGCTCAGAGTGGAAGTCAGAGGAGGCAGGCTTAATACTGGATGCCTAAACCCAGTGGATTGGGAGCCAATCAAATAGGATCTCTTTCACATGAGCATACCATAGACATCATTTGGTGTTACCCTACACTAGAAAACAGAGGATTTGAAATAAAAAGGTGCATTCTCGGAAACTACTTTTAATCTTTTTGTATCAAAAGGGTGAGTCGAATTTTGGTTTGAAGATGTGGAAACCACAATCTTATAGAATTTTAACATAACAATATTTGCCTAAGTTCCATGAGAAAAAAAGAGTCAAAATTCAAAGACTTCTGGACTATGAGTTTGCCTGCATCTTCTCTCACGTGGATGCTGTTTCGCGGGTATAGTAACATAGAATCTAAACCTGCACCTAATTATTAAATCTTACAATGTTTCTCTATCATCTACTTCCATCTCTCTATAACAAATAAATGTCTTGAATTTCTTGCTTTCATTGTTTTTTATTTCTCTGTGTTTTTTGGTATTTGGTGTTTGATGGCCTGTCGCTATTAAAGCAATCACTATAAGGACAGCAAATAGTTGGTTAGAAGAGGGGTGAGTAACTAGTCGCTTTGGTGTTTTTGCAATATAATTTCATTGCCAAACGTTGAATGTTATGAGTATAGTAGATTTTGAATTAGCCTTGAAACCCGCTACGAATGGTTCTATTAAGTACATGTTTGCATAAAGGTCTTTTTAGATTGATATTTATCACTCACCCCCAAAATCAATAGGTCAAAGTATTAAGGATATCTTGGATCTTTTTATGGCAACTTGGAATCACAGTAAACTTAAATTCGGAGTTAAGTTGACACCATAGAAGAATAATCACTTTTGTGAAATTAGGAGTTTGGACCCATATTTCTAAAGCACCTACGCTCAGTGGTGGGTTTTATTTGGGCTTTCCATGATAATCACGAAATTTCAAACTATCTTCCACAGGCCTGGTGACCAGATCTTGTGGATTTAGCGCTGTGTTTTGTGGTGGATGCGAGGTGTTGAAACAGGACTGGTTGCCGAAATTTATAGATGACTGATCATAATCGTTACCAAGTCCGGTGCGGGTTGGTTTGTGTGGGAGCGGTTGCTGGGCGATGACCTCTTGAGTGTCTCATCGCGTCCAGGTTCCAATAAGCTATCTTTTATTATTAAATTCTTACTGATTAACAGTTTTAAGTGCCTATCCCATTCCCTTCTTTCAATAAAACTTTTAAGTTGAATTTCCTTAATTCTTGGCTTTTCTTTCCTGAATTATGGTGTATTTGAGACTCACCATGGGTGAGTAATCGTTTTTCTCGGGGTGAAATTAGTGGATCAATCACCATTACCATGGTTTGCTAAGGGGCGAGTCGTGCTTTAGAAACCAAAGTAACGAAATTTTAAAGCCTCATGGTGCCGAGAGGCTGGAAGGTGGGTGGTGGTATATTAGTTCTGAGGACCACTGAAGTATGGGTTACCAGCGGTCATGAGTTCCTCCAGGCTAATATAATGTGGGTTAATATGTTTATGTATTTGATGGCTGTGTTGGTTGACGAGTGCTGGATGGTATTGGTTGTAGTGACCTTGTTTGCGGCATGGCGGCGGTAGGTTGATATGTGTGGGCCTTTCAAGGGGTTGAAGTCTCAAGACCTATCAGAACCACCTCTAGAAATCGGTGTGATTGCACTTTTAACATGGGGATCAGTGGCTGGCCTTCATCTTTGAAAAAGAGGAACCGAGTGAGTTTTGGGGATCGAGCCTATGGGGCTGGGTTCTTTAAAGCTGAGATGATCAGGACTTATAAGAACCCAGAAATTGAATCAACGCCAAAATAGCCTATAAAAATTTCTCAAACAATTTTCAATTATTTTATGTTCGGGTATAGATTGGGCTGACTGGGTTTTGGAGGAAAAAGCCCAGGAGAAATAAGTGTGAAATATTGGAATGAATAATCTTAAAGCATATGATTAAATGTTATTGCTTTCAAAATAGAGTGATTCTTGAAAATAAAACCGAGTTGTGAGACAGTTGAACCCAGTAAAGAATGGGACTGGGGTTGAGATGGGATGTTTGGGGTGGTAGTTGGTAATCATCAGAGAGTAGTGAGGGCCAAGGGAAGTAGTGGAATTTGTGTATAAAATAAACATAGGCTCTAACTTGAAGTAGGTAATTGTGTTGGTGTGAAGGCTGTTAATGAGAATTTTGAGCAAAAAAACTTGTTTTTAAAGAAAGAGAAGGGAGGGAGAAACTACTGGGGTTTTGGAGGAGGGGACTGTTAATAAATCTATTCGTTTTGTTCTGAGATATTGTGTGGAGGAAGGAACTTTGGGACTAAGTACAAAGGATTTAAGGTATGAACTAAAAACCACTAGAAAAGTTGTGTTGATAATTTACAGGTTAGAAAAAACTGATAATCCCCATCAGTTTTGCTCATGGTTGGTTTAGAATGATATTAGGATGGTATTGGAGTGATTTTCAAGTGTTTGTTTTTACAGGATTTTGAAGGGATTTTGAAATGGGTGAGTGGGAAGTGGAAATCTGGGCAAAGTACTGACCTTCCTGTGAAGTAGTGTAGGAACCCAGTCTAATGAGCGTGGACTATGGGAAAGTGAGTTCTTATATCGTGGGTGGTGCGCTGAGTGCTAATTTTACAGTCCTGTTTTCAAAATAGGGTTTGAAACACTTTGTGTACCTAATTAATTCTCTTAACAATTGACATGTTCGGGTCCCTAATTACTTTTTGCGAGGGTGGGAGTAAGTATCCTTGTCAATCCAATCATAAAAACAACAAAGTCGAGTTGGAGTTTTCTCAATCAGAAGGTTTTCATTCATGGTCTTCCTATCTGAGAATTTACAGGCGGAATGAAGGTGCACCAAAGCATGAAGAAATGGAATAGTGCGGATTAGGAATAGTATGGGGAGGAGCCAATAAGACGATGGCGCGGATGGAGCAAGTGAATTTACAAGCTAAATGGCATAGAAAATTTAATAATCAGTGAAATTTTAAGCTATGCGCCATATTCATGCCATGGCAGAAAATTGGCTATCATAGCGAAGGATTCACATTGCATAGCAAATTCAAGAATTTACCATTTATCTTTTAATAATTTTAAGCTATGATGTAAGAAATTCACTATCTTGTCATGAAGTGGTTACCCCTCTGATTTTGATCCAAGCAGAGCCTCGTTTTGTATAAAATTCCATTTTCCCTCAATATTAATCATATTATTTTAGTTATTTTGGTATTCATAATCTTATGGCATTTTAATATCTGTGCTTTGTGGACAGGTTGTAACATGCACTGAGTGTTTTGGTGCCTTGTGACTTTTCTCTTGCCCAAGTTCGCAGTTTTCTCTCTTCTCTCCTCATGGCATAGTTTTTCGGCTACTGAAGCACTCCTGCGAAGGATAATGCTTTCACGGGAGGATGTGGCTAAACCCTCTTCCTCCTTGAAGAGAGGACCCTTGATCGAATGTTTTGCAGAAGAGTAAAAACAAATTTGTCCTCATGTTTTTTCAGCATAAACATTATTCCTTTTAATTCTGTATCTCATATTTAGAGTTACAGATCGCTGCTGATGTACCTGGTGAAAGCGGTGCTAACAACGCACTAAAGGTCAGTGAATATACATAATTAAATCCGTAATGCAATTAAGATTATCATTATAAAACTCCACTAGAGATTACAAATCCAGTAATGAATTTAACTGATTTTTCGAAACATTGAGGAGTAATAAATGCCTGTGCATTGAAGAAGTAATTTTTATGGGGTTTTGGGTTTTGTACTAATAATGGTCGAAATAAACATGTCATCATCCTCCATATGAAGAGAAAAAAATCAAGGAACATATTGAATACATGAAACCCTAACCTAAATGGCAAAGAACTTCAAAATTATCATTTGTTTTCTTTGTTTTGTTTTCAGTTTTGCTGGGCCCATGGGCGTGAACGTCTTGCTGCAGAATAGAATAAAATTCACCATTTTGACAGTAAATCATTTTAATATAGAAAACCCATCACTTAATGTTCGACCACAGATAAACTATCTTATGGAGTAAACATAGGCCTACGTGATAGGAAGAAAAATAAAGGCTCAAATTTTGTTCAGATTCAGGATGCCCTAGTGCTTTAAGAATCAAATGGTAGTTCTTTTGAGGATAATTAAAGTGTGACTGTGATTTATTGGAACATGATCCTCATCATAATCTTGTTAATTCCTTTTATCATTTTCCTTTGTCATTTTCTTTTGGTTTCATAAAAAAGAAAAAAGAAACAATCAGCTGTGGGGATTGTTTTATTGGGCATGTTGCCTGACGACGATAGTTTCTTTGCAGGTGGTCGTTAGAATACTAACAAATGGAAGAGGAAGCGATACAATGATATTCGAAAGTTGGGAAGAAGAATAACTAGAGGATACATAAATGAGGACTAAAGAAACCTTCATTGACAGAATTACTGGCCAATACAGGAGAAAGTGATTTGCAGTGCCACGGTAAGGTGATGGAATCAACAATATTTGTTTCCTATACTCCTCACTTGTGATTGAGCTCTTTGGTGAAACTGCAGTCTAAATTCGAACAGGGATCTAGGTTTTCATCCCCTTGAATGGTCGCAGTGAAAATGGTTTTGAAAATAGGTAGAACTTTTTATTTTTGGTTTGATTTCAGTTCAGCGAGGTTGATTGTTTATTTGGACTTAATAAACTTAAGTAAAGTGTAAATGGTAACCTTGAAGAGCTTAGAGGTCACTAACTTGATAAAATAGGGTTAATAAGATTAATCCTCGGGTTATTTCCTCACATTAAAGGCAAATGACATATAGTCCAGCAGGCTTGGGATGTTTATGTTTTAACTTTAAAAACCTAACCTAGAACCACTCCTATTTGAGTCCAATCAAATACTAACGATTCAATGTCGATGGGTTTGGGCTAACATTTAACCTCATTTCAGTGGCTCATTAAATAATGACATCTAAAGGATATGGTTGATCTTGGGTGGGATGTCATTGGGCTGGAGGACGTTGGGGGCTTTCTGAGTGTGAGTGGTTGGGCTTGCTGGTTTCAGAGTTTGGGACCAATAATCAGGTGTTTTGGCGATAATTTGAGGCGTGGGACATTTGTGTTGCCTGGCAGTGTGGCTTTGTGACCTCCTCTTCCAGGTTTGAAGCAGTGAAAGCATCCTTGGTTGATAATCTCGAGAACAGTGTTTGACGTAGGGAAAATGAGAGAAAGGAGAACAGAATAAACCTAAAACAAAGTGCTGGGAGCTTTTGTTAAAAATGAAAAGTTAAGGATACAAAGTTATAAGGTGGCTTACATATGGCCAACCCAAATATTGAAATGGCAAAAAATGCTATAAAATGTAGAAGTACAATAGGGACAAAATGGTAATTGGTCAGCGTGGTCGTTTGGGTCAAAACGTCGAGAGCTTTGGGAATGGGATTTCGCTATCTTTGAGAATTTAGCTAGCGTGAGTCATGTGGACGTAATGGGGGTCCGTCAAACTAATGGCATAGTTGGTTTTTATTTAAGAAGCTGTGCAAATTTGTGGCACAAACGAAAATTCATCACCTCTTGAAGAGAATTTTCGCTAGGATTGGAGGATTAAGGCATGGGTTGCAGGAGGTACCGCAGCGGAGTCAATGAGCTCACCATGGTACTGTGAAAATTCATGGGTGTTCATAACGATAACACTTTGTACTTTGCATCTTCTTTCATCGATTCACTCCACGTTTCTTCATTTTTGGGTGATGATATCAGCACAATGAATCATCTTGCATTAATACTTGACTGTTGTCGAGCTTCAGTTGTTCGGTTTGGGAGCTCATGAAAAAAACACCAGTCATGGCTCGGCTTCCAGAAATAGGATGGGAGTGGGTGCCTGGGGTGGACTCTTGTGATGGGGTGACAGTTGGCGCGGTTCGGTGGCGGCGTAAACCCTATGCCAGAACTCGTGACTGAGAGTGGCCTTTGGATCAGTCTGAATGGGGCTTGCCCTTGAATCCGTGGGGGCTGCTCGAGACCAATGGATAGGTGCGCCTCCTACATGGCCTCCGGGTATACCTCCAACTCCTCAGCCACCATGAACCCGCCTTAAATTAATTTTCTCCAGTGAAACAGGGCCGGTGGGACCTTACGGATAATTAGGATGACTTTGGTAAATGAAATAAGGAGATTAATGTGAAATTCCAGATAAGAGGAATTGAAAGTCATGCAGTGAGATGGGTTAAGAATAAAGATGGGGTGAAAAAATGACTTTCCCAGAGCATAAATGAGGACAACACCAGGAACTCAAGCCAAAAACCTCAATCAATCATTGACATTGATACTTTGGAGTGTGTTGAGGTGACATATGGTGTGGAGGCGTTAACTCTTGTGTCAGGGCTCATAAAGTTACATTGAAATGTGCAAGGTTATCACAAGAATCACTCGAATCAAGTGTCTTTATTTGTTTCGAGAAAGAAGAAAAGAAGAAATCCCATACCCTTCTCACAGCACATGAGGAGCGGTGAAACAAAAGCAGTGGGAGAAGAGAGTCAAGAATGGTATGAGCCAATTCCCACAGGTGAACCCCACTTTATGTTGCCCAAACCACCAAATCACCGCTGCGGTGGCCCCCCTCCAGTGAGCCAGTGTGCAATATTCACACCGCCCTACTAAACCATGATCCAAAAAACTTAGCTACTCCAGCCACCCAGTTTGCGCTCTGTGAAGTGGCGGATGATGCGTAGCCTCACCTGTCCCAAATTTTGCCACTACATGAGACACTCGCGTTTTTGCGTTGTATTGTTTATGGCGGTTGGTTGGGTCTTGGGTTGGGATTGAACTGCTGGGCGACATTTCTCTTCGAACTAATTCGAAACGACCTCAAAGCCTAAAGGAAATTAGTTTAGAAGGCTCTGATCTCAACACCTCATTAATTTTTCTTGTTTGTTCAATACAATTTATTTTTGTTTTGATATCTTTGGTGCTGTGTGGTTTGTGTGTTTACGGTTGATAACGTTTACTTGTGTGTTATTTTGCAATTTTTCTAAATTTTCTTTATATTAATTTTTTCTGAGTTTTAAATTGAAGTTTTGGAAAAAATTTGAGATATTGGAAAGAAATAAACCATGTGTAGAAACCGTGAGGAGAAGACAGGAAGAAAATTAAGCTATAAACTGTGAGTTATCAATGATCAGCGGTACTGGTGTGTGAGTTTACTTTTTAGCGTTCTGACGAAAATGGGATTACAATATCTATGTGAGTACAAGCTGTGTTGGGGGCCAGCATTGTGGATTAGATGGAGACTAGAGATGATGATGCAGGGGTAAGTTAAAAAAAA